>CM075982.1:25546063-25617509 GCA_038087875.1 Malacoraja senta
AAGCTCGACCTCCAGTGACAAACTTCACATTTCACGCTTCAGCTCCTGTGTCACAGTCTCGTGTCATATTCCAGAGGTTGTACTCAACTTCTGGTGCCAGACCATGTTTCCCACTCATTCTATTTTGTCACCATCAACCTCCTATGTCACTTACAGAAAAATATGCGGCATGTTATCATTTTGTGATCACGATAGCAGAGTTATTGTCTCACAAGTTCACGTTATAGCAGTCTAATTATGTCTACTCGGTCATTCAATCATTGCCGATCTCTGCCTCCTAATCCCATTTTCCTGCCTTCTCCCCATAACCCTTGACACCCCGTTCTAATCAAGAATTTGTCTATCTCTGCCTTAAAAATATCCACTGACGGCCTCCACAGACCTCTGTGGCAATGAGTTCCACAGATTAACTACCCTCTGACTAAAGACATTCCTCCTCACCTCCATTCTAAAAGAACTCCTCACCCCCTTTCTAAAAGAACTTCTCACCTCCTTTCTAAAATAATTCTGATGCTATGACCTCTGGTCCTAGATTCACCCACAGTGGAACCATCCTTTCCACGTCAACTCTATCTATGCCTTTCATTATTCTGTAATTTTCAATGAGGTCCCCCCTTAGCCTTCTAAACTCCAGCGAGTAGAGGCCTAGTGCTGTCAAGCGCTCATCATGTGCTAACCCACTTATTCTTGGAATCATTCTTGTAAACCTGCACTGGTACTCCAAATGCGGCCTGACCAGCGCCTTATAGAGCCTCCTTAGCTTCTAAATTGGCATGGGGAGAGGAAGTGGGTGGGAGGGGAGGTAAGAAGCATACATAAGTAATCAGTTAAGATATTAATTAGGTAGACAGCAGCAGCTTATTACTTAACCTGATTGGGCAGCTTTCAACCCTTTTGGTTTTGGGGAGTAGACATTTGCTATTAATTTCAGCACATTTGAAATGACAAAAAACAAAATTATCGCAGTATGTGTTGTCCTGAGCATTAAAAACTTGCTTTGCTTACATAGTGTGGTCTCCCTGACTTTTTAAAACATAACATCCTCTGCTTCATGTCAAAAGAACCGCAGAACATTTGTCAGGAATATGATACATCTATTTTGCCCGTCATGGCTGTTCCAACGATACTTCAGAAGACGTCATGCTTAGAAATTTAAAAATGAAAGTACCGAAGTCAGTTATTTGACGGAGACCAGATGGTATTTTTTATACCTTTTTTCCTTAACAATAATATTTATAAAGACAAACCAATGACTTGAACAGCAATAAAATGGAATCAGAACATATTACATTATTATAAGAAGCATTGCTGCCTCAAACGGTATCATTACTGAACAGCAGACAAATGTACAGAGCATTCATGCAGCATACTGACCAATGCATCCTCTGACTTACTAATAATGCCTCAGTAAATCTGAATATGTGTGTTGCTATGGTTGTAGTTACTGTAAATCATTTACATCACCAATGATGTACTGTTTAGTATCATGTGTGACCAGGTTTCATTCCCTTCTGCCAAAGCTTGCACTAGTGAAGAATGAACCTGGTTAGAAAAGATAGCCATGGTTTCCTAACTCTTCTCCCACTTACCCCCTCTACCTGACCTAACTTCCTACCCTCTCACCCTACCTCCTTTCTCACTCTACCTCCCTTCCCACCCACCCTCACTCCTCTGTCTTCCTACCTCCCCTCTCACCAACTCTCTGTCTCCTCACCTCCCCTCACCCACTCTCTCCTGTCTCCTCCCATCCTCACTTCTCACCCACTCTCTTTCCCGTGTTCCTACCCCCCCCCTCTAACCCACTTCCTTGTCTTCCTACTTCCCCTCTCACCCTGGCATTCCTGCCTCCCCTCCCATCCACGATGAACCTTTGCACCTTCAGCACCACTGGGTCTACCTACTTACCTTCCTTCCTCAGTCTTTGTCCATTTCCCACTGGGTCTCACCTGGCACCCATCCCACCCCTCACCCCTTTCAATCCCTCACCATCTTTGAACCTCAGCTTTAGGAAGTGCTGCTGCCCATTTCCCATTTTGCTCCCCCTCACACTCAGCTGGTTCCCGTTCGCCTCCTTTCTCATCTCCATTTCCAAATGTTCATCTCTGTGCTTCCACCCTCCCTATCCACACAACCCTTTGCCACATTCATTAGGCACCGTCCCAAAACCCTGATCTTGTCCTGACTCTGGCCTCCTGTTTATCCTCTCCATCATTCCTCAGACCTCTGGCGATGGTGCCACCAGTTGCCAAGAACGCCACCATGAACCTCCTCCTCAAACCCCTCCTTTCCACACTCAATGCCTGTTTTTAGATGCACCTTAATCCCCAGCTCTTTGATCAAGCCTCCAATGACCCCAACTGATCAATCCTACTGCAGCTAACCGTCCATCTCTGAAGCACCATGGGACAGTGTTTTCCATATCTATCTATAATATAAAACTCTGATCTTGGATGTGGGTGTATTTATTTGTGTGTGTTTGTGTGTGTGTGTGTGTGTGTTTTCATATGTGATTCACATCTCCTCGAAAACCCGACGCGGTAATGGTGACATTTTTACTTATTCCGGTATAGATTTACCTCATGATGTCAAAAATCCCCTCATCCGAAAATTTGATTCATTATTTCCCGTGTTTTTGCTCCGAATTTCAACACACTACCTGCTGGGCACTGTTTTCCAGGAGTGACGTCACCACCCTCCACCCCCCCCCCCCCTCCACGCCGGTTCTTCTAAAGACGCAGAAAGAACGAGCAAGTGGGCTCTGTTCTGCAGATCCAGACGGCTTCCGAAGGCGCCTCCGAGCTCTTCCGAGGTCGACGCGTGCTAGCCTCGGCTCGGCTTTCCCGAGAGCTTTTTACTAGAGTCGGGCCCTGTAGACTTAGACTTAGATTCCTTTATTGTCATTCACACCTTTCGGTCTGAACGGAATTTCGTACAAGAGCTCTCTCTCTCTCTCCCCAGGCTCTCTCCGCTTTTCGCAGCTCCATCCCCTCCTCCCTCTCCCCTCCCCCTCCCCCCCCCTCCCCTCCTCTCCCCCTCCCTCTCTCCCCCTCTCCTCCCCCTCCCTATATCCTCCCCTTCCCTCTCCCCCCCCTCCCCACTCCCTCCACCCACCCTTCCCCCCTCCCCTCACCCCCTCCATTTCCCCCCCTCCTCTCTACCCCCTCCCCTCTCCCCTCTATCCCCTCCCTCCTGCCCTCTCCCTCTGCCCCCTCCCCCTCCGCCATCCCCCTCCTCCACCCCCTCCCTTCCCCCCTCTCCCCACTCCTTCCACCCTCCTCCCTATCCCTCTCTCCCCCTCCTCTCTCTCCATCCTCTCTCCCCTCTACTCTCTCCCCTTCTCCCCTCT
This sequence comes from Malacoraja senta, assembly GCA_038087875.1. Taxonomy (NCBI): domain Eukaryota; kingdom Metazoa; phylum Chordata; class Chondrichthyes; order Rajiformes; family Rajidae; genus Malacoraja; species Malacoraja senta. The sequence continues at coordinate 25,549,410 of CM075982.1, forward strand.
CCTCCTCCACCCCCCCTCCCTCTCTCCCCTGCACCCCCTCCTCTCTCCCCCTCTTCTCCCATCTACTCTCTCTCCCCCTTCCCTCCCCCTTCTACCCCCCCTTTCTACCCCTCTACTTACTCTCCCCCTCCCCTCCCCTCTACCCTCCCATGCATCAGTGGATAGGGCGCGGATGGGGTAAAAGGAGCCAATGAATAATATTAATATAATATCAAGGGAGGTGGTTAGTGTGTGTGTGACGCCGCAGGCTGCCCCCCCCCCCCCCCGCATTGAGGGGACTGTCCCCCTTGGTCTAGTATAAATATAATTTCTCCTCAGTGTTGATAAACAACCTTTGGTTTAAACAGATTCTATGGGAAGTGTGTGTGAATCTGACTCACTGCGACTGTTGCTATGTGCGAACGGCTGATGCATTTGCTTTAATTATCCTGTGGTGGCATCTTCACTTACAGAATTAGGCTGTGTATTGGAGCTAAGCATCTGTAGAATATTGCCTTTGTGGTTTAAAAATAAAAATGATGCAAGTGCAGGAGGCTTGGGAGCCATGGCTGGGGACTTGGCTGCATCATTCATAACATCTTTGCTTCCTTCTTTGTGACATTTTCCATTCTCAATGTTCAGCAATGGGCAGCTATGTAAGGGCGGTGCAGCGGGTAGAGCTGCTGCCTCACAATGCCAGAAACCTGGGTTCGATCCTGACCTCGAGTGCTAAATGTGTGCACGTTCTCCCTGTGACTGCGTGGGTTTCCTCCCACATCTCTGACATGCGGATTTGTAGGTTAATTGGCCTCTGGAAATTGCCCCTAGTGTAGGGAATGGATGAGAAAGTGGGATATCATAGAACTAGTGTGAAAGGATGATTGATGGTTGCCGTGGACTCGGTGGGCCGAAGGACTTGTTTCCATGCAGTATCTCTAAACTAAACGGCGATGAGTCCTTTTGTTGAGTGTTGGCCATTTTAATCTCAACAAACTTTCCCAGTCCTTTATTAATTCACTTTCTACAACAAGAAATGCAAACATACATGCCTCTGGGTCATGCCTACAGTAATCTGCAGGATCCGATCTATATTCAATAGTGCTGGCAGGCATGCTGCTGAGAGTTGTGCTCAGAGACAGTGAGGCAAGTGTTAAATTGGCTTCTTAGACTCGTCCGTCCGTGAGAAGCCCAATAGATTTTTCTTGTACCATGGCTGTGTTTGAAGTGGTAACATGCTTTCAAGCAAGAGTCTTTAATATTTTACAAGATAATAGATAATGAATTTCACCTCCACTCCCAGTTGTCAATCTTCCCTCTTTGAAAGCACTTGCTCAGGCTGAGGTAAACTCCCATCAATGGTGCAGGCAGCAGTAAGGGCAGGCATTCAGTTCACAGCTTTTTGAGTAATTCCTCACGTACTTTGGTGGGTCAAGCTGATGGAGCTACTGCCTCACAGCCCCGGAGAACGGGTTCGATCCTGACCTTGGGGGTTGTCTGTGTGGAGTTTGCATGTACTCCCTTCCTCCCAAAGACGTGTGGGTTTGTAGGTTAACCGGACAGTATTTAAAACAAAAATTGCGCCTAATATAAGTTCATAAGTGATAGAAGAATTAAGCCATTCAGCCCATCAAGTCTACTCCGCTGATCTGTCGCTCCCTCCTAACCCCATTCTCCTGCCTAACTCCCGACACTCGTACGAATCTATCTATCCCTGTCTTAAAAATATCCATTGACTTGGCCTCCACAGCCTTCAGTGGCAAAGAATCCCACAGATTCACCACCCTCTGACTTAAATCTAAAAGACTCTAAAATAAATTCCTCTTCTCCTTCCTAAAGGAACATTCTTTAATTCTGATTCTAATATGCAGGGAGTGGATTAGAAATTGGAATAACAAGGAACTGGAGGTAATGGTGATCGATAGTCATTGTCGACTTGGTGGATGGAGGACGTTTCCATGCTGTATTTCAAAACGTTTGATTTGTCTCCAGTTACTGGAGCTCCAAAATGGTCTTTCCATTAAGATTCCCAGTCTTTGTCCATTTGGCCCGGGATCAATTCTTGGACTGGGAATATTCAGTGTTTCTTCTGTGGCAATGACCTGTTCTAATCCCTATCCAAACTCTTGCGCATCAAATCCAGGCTGATTTTCCAAGAGACTTTCTAAAGAAGTGCTGCACTGCTGCAGACGTCAGATGATGTTAAACGAGGCATCATTTCTGGTGGGGTGTTATTTCAAACAAGTGTGGGTGAACTCTACCCATTGATGGTATGGTCATTTCCCTCTTTGCTCTTTGTGAGAACCTGCTTTGCACAAGTGGACTGCTGAGCTTCCTAAATTGCAATGAGTACTTTGTGGCTGTACCGCATTTGAGATGTCAGTACATGTGCTATGGAAATGCCTGCTTGTTCTTTCCTTCCCGGGATTTGGTTGGGATTTTAATGTTTATTTAATTCACGGGGTGTCCTTGCTGCTGCCAATATGAACATTTATTCTATAGAGTAGAAACAAAGAACTGCAGATACTGGTTAATACGCAAAAGGACACAAAGGACTCACCAGGTCTGGCAGCATCTCTGGAGAACATGGATAGGTGACGTTTCGGGTCGAGACCCTTCTTCAGATTGATTGTAGGGGGGGGTGGGGGGGAAGTAAGCTGGTAAAGGGAAGAGGCAGGACAAATCGTCTGGAAAAGCCACTTATTCTAATTGTCTCTGAGCTGAGGACACAGTTAAGAGACAGACACATTGACTGGTTGGGAGTTACATGTCGGTTAGACCAGATGTGGAGTATTCCCTTCCCAGCAGGGATTCAGCAACAATCAGGTAGTCATCCAAAGGTGTGAAACATAGAAAATAGGTGCAGGAGTAGGCCATTCGGCCCTTCGAGCCAGCACCACCATTCAATATGATCATGGCTGATCATCCAAAATCAGTACCCTGTTCCTGCTTTCTCCCCATATCCCTTGATTCCGTTAGCCCTAAGAGCTATATGTAACTCTCTCTTGAATACATGAAAGTACCAGTGAGGATGTCAGGTCTAATAGGTGCGACTGTACCACTGAGAGTGACCACACATCTGAGCTGCCCTCCCATTGACTAGCTCTCTAACTCTGGATTTATGTGTTTGAATAACAATTCCTCAGCTGCCGTTGTACAATTTGGAACAAGACCTCAGAATGCCCGCTTGCCGGGATTAGCGGGTATTTCTTATAAGAAAAGGTTAGAAAAACTTGGATTGTTTTCTCTGGAACATCAGAGGTTAAGAAAAGATCAGATAGAAGTACATAAAATTATGAGAGATGTGGATAGGATAGGCAGTCATAATCATTTTTCCAGTGTGGAAATGTCAAAGACTAGAGAGCATAACTTTAAAGAGAGGAGGGTAAAGTTTAAAGGAGATGTGTGGGGCAAGTTTTTTTACACATTGATAAAAATACATCTATTGTAACCTGGGGTCATTGGGTGTTTCGGGTCTTTCAACATCAGACACCCTCGCCCAGGCGACTCAGCCGTGGTTGATCAGACCACGACTTGTGTTCAGGTGGCATTCGCTCCTCCCCATGGACCTTCTCTCCTGATCCAGAGCCATCTCGAGGCCTTCTCCGCTGCCTCTGTGGTGTTCTTGATGGCTCTTCTCCTCGCCACTCTGTTGATGCCCAGTGCACTCAGAGAATGTTGGGTGCATGGAAAGCGCTGCTGGGGGTGGTGGTGAAGGCAGATACAATAGTGGCATTTAAGGGACTTTAAGCACATAGATATGCTGGGAATGTATAGATATGCTGGGAATGAAGGGGTATGGATCACATGTAGTCGGATGTGATTGGCTTTTCTCAGCACGTTGGGCATGGACGTTGTGGGCTGAAGGGTCTGTTCCTATGCTATACCTTTCTATGTTCTATCACTATGAAAGGTCAGAAACATATCTTTACCTCCGCCCACCTAGGTCAGAAGGTCAAAGATCAATAATTGAAAAGCTACAATTAACTTCCCCGAAATCTGACTCAACAAAAGGCAGAAAAATTAGCCCTGGATCTGACATCTCGGTAGCAATGGATGCCACAGTTACTCACTGAACAACTATATTTAAATGTAATTTTGTCGATTTAATTTTGGTCTCTGTGTTTGCAGCTGTGGAAGTCTTCCTATTAATTAGAATATATTTCCACTTCTCTGGCTGTTAAACCTAACAAGGTGATGAATACATTCTGTTACTGTCAGCGTAGCGCCTGGCTCACGAAGAAGAGAATCTGGGGAGTTTTCCCCGAAGTCCCGAGGTCAATACGTATTCCCAGATCAACAGTGGACTCTTTGGTCATTATCCCACGGCTGTTTCTGGGATCTTGCTGTGTATTGACAGGTCTCCGTGTTTCCTTGGTAACCACACTTCAAAATAACTTCCTCGGCAATAAAATGCTTTGGAACGTCCTGTAGTTGGGAAAAGGTGCCGTGTAAATAATAAGTCCTTGCTTTATTTCTCATTACTGGTAACCATGGGCAACGAGGTACCACCTCACTTCAGTTATTTCCGGAACTGACTACTTTAACATATAATCACATTTACGATGCCAATAAACCACAGAGATAGATACTTAGACAAGCGCTGTGACAGCTAATGAAAATAAACTCTTCCTGGGACAGCCTGCGGCAGTGAGAACATCAGAAAATCAATTTGAGTCCACAGACCTGAATACATTAAGCAAATTAAATTTAAACTTGTCTTTGCCCGACAGGCGGTAATACAGACTAGCATATGGGTCCTGGTGTGTTACGATATCTATCTGTGTGTTCTTGACCCCAAAGCAGATGTGAACAGCCGGTCAGGTTCGCATCTTGTGGAGACCTCTTGCAACTGAGGTGTTCACGAGTAACATTTTACTTTCTGCTCAACTCGCTCGAAAACGTGAAAGCTGGCGGCTCGATAAGGGTTACCGGTTGCACGATTTCCATTTTCATTGAATGTGCCTATTGCAACATCAAGGCATCACAGCTCCTCAGTAAACCTGAAATGTCGTCTCTGTGGCAATGTGAGAAATTCATCAGCCCAACTGTGCATAGCAAGATCCTAAAAGGACATTCGGACAGGTTTGGAGGGATATGGGTGAAAGGCTGGCATATTGGACCAGTGTAGGTGGGCGCCATGGTGGGCAAGGATGAGTTGGGCCAAAGGGCCCGTTTCCTCGCTGTTTGACTCTATGACTAAGTAAACTCTTGGATAAATCTGCTTCAGTGACGTTGATGGTGGGGCAAATATTGGCAGATTGATTCCACTCTGTTTTAATTTATGTCAGGGCCTCTTTTATGTCCACCAGAGAGCGATGAATGAGCCTTGTTTTATCGGAATGCAGGCACCTCACAGAGAGCAGCACCCCCTCTACTCTGCTGCAATATTGAGCTCATGAAGTCACAACCCACATCAATTACAAGCTAAAGATAGACATAAAAAGCTGGAGTAACTCAGCAGGACAGGCAGCATCTCTGGAGAGAAGGAATGGGTGACGTTTTGTGACGAGACCCGAAACGTCACTCATTCCTTTTCTCCAGAGATGCTGCCTGTCCCGCTGAGGTACTCCAGCTTTTTGTGTCTATCTTCGGTTTGAACCAGCATCTGTGGTTCCTTCCTACTCAATTACAAGATAATTGGCTGCAGTTTTATACTGGGTTTATCGTTTTCAAAAGCCAAAGCACTAATTGCTGCTCAAGATATTTTGATTTGATTTGATTTGATATCTTTTTATTTTGAACGATTAAAAAAAGAAGAAAAGAAAAGATGAAAATGAATAATAAATAAAGGAAAATTATATATATACATATATATATACATAAATACATACACACATACATACATATACATATATACATACATACATATACACACATACACATATACATAACATATATGTACATACATAAATTAAAAAATCAAAAGCCAATTTCAACATAATACACATTAGACTCGTTCGAAAAGGGATAGGAAGAAGCCTATGCTTGTCAAGTCCTACCCCCATTCTTCACCATTAACAAATGCAAAATTCAATAAAATAAACTAAACAGACAATTCAAATAAAACTACTCCAATCAAGCTATTAAGAAAAAAAGAACAAAAAAAGAAAAGAACAAAAAGAACAAGCACCATTAACATCTGTGAGATTTACATACATAGATACATAGAAAATAGGTGCAGGAGTAGGCCATTCGGCCCTTCGAGCCTACACCGCCATTCAATATGATCATGGCTGATCATCCAACTCGGTATCCCGTACCTGCCTTCTCTCCATACCCCCTGATCCCCTTAGCCACAAGGGCCACATCTAACTCCCTCTTAAATATAGCCAATGAACTGGCCTCAACTACCCTCTGTGGCAGAGAGTTCCAGAGATTCACCACTCTCTGTGTGAAAAAGTTTTTCCTCATCTCGGTCTTAAAGGATTTCCCCCTTATCCTTAAGCTGTGACCCCTTTTCCTGGACTTCCCCAACATCGGGAACAATCTTCCGGCATCTAGCCTGTCCAACCACATAAGAATTTTGTACGTTTCTATAAGATCCCCTCTCAATCTCCTAAATTCTAGCGAGTATAAGCCAAGTCTATCCAGTCTTTCTTCATATGAAAGTCCTGACATCCCAGGAATCAGTCTGGTGAACCTTCTCTGCACTCCCTCTATGGCTATAATGTCCTTCCTCAGATTTGGAGACCAAAACTGTACGCAATACTCCAGGTGTGGTCTCACCAAGACCCTGTACAACTGCAGTAGAACCTCCCTGCTCCTATACTCAAATCCTTTTGCTATGAAAGCTAACATACCATTCGCTTTCTTCACTGCCTGCTGCACCTGCATGCCTACTTTCAATGACTGGTGTACCATGAAACCCAGGTCTCGCTGCATCTCCCCATTTCCTAATCGGCCACCATTTAGATAATAGTCTGCTTTCCTGTTTTTGCCACCAAAGTGGATAATAGTAAGATTAAACGAGAACTTACCAGTTTGAAGTTTGATCTGTATTTTATGAGGAGTTACGATGAGGGATTACGTGAAGAGCCCGTCCAGCACGCATGCGCGACATTCTTCAAAGCAGCGGTGTGGAATCACAGGAAACACAATAATTGAAATAAACATAGTAAAGAAAAGGAGAACTAAGATACCAGTTGATCTATAATTGAGGGTGGGAGCGGAGGGCACGTAATCCCTCATCGTAACTCCTCATAAAATACAGATCAAACTTCAAACTGGTAAGTTCTCATTTAATCTTACTATTTTACTTCGGAGTCACGTGAGTGACTACGTGAAGATTTTAAAGCTCTGTGATTTCAAACCGTGTAACAGTTCATACTTCACTCGCTGCCGAAGTCATTCAAGGGAGGAAGTATGTTATCGTAATCAACCATAATCTGTTTGTAAACAATAATGGTATCTAAGAGGGTTGGAGTTGACGATACTCCTCATGAGTTTGATCACCAGCGGTTGAGACCCTATGGCCTGTTGTCCTGGCACCTGTTTTAAGTAGGCTGACAGCGCACGTCTGGCAGTATTGATGGCGCTGTAGCTCAATCCTTCATTATGGTGAAGGCCCCCCAGGGTCTGAAGCAGTGGTCTTTTGATAATCTGCAACCCAGTAGGTTAATTTTGTCATGGCATGGATGACTTATGCCTGATACAGGGTGCGTCAATAGGTCTGGGCTACTGGGAAAGGTCATAGGAGTTTCGATGACCATGTCGAGTACCACTGGGAACCATGGCTGTGTAGGCCAGTTGGTACTATCAAAATACCTGAAGCAGAGTCCATCTGTATTTTGCGTAGTACCCTACAGATTAAGGCAGAAGGGGGGAAAAGCATAGAAGAAATAGGTCCCCCAGTTCAGCGAGAATGCATCTATCGCTGCTGCCTCAGGGTGTGGTTCCCAAGGGACATACATTGGTACGTGGTGATTTAGTCTGGATGCAAAGAGATCGATATCTGGTGTGCCATATTGGTTTGTAATTTTAGCAAAAGCTCTAGGATTTAACATCCATTCGGTGTTTATCATTGAATTTGCGTGACCTGGCACTGTATTTAGCTTACCTGGTAGGTAAGTTGCTGATAGCCAAATATGTCTATCGACCCACCATTACCAGATTGTGTTGACCCAATTGTCACATGATATCGACTTTATTCCGCCCATATGGTTAATATAGGCCACCACCGTGATATTATCAATTTGTAAATGAAGATGCAAGTTGTGCATATTCCTAGAATATGCTTTAAAACCATAAAACGCACCCAACATTTCCAAATAATTTATGCCCAGTGTTTGTAGTAAAGATGAATCTAGGTTAGTCCATCTACCACCTGTGCTGGATATGGTATTAGTTGCTCCCCAGCCTTGAGCACTGGCATCTGTTTGTATAGTTAACGTTGGGTTATTGATGATGATAGGGCTGGAACTATGCCAAATGTTATATCCACCATTGTAACTCTGATATTGCTTCAATGGGTAGTTTCATGGTTCTGTCAAAGTGACCTGCATGTCGTTTCAACGCCTGTACTTTTGCCCTTTGTAGGTGCTGATAGTGCAGGAGTCCAAATTGTGTAGCTGAAAATGCTGCTACCATTTTGCCAATTACTCTTGCCACTTGTCGGATGGTTGGTCGATTGCTTACCATTAAATTGTTGCACATCTGTGGCAATGCTGCTGCTTTACCTTTTGGCAACGTTACAGACATGTGGATTGAGTTAATTGTGAATCCCAGATAGTCCATAGTTGTGGATGGCGTCAACTTAGATTTATCTGGATGTATGACAAACCCAGGGTTTCAAACAATTGTTTGGTAGCTAATACAGCTGATTTAGCCAACTCCATGGTTTTGCCTACTATTAGGATATCATCAAGATACGCCATGACAATATGTCTTTGTTTCGTTAATGTTGCCAAGGCTGGTTTTAATATCTTGGTAAATAGTCTAGGGCTGATGTCAACCCATTAGGCAACACTTTATACTGCCATAGTTGCCCCATCCAGGTAAATTTTCAGGTATCTGCGATGACCCTTGTGAATGGGTACTGAATAGTAGGTATCTTTTAAATCAATGCTTGCCATAAAGTATCCTTTGGAAATCAGTTGTTTAGCAGTTACAAAGGTTTCCATTTTGAAATGTACATACTTAACACAGGTATTTAGTGAGGTTAAGTCAATGATGATGCGACATCCACCATCTTTTTTGCTTTTGGTAAATATATTTGAGACAAATTCCAAAGGTTCATGTTTGGATTTCTCAATGACACCCTTTGTAAGTAACCTCACCAGTTCTGCTTGAGCCTCTAGTTCTCTTTGACTGAGAGGGTAAAGACCCTATGGGGTACGTGCTGAACTGGTGGCATGTTTTCTTGAATGAACTCTATTTTGTATCCCCGAATACTGTTAAGTATATAACTATCATTCGTGAGACACCTCCTGTTAGTACAGTTCCCCATTTACATGCTGGTAGGAACCAGACCCACCTATCTCCATAGTTATGGTAGTGTTCCTTTCTTCCATTTGTTCATCCGTCGTTATACTGCTGGATGTACTGCTGATGTACTGCTGATTGGGGGTGGCGCATTTTCCATGGGGTCCGCTCTGGGCCCTGGCCTAAAAAGGCTTTCGGGGATAGTATGCGGTCCCCGAGCTTTCACCAGTTCCATAAATTTGACCTTGACTGGTGGACGCGGTGGGGTACTGCCGTCTGGTTTTTTGTGTGGGTCTGCTCGTTCCGGGGCCTGCCCTCATGAGGCCAAATGCTTTGGACTCTTCCTCCAGGTCTTTCACTTGTCCTTCCAAATAACAGGATCTGCAGCTCTGAGGCCGGTGTTTTACAGTCCTGCAAACCTGGGATTGAGGGCAGGTCTTATTCTCTCCTTGCGGAGGTTGTTTATCTCATATTGGGGGTTGCACAGCAGAGCCAGAGTGTCTTGCTGGTTTGTGGTCATACCCACCCCATCCACGGAACGAGCATAGGCTGTTATCCCTGTCGTCAGGAGCTTGAGGATTTTAGCTCCTGGTTCCGGATACCCTGTCCCCCCCCTCCCCCCCAGATTTGGCTGTTAACAGCCGGTACATTGAGCGAACTGCAGTTTTCCAGCTCTAGTGCCACATTAAGTACCTGTCTTGTAGGGGTTTGAGGGACAGGTGGTTGATGCTGGCCGGCAGTTTTGGCTCCAATGGTCGCCCTGCTCGTGGTGTAACCACGTAGCGAATCTCCACACCCAGCAGCTCTTCCTGATCCTGTACCCCAAGCGTACTCCCGACATCTTCAGCCAATGACCCCTGTTTGTGACCAGCCCAGCCCTGGTCGCCAACGCTGCCCTGCTTTGAGGGGAAAGCGATGGCCAGTGCATTGTAGAGCACTGATGTGGGAGTGCCTGATCCCCCTGGCGAGACTGCTCTAGCTCCTGAAGCAAGTCTCGCTGGAGCAGTTGCTCCATGAGCCTTTCCATTCGGCTCAGGCGGCTAGCTCTGCCGCTCTAAGGCGGACCCTCCTCATCGGAGTCAGACATAACCGGCCGTTTTTTTTAATTTTTTTTTTTTTTTTTTAACTTTTCCTCCAGCCCGCTGCTGTTGGTCAGGCTGCGCTAGCGGTACTGGGCTCGGCTCGGTCTCGATGAGGGTGGACCGCAGCATATGCGGTCCAGGTGCCGCCTCTCGCCCCCCACTGATGGAACACTCCTGTTCTGTTGGAGTCGAACGGGGGGCGGTTTTCTTCCTTTGCCGTGCTGCTCATTTTCCCAGTTCCCCTGGAATACAGAGCAGAGCAGAGCACAGCTTGCTGATTACGACCACAGAGTAAGACTTACCTGATGGTCCGCTGTTTATTTTCCACCGACATGTAGCGGGAGCGCCTGTACTCCCGGTCGTCGCTGTTGCACTGCGTGAACGCTAATGTCGCGCATGCGTGCTGGACGGGCTCTTCACGTAGTCACTCACGTGACTCCGAAGTAAAACCTCACATTTATCCACATTATACTGCATCTGCCAAACATTTGCCCACTCACCCAGCCTATCCAAGTCACCTTGCAGTCTCCTAGCATCCTCCTCACAGCTAACACTGCCCCCCAGCTTAGTGTCATCCGCAAACTTGGAGATGTTGCCTTCAATTCCCTCATCCAGCTCATTAATATAAATTGTAAGTAGCTGGGGTCCCAGCACTGAGCCTTGCGGTACCCCACTAGTCACTGCCTGCCATTGTGAAAAGGACCCGCTTACTCCTACTCTTTGCTTCCTGTTTGCCAGCCAGTTCTCTATCCACATCAATACTGAACCCCCAATACCGTGTGCTTTAAGTTTGTATACTAATCTCTTATGTGGTACCTTGTCGAAAGCCTTCTGAAAGTCCAGATACAACACATCCACTGGTTCTCCCCTATCCACTCTACTAGTTACATCCTCGAAAAATTCTATAAGATTCGTCAGACATGATTTACCTTTCGTAAATCCATGCTGACTTTGTCCAATGAGTTCACCACTTTCCAAATGTGCTGCTATCCCATCTTTAATAAGTGACTCTAGCAGTTTCCCCACTACCGATGTTAGACTAACTGGTCTGTAATTCCCCGTTTTCTCTCTCCCTCCCTTCTTAAAAAGTGGGGTTACGTTTGCTACCCTCCAATCCTCAGGAACTACTCCAGAATCTAAAGAGTTTTGAAAAATTATCACTAATGCATCCACTATTTCTGGAGCTACTTCCTTAAGTACTCTGGGATGCAGCCTATCTGGCCCTGGTGATTTATCGGCCTTTAATCCATTCAATTTACCCAACACCACTTCCCGACTAACCTGGATTTCACTCAGTTCCTCCATCTCCTTTGACCCGCGGCCCCCTGCTATTTCCGGCAGATTATTTATATCTTCCTTAGTGAAGATGGAACCAAAGTAGTTATTCAATTGGTCCGCCATATCCTTGTTCCCCATGATCAATTCACCTGTTTCTGACTGCAAGGGACCTACATTTGTTTTAACTAATCTCTTTCTCTTCACATATCTATAAAAACTTTTGCAGTCAGTTTTTATGTTCCCTGCCAGTTTCCTTTCATAATCTATTTTCCCATTCCTAATTAAGCCCTTTGTCCTCCTCTGCTGGTCTCTGAATTTCTCCCAGTCCTCTGGTATGCTGCTTTTTCTGGCTAATTTGTACGCATCATCTTTTGCTTTGATACTATCCCTGATTTCCCTTGTTATCCACGGATGCACTACCTTCCCTGATTTATTCTTTTGCCAAACTGGGATGAACAATTTTTGTAGTTCATCCATGCAGTCTTTAAATGCCTTCCATTGCATATCCACCGTCAACCCTTTTAGAACTAATTGCCAGTCAATCTTGGCCAATTCATGTCTCATACCCTCAAAGTTACCTTTCTTTAAGTTCAGAACCGTTGTTTCTGAATTAACAATGTCACTTTCCATCCTGATGAAGAACTCAACCATATTATGGTCACTCTTGCCCAAGGGGGCGCGCACAACAAGACTGCTAACTAACCCTTCCTCATTACTCAATACCCAGTCTAGAATAGCCTGCTCTCTCGTTGGTTCCTCTACATGTTGGTTTAGATAACTATCCCGCATACATTCCAAGAAATCCTCTTCCTCAGCACCCCTGCCAATTTGATTCACCCAATCTATATGTAGATTGAAGTCACCCATTATAACTGTTTTGCCTTTGTTGCACGCATTTCTAATTTCCTGTTTGATGCCATCCCCAACTTCACTACTACTGCTAGGTGGCCTGTACACAACACCCACCAGCGTTTTCTGCCCCTTAGTGTTTCGCAGCTCTACCCATACCGATTCCACATCCTCCAAGCTAATGTCCTTCCTTTCCACTGCGTTAATCTCCTCTCTAACCAGCAACGCTACCCCACCTCCTTTTCCTTTCTCTCTATCCCTCCTGAATATTGAATATCCCTGGATGTTCAGCTCCCAGCCTTGGTCACCCTGGAGCCATGTCTCCGTGATCCCAACCATATCATAATCATTAATTGCTATCTGCACGTTCAACTCATCCACCTTATTACGAATGCTCCTTGCATTGAGACACAAAGCCTTCAGGCTTGTTTTTACAACGCTCTTGCCCCTTATACAATTATGTTGAAAAGTGGCCCTTTTTGATTTTTGCCCTGGATTTGTCTGCCTGCCACTTTTACTTTTCACCTTGCTACCTATTGCTTCCGCCCGCATTTTACACCCCTGTTTCTCTGCTCACCCATTTAAGAACCCCACCACCTCTTATTCTCTGTTTATTATTGTTTTCTTCTTTCCCCCCTACATGTTGGGTCTGAGTGCTTTCCTTCTCTGCCTCCTGCCTCACACACTGTCTAATAGCATTCTCTATATGAGTCCCTCCCCCCAACCATTTTAGTTTAAAGTCTCCCCAGTAGCCTTTGCAGATCTCCCCGCCAGGATATCGGTCCCCCTCAGGTTCAAGTGCAACCCATCCTTTTTGTACAGGTAGAACCTTCCACAAAAGAGGTCCCAATGATCCAGAAATTTGAATCCCTGCCTTCTGCACCAGTCTTTCAGCCACGCATTTATCCTCCACCTCGCTCCATTCCTACTCTCACTGTCGCGTGGCACAGGCAGTAATCCCGAGATTGTTACCTTTGCTGTCCTTCTCTTTAACTCCCCTCCTAACTCCCTAAATTCTCCTTTCAGGACCTCTTCTCTTTTTTTACCTATGTCATTGGTACCTATATGTACCACGACCTCGGGCTCCTCTCCCTGCCCTTTCAGGATATCTTGGACACGTTGAGACACATCACAGACCCTGGCACCAGGGAGGCAAACTACCATCCGGGTCTCCCGACTGCATCCACAGAATCGCCTGTCTGACCCCCTAACTATAGAGTCCCCTATTAGTATTGCCCTCCTCTTCTTTTCCTTACCCTTCTGAGCAACAGGGCCGGTCTCTATACCGGAGGCCCGGCCGCTGTCGCTACCCCTAGGTAGGCTGTCCCCCCCAACAGTGCTCAAATAGGAGTACTTATTGTCAAGGTGTACAGCCATCGGGGTACTCTCTAGTCCCTGCCTGTGCCCTTGCCTCTCCCAACCGTGATCCACTTGCCTGCCTCCTGTGGTCTTGGAGTGACCACCTCCCTGTAACTCCTCTCAATGACTTCCTCGCTCTCCCTGACCAGACGGAGGTCATCGAGCTGCTGCTCCAGGTTCCTAATACGGTCCATTAGGAGCCCCATCTCGATACACCTGGCGCAGATGACTTCCCACATCTGACATCCAGAACAGTAAACTGCCCTGGCCCTCAAAGGCCTGTCTCACGAGTCTGCGGTCATTGGCGGCAAAACGGGAAGAATCTGCCGCCATAGACCGCGCACTCGTGAGAACGCACAATTCCGGGGCCGTGCGGCGGTGTTCCCAACACCGCACGGTGCTAAAATAATACCTACACTGTTGAAAAATATTTTCCTTCCGCACAGCCTCCACCAGTGATGCACGAGTGCGTCACGGCCGCCCGCACGGCCGCCGCCAGTGTGGCTCGAGCGCCGTGCGTCAAACTTGCACCGCCACAGCCTCCGCCAGTGAGGCACGTGTGCGGCACGGCCGCAGGCACAGCCACCACTACAGCGCCGCGATCAGGACGGCCGCCGCCACAGCCGCCGCTAGTGAGTCACGTGCGGCGGGCCGACGTCATCGCAGTCGGCCCGCCCTTTTTTTAACTTACCGCAAGCACGTGGGACCAGCCGTATTTGAATCACTCGGCCCCCGCGCAGCATCCGTGCGGCGCTCCCGTGGATAGGCTCGGCGCTCTCGCCGTTGCCGTGCGGTCCACTCTACAGGCGAAGCCGCGCTTCACCGCCGATGACCGCAAACACGTAAGACAGAGCCTTCATACTCCCCTTACCCTGGATACAATACAAAACAAACTGCTACAATACAGTACAATCAGCAGGGATCTGACTCCCAATCAGCTGCTCCCTCTTGGCTGCTTCCACCAATCAGCGGCTTCCTCAAGCCCACTTGTTTTTGAAGTGCGAGTGGAACTTGGAACGTTGCAGATTTGGCTCCTCCTCCCTCTGCGACCTCTCCAATGGCTCTCGGGCCTCTGTAAGGAACAAGCAAGCCCCACGCTCCACTTTATCCCCTACCGCTCGGTGTAGCTCCTCCCTCTGCGACCGCTCCAACGGCTCTCGGGCCTCTGTAAGGAACAAGCAAGCCCCGCGCTCCACTTTATCCCCTACCGCTCGGGTGTAGCTCCTCCCTCTGCGACCACTCCAACGGCTCTCGGGCCTCTTACTGTACTTTTCAAAGATATATCTTTTGTACATTTTTTAAAATTGCATTATATTCATACTTTGTTTAATCGTTTCGTCAAGACCATTCCACAAAACCACCCCACAAATGGAAATACACATACTTTTTAAATTGGTCCGAGCATAATGCTGTTTCAAATTTAGTTTCCCTCTAAAGTTATAACCCCCCTCTCAATCTTTGAACAGTTTTTGTATGTTTACAGGTAGCAGTTTATTTTTTGCTTTATAAATTATTTGTGCAGTCTTGAATTCTACCAGATCCTTAATCTTTAAGGTGTGTAATTTTAAATACAGTATATTGGTGTGTTCATGATATCCTACATTGTTTACTATACGAATAGCTCTTTTTTGTAGTGTGCTTAGTGATTGTAAGGTGGTTTTGTAGGTGTTGCCCCATACTTCCACACAGTAATTTAAATACGGTAACACAAGTGAGCTGTACAGAATATACAGTGCTCTCTCATTCAAAACATGCCTTGCTTTCCCCATCACTCCCATACTCCGTGCTACTTTTGCTCTCACATGTTTTATATGGGGTTTCCAGCAGATTTTGTGATCAAGAATCACACCCAGAAATTTATTTTCATACACTCTTTCTATTTCAACATTATTTATCATTACTTTTACTTGTGTATTTATTTTGCGTTTTCCAAACAGCATAAGTTTGGTTTTGTTTAAATTTAATGATAATTTATTCAAATCAAACCATGTTTTTAGTTTACTCATTTCTGCTGTGACCACCTCCAAAAGCTGCTGCTAATTGTCCCCATCACAGAAAATATTAATGTCATCTACAAATAACACAAATTTCAAGAGGTTTGACACCCTACATATATCATTAATATACAAAATAAATAATTTGGGGCCCAAAACCGACCCCTGTGGGACTCCACAAGTTATTTCTAAGCATGTTGATTTGCAGTCCCCTATTTGCACAAACTGATGTATTTTACTTATGTAGCTTCTCATCCACTCTAGTACAACCCCTCTGATTCCATACTTTTCCAGTTTTTTGATTAGCAAATGATGATCAATTGTATCGAATGCTTTTTTCAAATCTATAAATACACCCACTGCATATTTCTTGTTATCTATAGAACTGGTAATGTCTTCAATTAACTCCATTAATGCCATGGATGTCGATCTGTTTGACCTGAATCCATATTGACTATCAACTAGCAATTCGTGCTTCTCGATAAAGTTATCTAATCTACTTACATACAGTTTTTCTAATATTTTTGAGAACTGAGAGAGTAACGACACCGGCCTGTAATTTGTAAATTGATTTCTGTCTCCAGCTTTGTATAGTGGGATGACTTTGGCAGTTTCCATTTTACATGGAAATACACCAGTTTTGAAAGATAAATTGCAAATATAAGTTAAGGGTTTTACAATTACACCAATGACTACCTTGATTAAAGCCATATCAATGTCATTCCAGTCTGTAGACCTTTTATTCTTACAATTACTAACAATGTCAATAATCTCCTTTTCATCAGCTGCTTTCAAAAACATTGAGTTTGGGTTGCTGTCTAACAAATCCACAACCTTCCCCTCTCCTTCTTCTGACTGTGGATCATGTATCATGGCTGTATCTTTCAATCAATCACCGGCAATGTGCCACCAGCAAGTTTTGCAGAAAGGCTTCTTGTAAACAGTATTTTTCGGAAGGAATGATCAGTGGTGAGGTGGTCAGGTTATATGACAGGTACTCAGTCACTGACACTGTCATACCCAGACAGCACACCCATGGGAAATAACACACTGGCTGGAACTCATCCCTTCACTGGACCTGTAGCACTCAGTGGTATTAACACACATGCTGGAAATTACACACTCACTAATACTGACATCGCAGGGGAACGAGCACAAACTGACACATGCACTAGAACTGACACATACAGTCGTGCTCCCACACACGTATGCTCACATACAGAGGTGATACACGCAGTGTTACTGAGATTCACAACGGAACTGACTACAACTGGAACACGCACACACATGTACGCAGACGCATCACAAATACACATGGAAGGTGACACATCCATTGTCACTAAGACTCACAACGGAACTGACTCCCCCCATTGGAACACACACACATATACGCACACACGCAAGCACACACACTCACAGAGGTGATACACCTGTTGTTACTAGGACTCACAATGGAACGGACTACCTCATTGGAGCATGCACACCACGCACACATGTAAGCATGCACACTCACAGAGGTGAAGCACCTATTATTACTCAGACTCACAATGGAACAGATCCCCCATTGGAACACAGACACACACACACACCCCCTCTGTTACAGACGTGCCCTTTGATAATAAAATGATGGTGTCTTAGCTAATATTTATCCCTCAGCCACCAGTAATAATCACATTGGGTCTGTGGTGCTGGCTGTGTACAAACTAGCAGCCACGCTTCTCCATCTCAGTGGTGACTAGGCTTGAGAATATGTATTTCATTGGCGTTGGGACATTCTGGGGCAGCGACCAGTGTGATGGAAAAGGACACTTTCTCAGGCTCTTGCCAAATCTCAGGTGTGCTGATCCACGCAACAGTCACCATGCAGGGTGGTGATCAAGAGAAGGAAATGACCCCTCCCACCTGCCTGCCTTTGACATTCAGATGTTCACAGGGTATCTGTAAGTGAATAAAAAGACTGCTTCTGATGGCACTGCTGGTAACAAATCAGCACAGAATGACCTGGGGAACAGGAGCCGAGTTTCTTTAAAGTGCTTGGCTTTCAATTCTGTGCTCCTGTTTGCTACACGTCCCTGTTGCAGAGTGGATTCTTCACTGAACCTTCGTCAGTGATTATCATATGTAAAGGCAACGCTGCCTCACACAGTAAATTGCTCAGTTATGCCCCTGTTTTAAAACAGCGTGATTAATCGAGTCAGTGTTTGCCTCATCAGAGCTCTGAAGTGCCGGCAGCTGTGGGGCATGATTATTCAGTAGCTCTCATGTGAGCAGCACTGGGCACGGTGAATATTACCCCAGCCCATGGGATTACTCTGTCTATATAGTCTGCTAATTGCTCTACACTTGCTGCAGTGGTTCAGATAACGGCACAACCTCTACAAAGAGCTCAACACTGTTCTCACCTTCTTTCCAATTTACAAGACTCAGCCCCCTCTCAGAGTGATTATTCTTAGACCCTTTGAAGGATTTTGGAACATCCAATTCGGTGTCTTAGTACCTGATGGTAATGCGTCAGGGTGGCACAGTGATGGAGCTGCTGCCTCACAGCGCCAGAGACCCGGGTTCGATCCTGTCTGTTCGGGTGCTGTCTGTGTGGAGTTTGCACGTTCTCCCTTTGGCCGCTTGGGTTCCTCTGGGTGCCCCGGTTTCCTCCCACATCCCTAAGGTGTACAGGTTTGTAGGTTAATTGGCTTCTGAAAATTGTAGCATAGAAGCAGTGTGCAGGTGATTGATGGTCGGTGAGCCGAAGGGCCTGTTTCATGCTGTATCTCTAAACTAAAGTAAACGAATGCTGTGACTTAGTAGATGCCATAATCACTTCAGAGATTAGTGGGTTCAAGCCCCACTCCAGACTTTATCACGAATTCTAGGCTGAAGTACTTTGGGAGTGCTGCATTGTCTTTTGAGTAGGGCGTTTGGGGTGATTATCTTGCTTTTCATTAATTATGATCAGGAGAAAACTTGTGATCTGTTCCATGGTGACTCATGATCCAAGTTGTTCACTTTGTTGACTGATTGATTGAAAGATACAGCATGAATATAGGCCCTTCAACCCACCAGATCCACGCCGACCATCGATCGCCTGTTAACACTGGTTCTATGTTGTCGCACTTTCACATCCACTCCTTACACACTGGGGACAATTTACAGAGAGCTCAATTATCTTACAAACCCACATGTCTTTTGGATGTGGGAGCAAACCGGAGGAAACCCATGCGGTCACAGGGGGAATGTGTAAACTGCACAAAGACAGCACCCGAGGTCAGGATCGAACCCGGGTCTCTGCACTTTGCGCAGCAGCTCTATCAGCTGTGCCACTAGGCCGTCTGTTAGTGAGTAAGTGAAGATAGGCATAAAAAGCTGGAGTATCTCAGCGGGTCAGGCAGCATCTCTGGAGAAAAGAAATAGGTGATGTTTCGGGTGGAGACCCTTCTTCAGACTATGGATTATTTAGAGATGTATGGAGACAGGGTACAATGGCATCTTTACAAGTGAATGTTCACTTTTCCGATTCGACCTTAAAACTTCTGTGGACTTATTTTCACTTGAGTTTCTTACAATTTGATTGCCTTGCTCAAAACTAATGCAGGGTCATGAACACTTGAAGTTTCTGACTTGTGCAAACACCTGCATTTACATAAACTCTGTAATGCAAGCACAACCCAGGTGCATTTATCGCATGGCTGAATATAGTCTGGTGTTATCTGATGTCACGGACCTGCGATGCTCCACACAGTCTGCGTTTTATGGCCAGGTTCCCAGGGCTGGAGGGCACTCTGAAATACATTAAATACCCCCCGCCATATGACTGACTTACTGAGTTACCGCACCACATGGCATGTTTGCTGTGAATCTGAGAATTGCACATAAACTGTAAAACTGTCCCACGCAGCTTTAACTCCAGTGTTACAATGCTGTCAGTGCTCAAGAAACTCAGCGGATCGGGCAGTGTCTGAGGAGGGGATGGATAAGCGACTTTTTTTGTCGGGACCCTTCTTCAGACTGATCATCTTCCAGCCCTTGCATCATGGGTTATAAACCGTGCCACAGAGGTTATACAAAAGAAAACAGGTGAGTTGTCCCCAGTGTCCGAACCAATATTTACCCCTCAACCTACTCACATAGAGGTTTCATCAATTGCTGCCAGTTTGAACTTGGTGTGCACATAATTGGCTTCCACGTTTGCCATGTCCCTGCTGTGGAAGCGATTGAAATAAAATAATAAATTGGCCGTAAAGCAGTCTCAAGTCATGAAAAGCCCTATCAGTGTAAATTATTCTTTATTTAGTGGAAAGCAGGCATGGATAAAAATGGTAAATTGACAGATTATGTCTGGAAGTAAAGGGTACAGAGCTGCCGGCTCAGCCCAAATCACCACACAATGGATGGCTGCTCACTGTTCAAGGTGCCTGATTTGTTTCGTCGGAAGGTGAGAAGAGATAAGCCGAGAGTAACAATGAGGGAATTGGTTCACTGACCTTTGAGAAATCATCCCAAGCAGCAGGATGTTCTGTCCAGGAACTATCGTGGTGAAAGGATATATATATAAAAATGAAGCCAGGCTGTACGATGAGATGAATGGCACAAAGATAAAGGCAAGGCCTGACCAACTGCTGAGACGGGAAACAGGCTCAAATTTGCAACAGCAAACCTCAGGGAGATTAACCTACAAAAACACAACTGTTTCATTAGACGGAGATACACACAATATTTGAATAGGGTGTGGGAGGATTGGAACCTTTGGATCTCTCATGAAAAAACTATTATCTTTCTGTTCGTGGGTCAAAAAGGTTGCATTCTGCTGGAGAACAGATTTCTGCTACTAAAATTCAGTGTGCATAGCTCCAAACCTTGGGTCAGTCTCTCTCTCTCTCTCTCTCTCTCTCTCTAAACATGATTTCTAAAGTCATTTAGAAGGCTTCAAACCTTATTTCAGTGATGGGGCACTCAGTTACTTTGGTACTGAAATCTCCATATAGATTAATTTTAACTTGATGTTAATCATGTGATTTTGCATAGATGAATGTGACAGATAAAATATGTACGGTATGTAGTGCAACTCTGTATATAAAAAGGACATCAGCATTTGTTTTATTCTTTGCTTGTAGATGGGATGCAGAATAGACTCGATTGTCATAAAAGGCACACTTGTATAACGAAAGGTCTCGCAGTACTGTGTGTAAATGATGCAACGTCAAGGCAATGGGAAGAGGATGTCCCCTGAGATGAACATTATTGTCTTGGAAGAAACAGGTTTAAAGTGTGAATGACTTCGAGGTTCATAAAAGGAAGCCTAGTTATAAATCAAATGCAATTTTTCTATTCCTAACTAGCTGACAGCTTTACTAAACCGTGACAGTTCTGTCTCCACATATTCAATAGAGGGGAAAAAAACATGTCACGGGAGTTCACGTTTCTCGGCTGCTGCTGCTACCTGTTTACAATTTCCACTCCAGCTTCTTAATTAAGTTAAGAAGCTCGACAGACAATTCCCCTGTGCACCCACTTTCACAGGCAGAAAGGCTTGGATAGGAGAAATTGTTGATTATATCTCGGTATGGAGGTGAAAGTTTAATTGTTTCTTTTGATCATTGCCATCGGCATGGAAGCTCTTGTCTCCCATCCCACCTCTCCCTGTATCTGAGCACACAACCTATCACTCGGCCATTCTCCAGACTGGGGAAGCTCCTGACTATATGGCACCGAGGAATCAGTCATTTTCCAAAAGGTTGCAGCTGATCAAACAAGGTGGGCTCGGACACTCACTGCAAGGACCTTGAAGCCAATAAGGATAGGCCATGTTTAAGACCATGTCTAAGATTCTGAGACTGAAGAAGAGTCTTGACCCGAAACATCACCCATTTCTTCTCTCGAGATGCTGCCTGTCCTGCTAAGTTATTCCAGCATTTTGTGTCTAGCCTCTAAAGATTACTCACCTGGGCATGTGGGCATGCTGAGAGCGACCTCTCTCACCAGGGTAGACACGTCAAAGACCATGGAACATAGCTTTAAACCCCTGTCCCACGGTACGAGTTCATTCCAAGAGTACTCCCAAGTTTGCCCTGATTCGAACTCAGAGGTTTACGGTAATGGCCACTCGTCGGTACTCGGGGCTCTCGCGGCCATTTTTCATCATGTTGAAAAATCTTCACGAGTCTTCCCGTGCTTACCTGCCGTTAGCGAGTCTTCCCGAGTACCTGCCGTTAGCGCTAAGAGACCTCCCCGAGCTCCGACGTACCCGCCACGTTCATTCTCCGTGCTTACCACGAGTGATTTTTTTTAACCTCGGGAGAGCTCTTGGAATGAACTCGCACCGTGACTATTAAGGTGAGAGGGGCAAAATTTAAAGGAGATGTGTGAGGCAAGGATTATTACACAGAGGGTGGTGGGTGCCAGTAACGCACCTCCAGGGGTGATGGTGCAGGCAATTAGGATAGAAGAGACTATGGCCAAGCCAAACATGATGCCATGTTATCTTCTCTGCCTATGCGTGATCTATATCCCTCCATTTTCTGCAAATCTATATGCCCGTCCAAAAGCCTTTTCAAAGCCACTATCGTATCTGGCTCTACCACCACTCCCAGCAGTGTGTTCCAGGCACCCACCACTCTCTGTGTAAACAACTTGCCATGCATATCTCCTTTAACTCTGCCTCTCTCACCTTAAAGCTATGACATTTCCACCCTGGGAAAAACTGTCTACCGTATTTTAGGCTCTCATAACTTTATATACTCCCCTCAACCTATAGGTCTCCTCTCAACCCATGATGTTCCAGTTTGTCCAATCCTCTGCTAGTAAGTAATACCCTCTTATCCCGGCAGCATTCTGGTAAACCTCTAGTGCACCCTCATATGAAGCAGTGGGTTACGTCATGCTGTCAGTTTTGCTGATGGGAAAGACCTCAGCTTCATCCCATTCAAAAGGTACCCTTGACACCACCACAACCCCTCAGTGTGTCAGAATGTCAACCTCAGTCAAATTTTGAATTGAATTGATTGAAAGATACAGCATGGAAATAGGCCCTTCAGCCCATGAAGTCCACGCTGACCATAGCTCGCCTGTTCACACTAATTCTATCATACCCACTTTCCCATCCACTCCCTACACACTACGGGCAATTTACAGAGACCAATTAACCTACAAACCTGCACGTCTTTGGGGCGTGGGAAGAAACCGGAGTGCGCAGAGGAAACCTACGCAGTCGTAGAGGAAATGTGCAAACTCCACACAGACAGCACCCAAGGTCAGGATCGGACTTGGGTCTCTGACACTGTGAGGCAGTGTCTCTACTAGCTGCACCGCTGTTCTGCCAATATTCTGATGTTTATGGAGTTCACATTTTGATTCTAATTTGAGTTGGCCATTCAGCTGGAATTCACCAATCAGTCAGATCATCAGAAATGTTTTTAGACCTCACGGATTCTAACCTTTTCTAGAGAAAAACTATAGAATGAAATTTCCAGCACTACGAATTAGGGGAAATTGTCGATTTTCTTGACACCTTTAAAAAACTGCTATGTACAAGTCGACATGCTTAAAAGCTTGCGGGGAAACTCTGTGGCATTCACAACTAGAAACGCTGCAGGAACTCTGGAATTTAGCAGCAATGAAAGACTCCAGGTTCATAAAGGAGAGACTGGGAATGAAAACAATTGTTATTGGCTTTCTGCTGCGCTGTTGACAGAGCCAGTCAGCATCAGTGTCAAACTGCTCAATGTTAAGTGGCAGATCATCTGAATAACTCTCAGAGCTCGGCATATTCGCAGGCACAACGTGCAGAGGGAAACTGATAGCCTTCACTGGACTCCGTGACCAGCTATAGTTCCTCAAAGCAAGTTCATGCCTCAGCTAATTGACTAATTCGCTGAGAGATATTTGCTGACATTTAGAGGTTAGCGCAGCGTTCCTTGTTATTGCTTTCCCATCCCTGCCTCCATACAGACCTAAGCCTTCTTTCAAGGTTGTCCTCCCCCTCCCAATCCCCACCACCTGCGCAGTACTAACACCGATCGCAGGTGAACCTCTCAGAGCCTTACATCTCCATCTGTCTGAATAGTATGGTGTCCCCTGAACATCTCAATACCACTGCCGTACAGTAGTCAGCCTGTGAGCCTCTACCCAACTCTCCATGCAGTGATATCTTTTGCGTCTCACCATTCCCCACCTAAGGCCTTACCTACGTATCATGTCCCACTGTCCATCTCTGTCTCTCTTAACACACCACTGTGTCCCTGTAGCCCTCTGTAAGCAGCGCAGACACTCTACATCTGCAAGATGGCGCCAGAGCCTGGTGACAATTTGTGTGCTGGTCCCAGAGGAAGATCTACTATCACTTGGTCCACTCCTTTAAAAAATCTCTTTCACCTTTTGTACTTCTGTATGGCTTGATTGTACTCAGGTATAGCATCATCTGATTGGATTGGACTGCAAACAAACAAAAGCTTTTCACTGTACCTCGGTAATAATAAACCTGTACCTAAACATGAAGCTTATCGTGCTGCATTATGTTTCTGTGCATATCTCTGTCTCTGTCTCTCTCTTCCCTCTGACAGTACAGATTCCTCTCTCTCACTGTCACATCTCTCTGTACACTGTGCCTTAGGATATTTTACACATTCTGTGCATGATGATGAAAGTTACAGCATAGAAACAGGCCCTTCGGCCCACCCACGCTGACCAGTCTTCACCCGTGCACACTCGTTCTATGTTATCCCATTTACTCATCCACTCTCTACACACCAGGGGCAATTAACCTACAAACCCACAAGTCTTTGGGATGTGGGAGGAAACCGGAGCACCCAGAGAAAACCTATTAGAATCTGAGGTCAGGATGGAACCTGGGTCTCTGGCGCTGCGAGGCAGCAGCCATACCAACTGTGCCACAGTTACCAGGTGGACAGAGATAAAGAATCAAGGATGTTCTCAACGCCACCTTGAAAAGAACTGAAGTATTGTTACTGACCCAGAGGACTCCCTTGCCCATGACCACTCAAAATGGAGAAGAAGAATTTGTGTGGCTTTATGATCTGCTAATCTATGTGATGGGAGAACCCGGTGAGAACAATGGAAGCAGTGGACTGTGTGTCTACCTACGAACCCTACCAAGCATCTCCTGGCCCACCTGTGACGAACCCCATACCCACATCAGCCATCCCACAACTCACAGAACTAGCGTGCAAGCAAGTCATCCCTGATCCTGAGGGACTGTTGGAAAAGGACTCAGAACAATTGAAAAAAGTCCACCATCCAGTGAAGCAAAGGTGAATAAATTCAAAGCTGCCAAAACTCTCAGCCAGTTTATTTCTGCATTATTGTCAGTCAAAGATTGCCCCAAATCATTAACCCACCACGGCTGAGGCTGCGGCTAACTACAGCCCAAGGACTGGACCCGTACTCCTTCTCCAACAGCAGGTGTGGTGCAATCTGAATCAAAACACCAGAACTGCCCCATTTTACACACTTGCCACTTAACAAGGTTGCAGGACCGTCTGCTCAAGCTGAGCGAGCCAGGGTTGAGATGTGACATGGGCTTCCTTCGCTCCTTGGATCCATTGCTTCCGTCGCCTCAGCTGCAGTGGCGTTGCCTCGGTGCCGGGACACCGACCCGTCACGTCACTGTTGTGGAGGGGAAGGTTGCTCCTCCGGTGGGCTCCTGACTGACTCCTCTCGCCGGCACTTGGAATCTGTGCACGTACCCCTCACGGCTGCTCCCACTGACTCTGCTGCCTTGGCCTGAGTGGGAAAATAAAACCAGATCACGTCCAAGTACAATGTGCCTCAAACATCAGTGGCTGTGACTCTCACCTGAGCCATGAGGTGTGTTCTAGCCGATAACTTCAACTTCTCTGGTGCTGTAACAAGTATCTCTAAACACAACAAAACTAACCTAAGCTAAAAAGTAAAACGCACCTTCATGTTATTGATGGAGTATTTCAGTGCCAAAGGAGTACTGCAAAATCAGAGGAGCACCACCATAGGATTTAATTTTTAATGTGTTCACATTTTAGGATGTAGACGTTGCAGGCAAGGCCAGTATTTACTGCCTATCCCAAGCACATTGAAGGTCGTGCAGCCAAGGTTCTGACGTAGCTGCAGTTTTTTGCATTTCAACCTTTGCCACGAGCCGGTGAGAAGTTTCTAATTGGTGTTGCATTGGTCACTCCAAGGCCACAGAACTTCAAATGATGCAATTTGCAACTAGAAGTGGTGCGGAGGGTTGGACTGTCTGACTGCAAAGGAAAAGTCCTCTATCTTCTGGATTCATGCATTTTCTCCTTTCTATCCTTCCCCAAGTAAATAATAGATTACGATTGGATGCTGATGATTAGAGAGAGGCCACGTTTAAAGGAGATGTGCAGGGTAACTTTTTTACACAGAGAGTGATAGGTGCCTGGAATGTGCTGCTAGGCGTGGTTGTGAAGGCAGATATAATTGTGGTATTTAAGCTTTTAGATAGGCACATGGATGTGCAGGGAACGGAGGGATGTACATCATGTGCAGACAGAGGAGATTAACTTGGCATCCTGTGTAGGAACGAACTGCAGATGCTGGTTTAAACTGCAGATAGACACAAAAAGCTGGAGTAACTCAGCGAGACAGGCAGCATCTCTGGAGCAAAACATTCCTACTCTCCAGAGATGCTGCCTGTCCCGCTGAGTTACTCCAGCTTTTTGTGTTTAACTTGGCGTCCTGTTCAGTACAGACATTGTGGGCTGAAGGGCTTGTTCCAGTGCTGCACTGTTCTAATAAAATGCTGGCAAAGTTTATTAGATTAGGCAACATCCGTGGAGAGAGAAACTGAATTCACATTTCAGGTTCTTGATCCTATGTTTGAGGACACCTCTGTTTGCAGTGAATCCAAGAGCAGGGAGATTATGCTCCAGCATTACACAGCGCTAGTCAGACTTCAGCTGAAGTACTGCCTGCAGTACCGGCTACCACCACCAGAGGAATGGTGTTCTGGCACTGGAGAGGGTGAAAAGAGGATTAACTAGGACAATAGACAATAGACAACGGGTGCAGGAGTAGGCTATTTGGCCCTTCGAGCCAGCACCGCCATTCAATATGATCATGGCTGATCATCCACAACCAGTACCCCATTCTCCCCATATCCCCATGACTCTGCTATCTTTAAGAGCTCTATCTAATTCTCTCTTGAAAGCATCCATAGAATTGGCCTCCACTGCCTTCTGAGGCAGAGAATTCAACAGATTCACAACTCTCTGGGTGAAAAAGTGTTTCCTCATCTTCGTTCTAAATGGCCTACCCCTAATTCTTAAACTGTGGCCCCTGGTTTTGGATTTCCCCAACATTGGGAACATGTTTCCTGCCTCTAGTGTATCCAATCCCTTAATAAGCTTATATGTTTCAATGAGATACCCTCTCATCCTTCCAGGGTATACAAGCCCAGCTGCTCCATTCTATCAACATATGACAGTCTCGCCATCCCGGGAATTAACCTTGTGAACCTACGCTGCACTCCCTCAATAGCAATAATGTCCTTCCTCAAATTTGGAGACCAAAATTGCACACAATACTCCAGATGTGGTCTCACTGGGGCCCTGTACAACTGCAGAAGGACCTCTTTGCTCCTATACTCAACTCCTCTTGTTATGAAGACCAACATGCCATTAGCTTTCTTCACTGCCTGCTGTACCTGCATGTTTACTTTCAGTGATTGATGAACAAGGACCCCCAGATCTCGTTGTACTTCCCCTTTTCCCAACTTGACACCATTCAGATAATAATCTTCCTTCCTGTTTTTGCCACCAAAGTGGATGCGACCTCACATTTATCCACATTAAACTGCATCTGCCATACATCTGCCCCCTCACCCAACCTGTCCAAGTCACCCTGCATCCTCATAGCATCCTCCTCACACTTCACACTGCCATCCAGCTTTGTCATCTGCAAATTTGCTAATGTTACTTTTAATCGCTTCATCTAAATCATTGATGTATATTGTAAATAGCTGTGGTCCCAGCACCGAGCCTTGCGGTACCCCCCTAGTCATTGCCTGCCATTCTGAAAGGGACCCGTTAATCCCTATTCTTCATTTCCTGTCTTCTAAACCAATTTTCTATCCATGTCAGTACCCATACCATGTGCTCTAATTTTGCCCACTAATCTCCTATGTGGGACCTTATCAAATGCTTTCTGAATGTCCACTGGCTCTCCCTTGTCCATTTTCCTACTACATCCACTGGCTCTCCCTTGTCCATTTTCCTACTTACATCCTCAAAAAATTCCAGAAGATTAGTCAAGCATGATTTCCCCTTCGTAAATCCATGCTGACTCAGACCGATCCTGTAACTGCTATCCAAATGTGCCGCTATTTCATCTTTTATAATTGACTCCAGCATCTACCCCACCACCCATGTCAGGCTAACTGGTCTATAATTCCCTGTTTTCTCTCTCCCGCCTTTCTTAAAAAGTGGGATAACATTAGCTACCCTCCAATCCACAGGAACTGATCCTGAATCTATAGAACATTGGAAAATGATCACCAATGTGTCCACGATTTCTAGAGCCACTTCCTTACATACCATGGGATGCAGACCATCAGGCCCTAGGGATTTATCAACCTTCAGTCCCATCAGTCTACCCAATTCCTGCCTAATGTGAATTTCCCTCAGTTCCTCCATCACCCTAGGTCCTCTGGCCACTAGTACATCAGGAAGATTGTTTGTGTCTTCCTTAGTGAAGACGGATCCAAAGTACCTGTTCAACTCGTCTGCCATTTCCATTACACAACACTGGTCAGACTTCAGCTGAAGTACCGCCTGCAGTACCGGTTACCACCACCAGAGGAATGGTATTCTAGCACTGGAGATTTCACTAGGATGTGGGAACAAGGAACTGCAGATGCTGACAGAGCGGACTTGGGAAGATACTTCCACTTGTGGGAGAGAGAAAAAACCTAGAATCATCCCACCAGCAAACCCAGGAGAAAGGTCTTCACCAGGGAAGTGGGGTTGTCACATGGATTAACTTTCCTAAAGCTTTCTATTCTGCTCACTAATACCCATTCCCTCTCCACTTTGAGCTGTTTTGCTGTATAACGGTTTCTATGTAAATGCAGGTGGCGTTGGTATTGTGTGGCCGTGCCCTGCAGTAGTGTAAAGCAGTCAGTGTGAGTCACGCACGCTCCTGACCTAAACTGGCCACTGTACTCATCAGAGTATTTACCGGAGCCTATCTCCTGCTTGCAAGCAAGAAGCGAGACAGCTCAGGAGCTTTGTTCTGTCTCAGTGAGTCAGTCAATTCCACAGGATGGGAGTGAACGGAAAGGGGATCAGATACGGCAGGATTCCACACTTCAATCTCTCCGCAATTTACCTGGAGTTTACTGTGCACACTCGACCTGAACCGATTCGCTTAACGTGACTGAACCTTTAGCCCAAACTGCCTGTGATAAGCACATTGCAGGAGTTAGGGCATCATCCAACACACTGCCGTGGACTGATAATCAAGAAAATGACACACGGTGAGATTACACAGAGAGCTGGCTTCAGAGATCACCCGACTCGAAATATTATCAGTTTCCGTATTGCATTGAGCATTAGATTGGGAATTCCATCATGGAAAAAGGGGAAAAAAGCCTTTGGACAAAATGAACTGCCCCTGCTCGCGGCAGAGAATTTGAACCTTTCAGGATATTTGTTTTTATTTCCAACATTGTCAGAGGGGCAATAGAGACAGAATTGATTCAAACATAGTCTTGTTACACCTATTATCCTTCTCTGATGCTGACAATATATATGTAAAGTTTAAAAACAAAGGCCTTCCATTACACCTCTGTAGCCACACACATTGCTTCTAACAAAGATGCAGCTTGAAAAACAATGACAGATGAAAGTGCAACTGTGAGAGTCTGAAGATCGGGTCTCGACCCAAACGTCACCCATTCCTTCTCTCCAGAGATGCTGCCTGTCCCGCTGAGTTACTCCAGCTTTTTGTGTCTATCTTTGGTTTAAACCAGCATCAACAGGTCTGATGGCTCTACATCCAGGATCACAAGAGAATAGAATAAAACAGATATATTTTTACTTACAGAGTGTGGAGAAGCCACCTTCACCAACACAATTAAAAACACATTTGAATATGCTTCAAATGCGTAATTTTGTAAGGAATATTTTAGGCTTTGACTAAACTTTGGTTAAAAGAAATGAATTGTGAATAATTAAATACTGTCTCTGGTTCAATACATATTTATTGGGTAAAACATCAGTGTAAAATGGAACCTACATGTTCAGTGGTAATGAATGAAATGTGGAATGCAATTTGTACATAGCAATAGCAGCAAAATAAATAAACAAATGACTTGATTCTAGTTGTTGATTCAGACATATAAATATTGGGCACAGTACCAGGGAGGTCTGAAGGGTCTCGACCCGAAAGTCACCTATTCCTTTTATCCAGAGACGCTGCCTGACCCGCTGAGTTACTCCAGCTTTTCGTGTCTAATCTTCACTTACTCACTAACAGACGGCCCTGGGGCACAGCTGATAGAGCTGCTGCCTCAGAGCGCCAAAGACCCGGGTTCGATCCTGACCTCGGGTGAATGTGGAGTCTATACTCTCCCCCTGTGACCGCATGGATTTCCTCCGGGTGCTCCGGTTTTTTTCTCCCACGTCCAAAAGACACGTGGGTTTGTAGGATAATTGGGCACTCTGTAAATTGTCCCTAGTGTGTAAGGAGTGGTGTGAAAGTGGGACAACAAGAACCGTGTGAACCAGTGTGAATGGTCGGCGTGGACCCAGCATCTGCAGTTCCTTCCTACGCCAGGGAGAAGTGTCTTATTCTTTAAAACAGGGGCGCATTCACCCAAGAGGGTGCACGGGGCATTGGGATAACACTTTGTTTGATAGACAACATTGCAGCAACTCTTCAGTACTGCAGAGGGAAAACAATCAGCAATCTTCTGACTCTGAAGCAGTACTATTAACTGAGACATGGGGGCCAACAGCAAGAGGCATCCTGAAGGCATCGGGTAAATGGTGGCTATTCCTTTTTATTTTAAACAATAAGAAATAAGTTGTTGCTTCTGAATGTTTGCTTCCACACTCAGAGTTCGGGGCATGGTCTTGGTCTCCACTCTTAAAGAATATAGAGGCATCACAGAGGTGATAACATATAGAGGCATCAAAGTGGGAACAACACAACAAAGAGAATTGTAACAACAGGAAAGGCTAGACTGGGTGCTACACTGACAGACAATAAAAGTAGCTGCACATACTAAAAATATGAAATTAAAACCGAGAATATTGGAAATGCCCAGCATGTCTGGCAGCTTCTGTGGAAAGATAAATGGTTAATGTTTACGATCCAGGACCTTTCGAAAGAAAGGCTCTGGTCCTGAAACATTAACTGTTTCTCACTCCACAGATGCTGCTCACCCGCTGAGTGCTTCCAGCATTTTCTGTTGAATTGAATGCCACATTAGAATTTATTAAGCAGTTCCATAGAAGATGGTGAGATTAGCAAAACTGCAGGCCACTAGTAAGTAGGAAGGAACTGGTTTACACCGAAGATAGACACAAAAAGCTGGAATAACTCAGCGGGTCAGCCAGCAATTCTGGAGAAAAGGAATTGGTGACGTTTCGGATTGATTTGGCTTTGATCTGTCATTTTGAATATCTTACATGAATTTGTTCTATGTAGCTTTTCATATCTCTCAGTTCCCTCTCCCCTGAATCAGTCTGAAGAAGGGTCTTGATGCAAAATATCACCTATTCCTTTCCTCCAGAGATGCTGCCTGACCCGCTGAGTTACTCCAGCTCAAGATATGGCTTAATATCTTAGGCCATTAAGTGAGTCTCAAATCAATCCAACATGGAGAAATCTCTTCACCGAGAGAAAGCTAATAATGTGGAACATGCTGACACATTCCACAGATACTTCCTGACTTGCTAAGTATTTTCGGTACGATCCACTTTTATATCTCAGGGAGCATCTGAGAGGATGCATAAATATATGTAACGGTGAGTAATCAAGTGTATGTGGTGGGTAAGGAATGGGGTTAGTAGATGGTGATGGGGTTAGAAGAAGGTGGTAAAGAGTGGTCAGCGAAAAGGCAGACAAAAAATATTGCAGATGTTGTAAATCTGAAGCACACATAGAAAATACTGGAAAAAGCAAATCAGGCAATATCTATGGATAGATATTGGACAATATCTATGGAGAGAAACAGTTAAGGTTTCAGGTCTACGATCCTTTGTCTGGGCTGGCTGTGAAAAAAAGAGAAAAGGTCAACAGGCAAAGAGGTTCTTATATCAACAGAATGAGAGAGTATGTCTCTAAAGCTGGAGAATTTGGGATTGTCCAGAATGCTGAAACGGACCCAGAAGGAAGGGGAGGTGTTGTCCTCGAACTTGTGTTGTGTCTCGATGTAACAGTGTAGGCGATCACTGATAGATCTGAGTCTGAAGAAGGGTCCTGGCCCAAAACATTGTCCATCCATTTGGTCCACAGATGCTGCTTGACATGCTGAGTTCCTCCAGCACTTTGTGTTTTGCTCAAGATTCCAGCATCTGCAGTTCTTTGTGTCTCCACTGGTAGAGAGATCACTGACAGTGAGGAGCAGAGCACAGATAGAGGACGGGCGAATGAATGGATATAGAGGTGGTGGAAAGGAAAAGCAGAAGGGGAGGGTGCAGTAAAGTACAGACAAAGGAACTGCACATGCTGGAATCTTGCATAGAACACAAAGTACTTCAGTAACTCAGCGAGTCAAGGGCCTGTCCCACTTAGGCGATATTTTCGGTGACTGCGGGCGGCTGTCAGTCGTAGCAGGTCTGCGAAAAAGCTCCCCCTACGACAATGTCTACAACAACCTATCACCTAGTCGACGTCAAGCTACGGCAAGCTACTGAGAATCGCCGACCCATTAGGACGTCCACCTACGACCACATCTACAGCTAGCTGCGACCACACAAGCGACAACCTACGACAACCAAAGTCAACCTACGTCCACCCACGACAAGCTACGACAAGCAACGACCCTGTCGGTGACAACTGAAGACAACTGAAGACAATTCAGTTGCCGGTACCTGACGTAGGTTGACGTTGGTAGTCGACAATGGAATTCACCAAAGTCAGCACACCAGGCGACAACCAGCATCACCTGGCGACAACCTGTGTCATCCTGGCGACAACCTCTGATGGCACCTACGTTGGGAGAAGACAAGCTACGTCAAGCCCACAGTCGCCAAAAAGTTTTGAACATTTCAAAATCCAGCGGCGACCTGAAAAAGTTACGACTCTTTAGGTGACTTGAGGAGACTATTCACAACCATACAGGCATCACCTGGCGACCATGTGGCGACAGCCTAGTCGCCTGTAGTCGCTAAACAAATCGCCTAAGTGGGACAGGGGCTTCTGGCAGCATCTAAGGAGGACATGGATAGGTGACATTTCAAGTCAGGTCCCTTCTTCAGTCCCTTTTTCAGAGAAGGGCAACTGTGGAGAAAGTGAAGGAGTAAAAGAGGGAAGGAATAGATAAAGTGATGAGTGGGAGAGAGAAAAAATAAACGGAGAAAGAAAAAGAGACAGCAGGAACTGTAGATGCTGGAATCTTGTACAAAACACAAAGTGTCGTTGTAACTCAGCAGATCAGGCAGCATCGGTGGAGGAGATAGATAGGTGATGATTTGAGAAGAGTTCTGAACATCCTCAACAGATGCTGCCTGATCCACTGAGTTACTCCAGCACTTTGTGCTTTGATTCAAGAAAGACAAAGAAACGGATTGGGTGTGTGCTGGGCAACTGGAAGGTGCAATCACCCAACACAGAGTAGGCCACATTGCGAACAACGAATGCAGTACACGAGATTGGAAGAAGGGGGTGTCACCCTGACTACGGGTGCTGTCTGTGTGGAGTTTGCTCGTTCTCCCTGTGACCGTGTGTTTTTTCTCCGGGTGCTCCTGTTTCCTCCCACATTCTAAAGACGTGCAGGTTTCTAGGTTAATTGGCCTCTGTAAAAATTGTCCCCAGAGTGTAGTGCACAGATAATCGTTGATTGACCCAGACCTGGTGGGCCGAAGGACCTGTTTCCACGCTGTATCTCTATCTCCAAAGTAATAAACTAAAAGAGCGAGTCTGTGGGCTCGTTGTGATCTGATTGTAATGCCGGCTGGTGTCTGTGGATGGCGCTGCCTGCCTGGCAGTGAGCAGATGCTTGGCAGGGCAGGAGTGGAGAGAGCGATGGCTGCAGTCGATAAGAGTCGGGCCAATTTGGGATGCATTTCACAGCAATTAACAATAAAGCAAACACACCTCGAACCCCCGAATAAATCATTAAATGCCAGTAATTCTCCCACTCAACAGCTGCAAAACAGGAAAAATAAATAAAAGCTCACTAGGAATGGAGAGAAGTGTCAAAAGATAAAGCTGGCGTTTTATTGTTGCTTTTGCTGTTCAGGTATGTTGAGTGTATCTGTTGTTGTGACGTGGGTTGGGCTGGTCTCCCTTCCCCCACTCTAACCTGATCCTGCTGTCCTTACTCTCTTCGGCTCAATGTCATACCTACATTGCAATTTTTTGAAAATGCATTTGGTTCTGCATTTTTTCCAAACATAAATTCCAGCTGATAGATGCTGAGCCTTCCCACGGCTGTATTAATTTCTGCATTCTGCACATAAAGGTTCTCTAACACTGTGAGGTGGGCAGAAAAATAAGGGAGAATTTTCTGTGATGGGGAGAAAGAGGCGTTAGGGCAAAGCACAGAGGGCGGGCAGGGAGAATGAATGTACAGGCGGTAGAGATGGGAGAGCTGCTGCCTCACTGCGCCTGAGACCTGGATTCAATCCTGAGCTTGGGCACTGTACGTGTTCTCCCTGTGACCGTGCGTTTCTTCCCAAATCCCAAAGATGTGTGGGCTTGTAGGTTAATTGGTCCCTGTAATTTGCCCCGAATGAGTAGGGATGTGAAAGTGGGATAACATAGAACCAGTTGGTGATCAATGTTCAGCACGAACTTGATGGCCTGTAGGGCCTCTATCCATGCTGTATCTTTCAACTCAATCAATCAATGGAGAGAGGAAAGGGAGAAGGAAAGAGGGGCAACTGGAGAGAAAGTGGCAGTGATGTGGAGGGAGAGAAAATGGGAAGGGGTAGATGAAGTGATGAGGGGAGAGACGAAGAGAGAAGAGATGAATAGGAGAAAGAAAATGAAGGGGTAAGTTACGAGAGAAAATTAAGCACAGTGAATGATGCCGCCTGGATCAGAGGGTATTTGCTACAAGGAGAGGTTGGAAAAGCCTGGATTGTTTTCTCTCAGCTTTGGAGGTTGAGGAGACCTGATAGAGAAATATAAAATTATGAACGGCATAGATGGTCCAGAGAGACAGTCAGACCTTTTTCCCAGGGTGAAAATATCAAATACTAGACTAGAGGACTTTGCTTTAACATTTGTGTGGGGGGGAGGTTTAAAGGAGATGTGCGGGGCAAGGTATTTACACAGAGAGTGGTTGGTGCCTGGAACGTGCTGCCAGGGCCCAGGGGTGATGGTGGAAGCAGAAGTGGTAGTTGCATTTACAAGGCACAACGATATGCAGGGAATGGAGGAATATGCAGGCCAAAGTGATTAGTTTAAGAAGACCTCACATTCGGCACAGGCATCGTGGGCCTGTTCCTGTGCTGTACTGTTCGATGAAAGGGAATGGGAGAGAGAGAGCGAGGAAATGAGATACGGAAGAGTGAAAGTGAGAATGTGGTGATTGAAACAGTGTATAGTGAGTGATAAAGAATGCAAGTATGAGACAGTGAAAGGGGATGAAGGGCTGTGTGGAATCAGCACACTAGGAGATTAGTAAGGGTACAGAATGGTCCCAGCCTGCTTTCAAAGGTCCTGCCCACAAATTCTCACCAGTGGCTGCATGATATGTCGAAATGATCCAATATGGAGGCTCGAACAGCCAATATCCCTCACGGAACAGAAGCCACTATCTCTGGCATGGTTCTACCGGGGTCAAGATTCTGCTTGTCATTGAAACTTTGTCCTACAGGGGAGTCACAATGACCTTTTTTTCCAGCTCTTTTCCAGCTTTCTGCTCCTATCACTCTGAGGAAGTGTCCAAACCAGAATCTTTGCTTGTCCATTCCCTCCGTAGATGCTGCCTGCCCTTCTGAATTCCTCCAAAAGTTTGCGTTTTGCTCAAGATTCCTGCATCCACAGTTCCTTGTGTATCAAAGCGTTTTATTCTCGATTTTTCACCGGACATTTGGGAGATTCTAGGATGAACTGGAAGGAGTTACCAACCATTTACTGAAGCAATAATTTGTAAGGAGCAGGTGTGGGCCACTGAGGGGTGAGCTCTGAGCAGTGCCAAGTTTGCTGTGTGGTTTGAGTGGGATCATGTTTCAGTCCAACTTCAGGATGATGAGTGAAAAAACAAAATGGTTTAGTTTAGAAATCTGG
Source organism: Malacoraja senta (assembly GCA_038087875.1). Classification (NCBI taxonomy): domain Eukaryota; kingdom Metazoa; phylum Chordata; class Chondrichthyes; order Rajiformes; family Rajidae; genus Malacoraja; species Malacoraja senta. Next base: position 25,585,789 of record CM075982.1, read on the forward strand.
GCTCCTCGGCCCGAGTCCACAATGACGACCGATCACCCATACCCTGGTTCTATGATATCCCACTTTTACATCAGGCACAGCTAAATCTTGCACGGGCGGCCGCACATGTCGCTGAACGTTAGAGGTCTGGCATGGGATGCAAGCACGGGCCCTGGCGGCCACCTGTTTTGCTGTGCCTGATGGCAGGTTCCTACATATTCATGTGGACCTTGTTGGTCCCTTGCCGTGTTCGTGGGGTGCCACACACTTGCTTACCGTAGTGGACAGATTCACTCGGTGGCCAGAGGCTATCCCGTTATCGGATACCTCTGCGGAGGCTTGCGCCCAGGCTATTGCGTCGAACTGGATAGCCCGTTTCAGGGTACCCTCCGACATCACCACGGACCGCGGGGCCCAGTTCACCTCGTCTCTGTGGTCTGGCTTAGCGCAGCTGTACGGCGCTCGCCTGCACCAAAGGTCCGTCTATCATCCGGAGGCGAATGGGTTGGTCGAGTGGTTCCATAGACACCTTAAGTCGGCGTTGAAGGCCCGGCTCACCGGCCCCGATTGGGTTGACCAGTTGCCCTGGGTCCTCCTTGACATCAGGACGACACCTAAGGAGGACCTGGATGCTTCCTCGGCCGAGCTCGTCTATGGCTCGACCTTACGGGTATCTGGGGATTTCCTGCCTGCCGCCCGTGGTCAGGAGGTTTCGGCTTCGGCGGTGCTAGCCGAGCTTCGTGAGCGGGTGCGCCCGTTGGCTCCCGTCCCCACTTCCAGGCACGGGTCGGCCTCGGTGCATGTGCCAGCGTCATTACAGAATTGTGCTTATGTTTTCCTTTGCAGGGACGCTCACCGCTCGCCACTGCAGCGGGTTTATGAGGGGCCGTATCGGGTGCTGCGAACTGGAGTCTTCACGTTGGACGTGGGTGGCCGGGAGTAGTTTGTCTCCGTCGGCCGCCTCAAGCCCGCTCATGTGGACGAGGACAGCCCAATGGTAGTGGCTTCACCGTGGCGTAGAGGTCGTCCGCCGGCCGTTCGGTTTTCCCCTGGCCCTACTGTTCCCGGCTTCGTTTCGCCAGCACCTGTTGTGACGCCCGCCCCTTGTTCGCGGTTTTCGCGTCCCACTGGTCCTGTTTTACCAGTCCCCGTTGTTGCGCCCATCCTGCGTTTGCGGACCACGTGTTCAGGCCATACCGTTCGGCTCCCGGTTCGTTTCCGTACCTCGGTTTCTGGGGGGGGGGCATGTAGCAGCACCTGCTGATGCTCGTCAGTATCACACCCTGCGGTCAGATGCCGCGCGCACGTGACTCTGGGAGGGGTCGTGTTTTCGCGCGGTTTCTGGGCTCTGCCTTTCAGTCGTTGTGAGACCACCGTTGTGGTCAGTTGCGTTTCAATGACAGTGTTTAATCGGTGAATCTGATTCTGAATAAATTTGATTCAAACCTACCGACTATTGTCTTTGATCCGCCAAACAATAACAATTGCAATCTCACCACTGACATAAACTGTAATGTTATGATTTTGTGTGTTGTCTGAGTCTATGTGCCTGTGATGCTGCTGCAAGCAAGATTTTCCCTGTACCGGCACCTCCCTGTAAATGTATCTGTGACGATAAACCTGACTTCATGGTCGTTAATTGACTTTCAGTCCCATTATTTTCACCAATATTTAATTTTAACCAATGCTATTATTCTAGCCTTGTTATTTTCCCCTATTGCTGTGAGATTTCCAATATCTTAATTTAGTTTAGAGATACAACGCAGAAACAGGCCATTCGGACTACCAGGTCTGTACCGACCAGCGATCCCCGCACATTAACACTACCCTACACACACTTGGAACAATTTTACATCCACCTATCTCCTTTTCTCTGGCATCACAATTCACTCCTCTCCTTATCTTACACCCTTTTGGCTCGACCTCATCTTGTGCCTTTGTCCGCCTATCTGCCATTCACTTGCCAGGCTCTGTCCCATCCCCACCTCTTCTCTAACTTTCTCCCATTCTCACTTCAATCAGTTTGAAAAAGGGTCCCTACTCAAAATGTCACCTATCCATGTTCTCCACAGATGCTGCAGGACCTGCTGAGTTACTCCAGCACTATGCACACTTTTGTAAGCCAGCATCTGCAGGTCTTTGCGTCTGTAAGTAAGAATTTCATTGTTCGTTCTCCATCCAGATAACAATTAAGCATGTTTGGCTTTTTTTGACCCTTTCTTAGTTCACAATACCAGAATAGATTGTTCTCTCACTTGTTCCCTTCATATTGATCTCGGAATCCATTGTATCGATATGTATTCGGAAACCATTTCTTATACACTCCATGACTTTGACCTCCACATTGTTACTGCTAACTTGACGTACAATCTATGAAGATTAAACTCACTATTTTACCCTTTTGCCTGCACTTCTAATTATCAAATGGACACTGGTGTTATAATCCTACACTCAAACTATCAGAGATCCAGGTTCAATCCTGACCTCGAGTGCTGCCTGTGTGGAGTATTTTATATTCTCCCTGTGACCACGTGGGTTGCTTCCGGGTTCTCCAGTTTCCTCCAGCCATGATCACATTGAATGGCGGTGCTGGCACGAAGGGCCGAATGGCCTACTCCTGCACCTATTGTCTATTGTCTCCCCACAACAAAAAAGGATGCGCAGGTTAGTGGGCTGATTGGCCACTGTAAATCGTTCCTAGTGTGTGATTGAGTGGTGGAATTTGGTGGGGAGGAGGCGGGGGTGCGTGATGGGAGTTGACGAAAATGAGAGGAGATTAAAAAAATTGATTAATGTAGGGTTAGTTTAAAGGGGTGGTGATGGTTAGTATGGACTCATTGGGCTGAAGGGCCATTTTCTGAGTTGTGTAGCTCTATGACTATGACAATATAATATTCCCATTTCCCCTCCTCTACAAACTTGAAATGGCTTCATACACAGAAATTGGTTTGATACTCTGAATGCAGTGCAGTAAAACTCTGAGAATCTAGTAAGCGATTGTTTAAGAAACTTGATGGTTGGGATCCCGCTCAATGGATTGTGTTCCCCACTCTCCCTTTAAACCCCCAGCAAGCTTCCACTGACCGCAGTGAGCGGATGTGCATTCAATGGTGTTCGTTGAGGAGTAAACACAGAGCAGGAAGCTGGGTGAATTGTCTTCAAAGCGGAGCCTTTGGGCTCTGTGTCTTGCATTCCTTTACAACTCAGAAAGGTCCCTTTTCCTATTCTCTCCTTAAATTCACAGCTTCAAGGGTAAATTTATTTTTTACTGTGTGATGTCTCGAGAAAAGATGAACTAACAAGGTTTTAGGGTATTAAGAGTAATATGTCTTGAAAATCTTCCAGTTTGGTATTTCCATCGTCAAATGGATGCCGGATTATCGGAGTTTCGCTGGATCGTTCAAGGTATCGCCATTTGGAAGAGACATTATATGTCCAATAGCGATATTAGAGATGCCTTTGTGCATTCGGGTGGGTATTTAAGAGCCGACAGCATTATTTTTAGGAGCTGCAGAATTCACCCCAGGCTCCCTGGTCTATTTTTACTCCTCAACTGATATCAGTGAAAACTCATCTGGCCATTACTTCAACAATGTCAGTGGGAGTTTTCTACCTCTCTACTCCCTGCTTTGTTTCCTACAGTAGAACAGTAACCACGGGTCCAGAGGTAATCTTGTATCTAGAATCCCCTGAGGTCAAGAGGCATTGTGTAAACGTGAGCTCCTTTTCAGTTTTGAAGTTTGATCAGGCTGGAAACAGTCATTAAAATTTGTTGCTGAGATTTTGCATCGTGACAAGACCAGCGCTAATCAACATGTTAAGAACTGTGTTCCTCTTGCTATTTTGATTACAGCTACTCTGGAGACTCTGCACCTGCAAGGTTATCTATCTGATTTGCTGCAATTATATCCAGTAATGAGTTTGGGCCCTGTACACGCACCATCAGTCATCCAGTAATACGTCTCGTATTGATTTTCAATGAGAACTATCCTGTGTCTGATCAGGCTGACCATTGGGAATCCGGTTGGAACATTTCCTCATCTCATTTCCCTTCCTTTTCCCCTTACCCCGAGAATGATAAGTAGCTGTGTTAATTTGCACCCTGCCACTCATCCCAAAATTCATTCAAATATTGTGGGTATAGTCAGAGGGAGAGAGAGAGAGGGGGGGGAGGGAGGGAGGGAGGGGGGGAGAGGGTGAGGGGAAACGGTTCCTTCCGCCTACTGAGTCTGGACATGCCAAATTGCTTTGAAGTGCTGGTGAAATGCAGTCTCAGTCATAATATGGGAAACCACAATTCTCTCTAGATCGAGGGTATTAACTACAGTGAGAGGTCGGACAAACTTGGATTGTTTTCTCTAGAATGCCGGACGTTGTGGGAAGTCCTGATCGAAATATAGAAATGATGAGAGGCATGTGTATGGTAGACAGCCAGAACCGTTTTGAAATGTCAAAGAGTTTTAAGGTGAGAGGGGCGAAGCTTAAAAGAGATGTGTGGGAAAAGTTATTTACACAGAGGGTGATGGGTGCCTGTCATGTGTGGTAGTGGAGGCAGATAAGGGTGGCATTTAAGAGGATTTTAGGTCAGCCCATAGATATGCAGGGAATGGAGGGATATTGGATCTTGAGAGAGAGGAGGAAGAGGGGGAGACTGAGTTAGAGAGAGTGAGTGTGTGTGAGAAAGAGAGAGAGAGAGAGAGGGGGAGAAAGAGAGAAAGAATGGAAACAGCCCCAGAAGGATATGGATCTTGTGCAAGCAGGGGAGATTAGTTTATATTGGCATTGCCTTCAGCACAGACATGACGGGCCGAAGGGCCTGTTCCAGTGCTTCCTATTCCATGTGCTGTGAGAGCGTCAATATCCTTGAATCAGCGACCAAGGGCAACAAATATCTGCCAATGGATTTTTCTTATCACCAGAAGAGCAAAACTAATGACCATCCCAGTCTTTCCCTGAAATATTTAATGGCTCTGGATCTTTCATCAGCTGTAAACATCTTTTGCTGAATTGTTCTCAAGCCTTGTGGAAAAGTCTGTGTTAAAACACAGGTGATAAATGAACGGTGACAATGATAGGCAGGCAGCAGGGCTGGACCTGGTTGGACAGTCTAAGGGCCAGAGGGAAGAGTGATTTACGGAGAGCTTAGTGTTTAAAAAGCACTCGTGCTCTGCCCAAGCAATGATGTGTCTTTAATAGCTGAAGGGTATTGATTACTTTGAATAACGCTCATTGCATCATTTGCTGTGAAATCTGAGAAGTTTAAAAGGCATCAATTTCTACTAATCAGGAAGGTGAAGTGAAATGTCCCCACAAAAGTTGTATAAATGAATGTGCCTGGGAACAGTTCTTTGTGCCTCAATCCATCAATCAACTTGGTATTTCTAAAACAAAGGCCTCTCTACAGCAAATTAGCACCACATACGTTATACGACTTGATCTCCCACTACTTGATGAGTCCACATTTAAAGTGACTGCTTGTTTACGTGGATCGCTGCATTGATGCTTGGTGCGTCGAGTATAGCTGCTCCCTCGCACCTCCAGACACTGTGCTGCCTGTGTGGAGTTTGCATGTTATCTCTGTGACTGGGTGGATTTTGTCCAGGAGATCTGGTTTCCTCCCACATCCCAAAGACACTCAGGTTGGTGGGGTAATTGGCTGCTTCAAGTTGCCACAAATGTAGATGAGTGGTAGAATCTGCAGGGGATTTATAGACAATAGACAATAGGTGCAGGAGTAGGCCATTCGGCCCTTCGAGCCAGCACCGCCATTCAATGTGATCATGGCTGATCATCCCCAATCAGTATCCCGTTCCCCATATCCCCTGACTCTGCTATTTTTAAGAGTTGATGGGAATGTGGGCAGAATCAAATGGGCTCAGTGTATGTTTCAAGTTGATGGTACCATAGAGATACAGGGTGGAAACAGGCCTGTTGGCTGCACCCATACAGGGCGTGGCCAAAGGGCATGTTTCTGTGCTGAATCTCTATGGTTCTATATGACTTGAAAGTGAAGCAGAAACAGATCCACTTCCCCTTGGATTAAGGATACGTGTCTTTCAGTCTCATTCTGTGGGTCCTGGGCTGTCTGATGAAACCAGTGTAGGACCCGCCACAGATAGGCAAGAAGCGTCGGAGTTTGAGGGGTAACCTGATAGAAGCATATAAAATGATGTGAGGCATAGATACGGTAGACAGTCAGAAGCTTCATCCCAGGGTGGAAATGTCAACGATTAGAGGGTCTCGCTTTATGGTGAGATGAGCCAAGTTTAAAGGAGATGTGCAGGGCAAGCTTTTTTTACACAGAAGTGGGGGGTGCCTGGAATGTGCTGCCAGGGGTGGTGATGGAGGCAGAGATGATAGTGGGTTTTAGATATGCACATGGACATGCAGGGAATAGAGAGATATGGTTCATATGCTGGTAGAGAAGATTAGTTTAACTTGGCATCATGTTCGGCACGTGGGCCAAAGGGCCTAAACCTGTACTGTTCTATGTAAGAGGGGCCAGGCAGGGATGAGCAGTTTGGGAGGTGGTGTGCTCCTTCACCATTAAACTGTGGCATCTGTGTGTTCTTGATGATGGCCCTTGTGTTCTCTGTGCTGTCCTGAACCCTCCATCTCCCTTTATGAATGGGAGGCCTGGGGAATATGCTTGGATTGTTTCCCCTGTCTCTCTGGTCATCTCTTGTAATAGTGGGGCTTTAACTTTCTGCTACAGGAGTTTGGTTTCGGGTAACGAGGGGCATGTTTTGCCGAGCGGACTGAGAGAGCCATTAAGCTTTCAATCAAGAGAATGTTGGTCTGGGACAAGACACTGAAGGGCAGCACGGTGGCGCAGCGGTAGAGTTGTTGCCTTAAAATGCTTGCAGCGCTGGAGATCCGGGTTCAGTCCCGGTGCTGTCCGTACGGAGTTTGTACGTTCTCCCCATGACCTGCATGGGTTTTCTCCGAGATCTTCGATTTCTTCCCTCACTCCAAAGACGTACAGGTTTGTAGGATTAATTGGCTTGGTAAATGGAAAAATTGTCCCTAGTGTGTGTAGGATAGTATTAACGTGCGGGGATTGCTGGTCAGTGCGGACTCGGTGGGCCCAAGGGCCTGTTTCCGCACTGTATCTCTAAACTAAACTAAACCAGAGGAAATCCATGCAGGGAGAACACGCAAACTCCATGCTGACCATATTGATTATTATTATTATTGTTATATTAATAATAAAAAATATTTTATCATTATATCCGTGTAATACATTTCTCCGTCACATTGCCCTGCTTGTCACTTGGCCAACACTTGTGCTCCATCAAAGGTCCTCCAACCAGGGCCGTCTTAACAGCATTATAGGCCCCCGGGCAAAGCAGTGCACTGGGGCCCCTACACTTCCAGTTTCTTTATGCCGAATCAAATATGCCGTCATGCACTTGCGATGTTCTTCTCCGTTTTCATGTTACAATACATAGATTAGCATAGGGCCCCTATGCTCGTGGGGCCCCGGGCAACTGCCCAGCGTGCCCATGCGTCAAGATGGCCCTGCCTCCAACCAGCCATCAGTGGCAACAGCCTCCCTCAATTTACCACATCTAAACCCATCACGATCTTGCACACCAGATCTAATCTACCTTCACTGTAAGTTAGTAGGGATTGCTGATTGTGGGAGCAAAAATCCCTTCTTTATCAAGCAAAACTCTGGTACTAGAGAGGGATTTCTGTCATGAGTAGAATCTAGAGCAAGTTATTTTGCTTTGGAGGAGGTTAGGCGAGGAAGAGTTTGGAGAGAGGAATGTCACATACCAAAGGTCTTTAATTGAGCAAACAAGAGGAAGTGTTTCCATTGGCAGCCTTGTTGGTAACAACAGGTTCACAGTAATTGGCAAACCAGAGGACAGAGTTGGAGGATTTTTTTCAGGCAGTGTGTTGTATCTGGAACCCACTGCCTGAAGCAGATTCAAGAAGAACCTTCGAAAAAAGGGATAAATACTTGAAATAAAGGCTCTGGAGAATCAGCAGCGGAGTGGACTAATTGCATTGTTCTAGGATTTGTTCTCGGTTGCTTATTTGTGCGTGCGTGTGTGTGCGCGTGTGCGTGTGCGTGTGCGTGTGCGCGTGTGCGTGGGGGCGTGTGTGCGTGTGCGGACATGGGCGTGTGCGTGTGTGTGTGAGTGCGCGTGTGTGTGCGTGTGCGTGTGTGTGTGTGGGCGTGTGCGTGTGTGGGCGTGTGCGTGTGCGGGCGTGTGCGTGTGTGTGTGTGTGCGTGTGCGTGTGCGTGTGCGGGCGTGTGTGTGTGTGTGTGGGCGTGTGCGGACATGGGCGTGTGCGTGTGTGTGTGTGTGTGTGTGTGCGTGTGCGTGTGTGTGTGTGTGTGTGTGCGTGTGCGTGTCGGCGGCAGCAATCACCACAGGTGGTTTACATCCTCACCACCCACCCAAGACAACCATCCCACTCACCCACCGAAGCTCCTTCATTGGTAATGCCACAGTGAGAGATTGTGAGCAGCAAGGATTATTTTGGACCTCAACGAAACAGAGTGGGAGATGGAGAACAGGGAGTTGAGTTTAGTTTATCCGACTCCATGATACTCCTGGGAAATGTCACTGAATCTACTCTCCCAATCCAAGATTTTCTAACAGCCTTAACAACGAGATTCTAAACTCATGAATGAACAGCAGGAGGTTAGGGTTGTGGGATATAATACTGCATGCATCTAGATACATGCCTCCAAAAGCATTGCATGAAATGAGTTGCGTTGAGTTTATTGTCACACGTACTGAGGTACAGTGAAAAGCTTTTGTTGCGTGCTAAACAGTCATCGGAAAGACAATGCATGATTCCAATCGAGCCATCCACCGTGTACAGATACATGATAAAAGGAATAACATGAATAACGTTTAGTGTAAGATAAAGCCAGTAAAGACCGATCAAAGATAGTCCGAAGGTCTCCAATGAGGTAGATAGTAGTTCAAAACATGGCACTGGAAACACAGGGAGCAAATCTACTAGCTGGAATGTTTCACCCTCAATGCCCAAAAACGTTCCCCACCAGGAAAGTCTTAAAGCCCTCCTTTTCCTCCTCGACCGCAGAAACAGCCAATTTTCCTCTACTAATACTCTCCTCCACCTAGCAGAGCTGGTCCTTACCCTCAACAACTTCTCCTTCGACTCCTCCCACTTCCTCCAAATCTACGGCGTAGCTATGGGCACTCGCATGGGCCCCAGCAATGCCTGCCTCTTTGTAGGGTACGTCGAACAATCACTGTTCCAGGCGTACACTGGCCCTATCCCCGAACTCTACCTCCGCTACATGGACGACTGCATCGGTGCTGCCTCCTGCACCAATGCAGAACTCACTGACTTCATCAACTTCACAACTAATTTCCATACTGCACTCAAATTCACTTGGACCATCTCCGACATCTCCCTACCGTTTCTAGATCTCACCATCTCCATCACAGGAGACAGACTATTGACCGACAACTACTACAAACCTACTGACTCCCATAGCTATCTAGACTACACTTCTCCCCACCCTGCTTTCTGTAAAGACCCTATCCCCTACTCCCAATTCTTCCGTCTACGCCGCATCTGCGCCCAGGATGAGAATTTTCATTGGAGATGTCCTCATTCTTTAGGAAACGGGGGGTTCCCCTCTTCCATTATCTCACTAGGGTCTCCTTGATATCCTCCAACACTTTCGCCACCTCCAACGGGATCCCACTACTGGCCACATCTTCCCATCTCCACCCCTTTCTGCTTTCCGCAGACCGTTCCCTCTGCAACTCCCTGGTCAACTCGTCCCTTCCCAACTAAACCACCCCCCTCCCCAAGTACTTTCCCCTGTAACCGCAGGAGATGCAACACCTTTACCTCCTCCCTCTACTCCTTCCAAGGACCCCAACAGTCTTTTCAGGTGAGGCAGAGGTTCACTTGCACCTCCTCCAACCTCATCTACTGTATCCGCTGTTCCAGGTATCAACTCCTGTACATCGGCGAGACCAAGTGCAGGCTCGCCGATCGTTTCGCTGAGCACCTCCGCTCAGTCCGCCTTAACCTACCTGATCTCCCGGTTGCTCAGCACTTTAACTCCCCCTCCCATTCCCAATCTGACCTTTCTGTCATGGGCCTCCTCCATTGTCAGAGTGAGGCCCAGCGCAAATTGGCAGAACAGCACCTATTTTGCCTGGGCAGCTTACACCCCAGCGGTATGAACATTGACCTCTAATTTCAAGTAGCCCTTGCTTTCCCTCTCTCTCCATCCCCTCCCCCTTCCCAGTTCTCCCAACAGTCTTACTATCTCCGATTACATTCTATCTCTGTCCCGCCCACTCCCCTGGGACATCAGTCTGAAGAAGGGTCTCGACCCGAAACATCACCCATTCATTCCTTCTCTCCAGAGATGCTGCCTGTCCCGCTGAGTTACTCCAGCATTTTGTGTCCACCGCCCAAAAACATCTATTTTACCAAGGACAGGGAGTGTTTATCTTATGATGCAGTAGCACCATCACCTTATACGGGTCATTGCATATAGAATTATAATGGCACAGAAGGAGCTAATTTGATCTTTTGAGTCTCATTTGGCTCCTTGGGTCATTCTCCTGCTCTTTTCCCAAGTCCACTCAATTGCCTGCAAAATAATAAGTGCTGGAGGAGCTCAGCAGGCCAGGCAGCATCTGTGGAGGGAATGGATAGGCAATGTTTCGGGTGAGTCTAAAGAAGGGTCCTGACCTGAAATGTCTCTTGCCCATTCCCACCGCAGGTCCTGCCAGACCCATCGAGTTCCTCCACCACTCTGTGTTTTGCTCAGGATTTGAGTATTCACAATTCCTTGTACCCCCCCCCCCCCCCCAATTGCCAATTCAATTATTTTCTGAAAGCCTTAACTGTTTGTTTCCACTCTCCTTACGGTGAGTTCCAGATCAAATCCGCCCAAGCCAAACAGGGTAATGTATGGGCTTTAACATGCCAACCTCGCTAACGTAGAAGACGAGTCTGAGTGTCATAGTTAGAGCCATACAGCACGGAAACAAGCCCAACTTGCCCATACCGACCAAAATGCCCCATCTACACTAGTCCCACCTGCCCATGTTTGGCCCATATCCATCTAAACCTTTCCTATCCCTGTACATGTCCAAATTAAAAAAATTTTTTTTTATATCTGACCCAACTACCCCCTGTGGCTGCTCATTCCATAAACCACCGTCTGTCTGAAGATGGCAGAATAGACCTGGTTATGATCAAGTCAGTCGTGCTGGAACTGCAGGAGGGTGGGCAGAGGTAGTAGACAAGAGGAAAGGTTTCATGCTAATGTACCTTCTTGGTTTAACAATTGACCACAATGTCTGTGTACGAGACCATCATAAGAATATGTCCAAAGAAACTAAACAAGGTATTGCCTCAATGGACAGACTCACACAGCATGGAAACAGGCCCTTCGGCCCAACTTACCCATGCCAACCAACATGCCCCATTAACACTAGTCCCACCTGCCTGTGTTTAGCCCATATCCCTATCCGATCTAGGTACCTGTCTAAATGGTTCTTAAACTTGTAGAATTTCTTCACATCTGGACTACGCCTAAACTAAATGAGAGCAAGAATAGGCTGGATGTTGGGGAAAGCTCTCTTTTCCCAGACAATAGTGAGTCTGAAATACAGCAACCGCTGAAGAGACTGCAAGAAAGAGTTGCACCAGTTCTTGCCTGGAGCAGAGATCACATCATGGGGGTGATTTTATATGCAACTTGGTCCATGTGGATGGGTTTGCATCGCCTGAGGGGCTCAGAAAGGGATTCTGATGTGTGCAGTGCAATCTCTACAGTTCAGGTCAGCTCTGGTCCACTGATTTCTTCCATTAAATTGGATGCGGACACCGAGCCAGTTGGTTTTTGCACACAGCTAAAAACTGCTCCTAAATGTAGTGGTCAGTGTCACAAACTTCATACCAATGGAACAAGAGTGGCCGGTTGGCAAAATGGAGGTGTCATATTGTGGCAGAGGACATGGTTCTTAGTTTAAATGGCTATCTGGCCCAGACCTTGATAAAACCTTACCTAGCCTCAGACTTATAGAAATGGCTGCCCAGTCTAGAGCTAGAAGAACGGTCCCGACCCAAAATGTCACCTATCCATGTTGTACAAAGATGCTGCCTGACCTGCTGAGTTACTCCAGCACTTTTCTTTTTCTTTTTGTAAACCAGCATCTGCAGTTCCTTGTTTCTACATCTCAGAGTTTGAGTCTCTGCTCGGTTTACATTACGTGTGGAGAAAACACAAAGTGCTGGAGCAACTCAGTGGGTCAGGCAGCATCTGTGGAGAAGATGGACAGATGATGTTTTGGGTCAGGACCCTCCTTCACATTACTTGTGGTACCCGATTGGGGAAAGGTGGGGAAGACGGCTGTTCTCAGTTCAGTGTAAGGACATGTGTATTGACAAGTAATTGGAATGTATGAAATATTTGATGCTAAAACAACAGAGTGGAAAAGCAGACTTCGGCTGGCCACGTTTGATTAAACTAGTTCTACAATAGACTTCAATGGACTGAGTTGTGAAGCTCAATCGCTACCTGATGAACATTGCCGGAATATGTGGCACTGTGGTGCAGTGTTAGAGTTCGATCCTAACCACAGGTGTTGTCTATAAGGAGTTTGTACGTTTTCCCTGTGACCGCGTGGGTTTTCTCCAGGTGTCCCGGTTTCTTCCCACATTCCAAAGATATGCAGGTTAATTGGCTTCTGTGACTTTTAGGTTAGTTGGCTTCTGTAAATTGTCCCTAGTGTGTCGGATAGAACTAGTGGACGGATGATTGTAGGTTGACGCTTGTTGAGCCAAAGGGTGGACCAAAGGGCCTGTTTCCATGCAGTATCTCTAAACTAAACTAAAAATGTAGCTGTTGATGCTGAACTAAGTCAGGATCAGGTTTGTTCAAAGTGAGGCTCAGAAGCTTTCTGGTGTCTACCACTCACATTGTTACAATACCACAGGAAAGGACTCGGCTGTGGAGGGCCTGAAGGTTTAACAATCTGCTATAGTCACTACTCTCCTTTTCCCTCCTACACTCATCTCCCATCCCTGTCCCTTCTTTCCCCTCTCCCCTGTCTCATTCCACTTATATCCCTCCCTCCGGCTTAACATTTCACCCCTCTTCTCTCCTCATCTGATAGCTATGTCTTCTTTGCACCTCTAGCCTTTGTCACTTACTCCACCCCTCTGCCAATCAATCCCCTGTACCGGTATCCAACAGTCAACCAGCCAGACTTTCTCCCACCCTCACCTCTCTTTCCCAGCTTTTACCCTACCATAATCAATCTGCAAAGGGTCCTGACCTGAAAGGTAAACACAAAATGCTGGAGTCACTCAGCAGGACAGGCAGCATCTCTGGAGAGAAGGAATGGGTGACGTTTCAGGTCGAGACCCTTCTTCAGACCTGAAACATTGTCTGTCCATTCCCTCTGCAGATGCTGCCTGACCCGCTGAGTTTCTCCATTGCTTTGTGTTTTGCTCAGGATTCCAGCACCTGTAGTTCCTTGTGTCTGCCATGGTCTCTGTATATGAGACCACCTCAAGGGCATCTATGGGTCTAAGGACTGAGTACTGGGTCAATGCACTTGTAGAATTTCTCCTCTATGGAATATCCTGAAGTTCGGCAAGGCTTTATGTATCGATGCAAAACCCTGGCTCTATCTCCAAGAGAAGAGGAAGCCAGAGGTATCACCAAGGAGAGTTGATTCCCAAAGGTTTTCTTCTTGAAAAGAACAGTTTATCTTGAAAGTGATCTTACCTACGCCATTTTAACATTGTAGTCAGGAAATAATTTTTAGTGGGGGGTTTGTGAAAAGCTGAAACGTTGATCCTAACACAGTTGTGCGTGGAGTTTATTTTTATATATGACAGAGATTGATACAATTTCACTGGGCGCGTGTATCCATTGGGAGAATGAGGCTACAGTCCTGATCAGCCTGGAATTGAAACTAAATAGCCTGTTCCTAATGGGAAACATCATGCGAGAAGCCTTTGGAGGAATACAAATATTATTCTGGTCCTCCCATTCTCTCAGCCCCTGATCTAATTTAAAAATATGCCCAAAATCCCAATCACCACAGTGGCCAAGGCTGTTAATGAATTGTTACCAAGTGCCACCAATATAATCACAGAGCACAGCTCTGTCGACTCATCGCTTTGTGCTTATCATTGGAGCTAAGTAAAATATTTGAAAATGATTTCTGCTCAGTTCATTTAATTTCAAACTGCTTTCTGCGACAATGAATAACGTTATGTTACAGTATCTAAAGAACACTGCAACAATGTAATGGATATCAGGCAACAGTCTGATGGGCTTTGTGCCTGTACCTGAATCTAATGGATGATAATTGCTTATTTATGGAAGTCCTCTTGACTGCAGATCTATTACTGAAGCTCAGAGCATGTGTTTCATTGCATTATTTCACATAACGATGATTAAATGGCTTGATCTGTGGTAAATGTCAGTACACACAGTTCCTTTTGTTTCCGAATTCTTTTCTTCCCAAATGTCCTCCCTATTTCTGTATGTCATTCTGGGCCGCTGTCTGTAAAGGGGTTGCTTGAATTGCTTGAAAGATACAGCATGGAATCAGGCCCTTCGTCCCAACCGAGTCCGTGCCGACCACTGATCACCCGTTCACACTGGTTCCATGTTATTCCACTTTTGTATCCACCCCCTACACACACGGGGCTATTTTACAGAGTTCAATGAACCCCATGTTTTTGGGATGTGGGAGGAAACCGGGGCACCCGGGGGAAACCCAAGTGGTCATAGAGAGAACGTGCAAACTCCACACAGACAACACCAGAGTTCAGGATCGAACCCGGGTTGCCACCACTTTTCTCCCCAACACGGTGCTAAGTCGGGGAGAAAGTCCAGCAGTGATTCTAACTTCACTGTACAGCATCCCATCCCCTGTTCCTTTCCAGCTGCGGAATATCTTCCAGTTCCACAATCTCAGGACTCATCCAGAAATGAATACAATTATTCATAGAGGCATAGATCGGGTAGCTGCACAGAGTCTCTTGCCCGGAGGAGGGGAATCGAGAACCAGAGGGCATGGTGAGGGGGGAAGGATTTAGTAGGAATCTGAAAGGTAACTTTTTCACACAGAGGGTGGTGGGTGTATTGAACAAGCTGCCGGAAGAGGTAGTTGAGGCAGGTAGTATCGCAATGTTTAAGAAAAATCTGTACAGGCACATGGATAGGACAGGATTAGAGGAATAGGGGCTAAACGCAGGCAGGTGGGACTAGTGTAGCTGGGACATGTTGGTTGGTGTGGGCAAGTTGGGCTGAAGGGCCTGTTTCCATACTGTATGACTCTCTGTGACTCTATGCAGTTGCACTCCTGAATTCCTCTGCTCTACTACACTTCCCAGGGCCCGACTGTTCACCATGAAGGTCCTACCAGTAAGCAGCGCCAAAATATGGCGACTGCATTTGTGGGTTGTGCAAAAGAATTTCACTGTGCTGAGCACACATGGCAATAAGGACCCATTGAGGCTGGTTTGACTTCTGAAAATCTCACATTAACTTTACACTCACAAGGCCTCACACTGATCTGAATGAAACTCCATCTGCTCAGACCCACCCATCAGCACCAGGGGTTAATATATGAGCCACCACCTTGACTCACCTGTGTTTTCCTCATCCTCCTGGCGGCTTGGTGGGTTTCGTGGTTGACGGTCCACGGGCCAAGCGACTGGTTGGCGTAAAAATCCATGGGGTACCGCTGCTGCCACTCGACCTTCTTGAGAGCCACAGCTGCCTAAGACAGAGCAAGAAGCCCAGAACACAGTGAGGTGTTTTGACCAGGGAAGGCACGCGGTAAAAAAAACCCCAAAGATCACACTCGCTTGACACATCTTGATAGTCCATCTGATCCTCAGACCCAGCCTACCTGCCCCTGGTGTTCGGTGTATGATATAATTGCATCAACGTATGGTGTAATCTGTCTGGCTAGTACACAAAACAAAATGTTTCACTTTAACCCAGTACACAGGGCAGCACAATAGTACAGCTGGTAGATGTGCTACCTGTGCCAGAGACT
The DNA here is from genome assembly GCA_038087875.1 of Malacoraja senta. Lineage (NCBI taxonomy): Eukaryota > Metazoa > Chordata > Chondrichthyes > Rajiformes > Rajidae > Malacoraja > Malacoraja senta. The sequence continues at coordinate 25,601,823 of CM075982.1, forward strand.
TTGGTTTGATCCCGACCTCAGGTGCTGTCTGTGTGGAGTTTGCATGTGCTCCCGATGATAAATGTGGGTTTCCTCCAGTTTCCTCCCACATCCCAAAGATGTACGGGTTTGTAGGTTAATTAGCCTATGTAAATTTCCCCTGGTGTGTAGGGAGTGGATGCAAAAGTGGGATGACATGGAATTAGTGTGAATGGGTGACTGATGGTGGGCCAAAGGGCCTGATTCTGTGCTGTATCTTTCAATCAATCAATAAACCAATACCAGATGCCAAAGCAGAAAGCGCTGGAGTATCTCAGCATCTGTGGAGGGAATGGACAAGCGATGTTTGGGTTGGGATCTTTCTTTGTACTCAAAATTCTACCATTTGCTGCTCCTTCTGTCCCTATAAATGGGCACCTGTTTGTGAGCTTCTATGAACGGTGATTCCCAGCAGGCCCAACGCATGTGGCAGTCGCACAGAATCCAAAGCACCCGCCTGTGTCAGTCTTGTGCCAAATATAACTGCCTCAAGTGGGCTTCACCAAACAGTGAACTACGCCTCTGTCCTGGTGAAACTTGTCCTGGTGGTGCAGCGGTAGAGTTGCTGCGCCACCGTGCCAGACACCCGGGTTTGATCATGACTACGGGTGCTGTCTGTACGGAGCTTGTACGTTCTCACTGTGACTTGCGTGGGTTTTCTCCGAGATCTCAGGTTTCCTCCCACGCTCCAAAGACTTACAGGTTTGGAGGTTAATTGGCTTGGTCTAATCGTAAATTGTCCTGAGTGTGTGTAGGATAGTGTTAGTGTGCGGGGATCGCTGATCGGCGTGGACTTGGTGGGCCGAAGGGCCTGTATCCTCGTTGTATCTCTAAACTATCTTTGGTTCCTGCTGCTCTCTCTGTCTCAGTTACCAGATGAGGACTGGGAGCGTTGTGAGAGATGATGTGAACTAATGATGCCAAGGATTTGTGATGCTTATCTGACTGGATCAAGACTTCCTGTTTGACCTTTATTTTTTAAGCCGTGCAGGCAATAGATATAATGAATGTACCTGGATTCCTGCCGAATTTCTTTCACAGATAGCCTTCTGCTGAATAATGATATAATTAATCTTTTTATTTCATTTCCTCTATTTGTGCGGTTAAAGCTTAATTATCAAATGTTTGTTACAAATTACAACGGTGTTCCATCCCTCCATATTATTTGTCAATCGATGTTCTGTTTGCTGATTTATATCATGAAGCAGTATGGCATTCGATCTTTTGTTGGCATTTGTTAGTCTCTTGGTGACTTTTAAAAAAATAAAACATATTTCATTCCCTCATGGTATCCCTGTGTAAAATGCCACAACACGTTCTCACCTGCTCTTGCCCGTTCACCACTGTCCGCAACAGCCCTGCAGGCAGTACTCTGGTCACCATGACAACGATGGAGGCCTCAGGCTGCATCTTGGCCTAAGAACTGGGAATGATCTCCTCAGACCAGGCCTGACAACCGTCCAGAACTACTCCGGAGATTTCAGGTGTTTAAGATTTACCACGTGGCAAAAATAAAATCAGAGGGCCATTTAAAAGATTGTGTTTAAAAATTATATATTTTCCCTCCACAAATGCTGCCTGATCCTCTGAGCTCCTCCAGCACTTGATATGTTTGGCTAAAGATTTCAGCATCTAGTCCCTTGTGCCTCCATTTTTTTCTACTACTTTCCATTTTTTTGTTGTACGTAAGGAGATTAAAGAGGTGTTTGATCAACAGGCAAGGATCAGGTATGTCGGTGTGTGTTTGCGTTCCAATTGGCTGGGGAAAGTGGCCATCATGGCTAGCAACGTGCCCAAACTCAATGGGCAACATGGACTGACAGGGAGCTCTCAATGTCCCTTCTCGATCGTAATCTCCAATTCAAGACGCTGCTCTTTCCATCATTTGGTCCGGGAACAAGTAAACACAGTCAGTCGCTCGTTCAAGGTCCAAGAGGTGGTGTGGTGAAAGGAGCTGGGTGTGTCCATAGAGTCTTCATCGCAGAACCTCTGAATGCCGTGCCTTGCTATTCTCACCGATCGTTGCCTAATTTCCATGGCATTGAAGCCTCGCTTTAAAGAGACAGTTCTGGGAGTGTTGGTGGGCATGGTCCGAGGGGATCACTCCTGGTTCCATGGCCAAGATATAGCCTGAGACCTCCAGTGCTTTATTCCTACAGATGCTGTTCCAGTTTAATCTCGGTTCAAGGTTTGATGCCTGACTTATGGACGCCCCTACACATGAACAAGCTCCCATTGTATTATTAAATTCAAATCCCCAACGTACGTACATATGCTTGTCCCTACGAATGGCAGAACGAGTTTTCTCTCTCTCCACTGCTGGTAATTGTTCTAACAGCTTTGTGTGCTTTTAATGCCCTGCGTTACGACACCCTGGAGGTATGGTTATCACACTGAGTGATTTTGTGCACTTTCCGACTGATGAATAAAACCAACATAAGGATGCCTGCAAAGACGGAACCTGTTTGTTACCCCGGCACGGCTTGTAGTTCCTTCCATGGCTCAAACAACTTCACAACCCATGGAGCACTATGACCACAGAGGCTTTAAGGGAGGCAGTGATGAGGTTGAAGGAAATGGGTACAGGGGTGGGCTATACAGCCCTTAGAGCCAGTTCTGCCATTCATCAACATGATGAGTGATCTTTTACCTCAGCAGTTACTCATGCGATGTAGCTATGCAGCAGACAAACTGCACACAGCAAGATCCCACAAAGACTCGGCCCACACCAAATGGAATGTAAGCAGGTGCTGATCTTCCTTCTGATCTTTTTTTCAAGTAATAGATGGGAATGTTTAAACCAAGAAAAACTCGCCCCCTGCTGATTTGTCTCGCAGCTAAACTTGCAATAGAATAGAATAGAATAGAAACTTTATTTGCCACACGACCAGGGTTGGTGGTAATTGGGTTCGGTACATGATGGTACACTGCTTTAGCACATTAACACTAATAACAACACAGATCATAATAATAAAGCACATCACAAATCACAAATCTCACCAACAATACATAGTGCAAAAGAATAGACAAAAACCATAGACAAGACACTGTATACATCAAAGTCAAAAAGTTATTGGAGGGAATTAAGTGTTCTTATTGCTGAGGGGAAGAAACTGTTTTTAAAACGGGTGGATTTTGTAGCAAGTGACCTAAGGCGCCTCCCTGAAGGGAGAGACTGGAAAAGGTGGTTTGCTGGATGGGAGGGGTCCGAGATGATCTTTGTTGCCCGTTTTGAGGTACGTTGGAGGTAAATGGAATGGATTGAGGGGAGGGGAGAGTTGATGATCCTAGAGGCCTTGGAGACAATGCGCTGTATTCTGTGTAGTGAGTGACTGTCAGTGTTTCCGTACCAGACTATGATTGAGGAGGTGATGATGCTTTCAATGATGGATTGATAGAAGCGTACCAGGAGGTGTTTGTGGACTCTGAACTTCTTAGATAGTGTCTTAGATAGATGTATTTAATACTTGGAGACTCTGGGCTGATGCTGGAGGAGTACCATCCCTTGTGGGAATGTCAGGGTTGATACAAGCTCGTCACCCTTTAATATTTTTATATGTGACATCTACAAATCTCAAAAGCCTCAAGAGAGCAAGCAGGGAAATAGCACAGAGAAGATTACGGTGCCTTCTTTCCTCACAGACACAGGGGTGGAGCAAAGGGACAATGGAGTTGAATACGTGGAAGTGTGAGTGAGTGAGTGTGAGTGAGTGTGAGTGAGTGAGTGAAGATGAGTGTGCGTTTATAAGATCTGGTCAATGTCAGTACCCTCTTGGTCACTTGGATGAAGTGATGGCAGATGGTTGCTGGCAATGACCATGCAGCCTTTACGGGAGACGGGGATGTGGTCATAAGAAATAAGCGCAGGGATGGGCCATCCAGCCCTTCGAGCCTGTTCTGCCATTCATCAACATCATGAGTGATATTTTACCCCGGCAGTATCCCCATTTCTTTCAATTCCTTTAATCTCCAGAAGTTTACTGTCTCTGTACAAATGAACTCAATGCCTGAACCACCACAGCTTTCTGGGCTGGAAAATCCTAGAGATTCTCTGCCTCTGAATAAGGAGATTTCTCCTCATCTAAACGTCCCACCATTTAGTCCGAGACTGAGACCCTCACACTGAGGAAACATCCTCCCTGCATCCAACCTATCAGGATATGTAACAATTATACATGTATCTAAAAGACCTCGACTTGTTCTTGAACTGTGGAGAACACAGGCCTGGTCTATTCAATTTCTCCTTATGCTGAAAACCTGCCTTCCCAGGAACAAGTCTGGTGAATCTTTGCTGCACTAATTGTATGGCAAGTACATCCATCCTTAAGGGCCTGTCCCACTTGGGCGACCTAATTGGCGAGTATAGAAGAGTTTTAAAAAATGACATGTAGAAGACTTCCTTCGACCTCCTTCGACTATGTTGAAGACTAGCTACGACTAACTTCGGGAAAATTGGACACCGAATAGCGGAGAGTGAAGACGACCTCCTTCGATCTCCCTTCAATCTCCCTTCGACTATGATGAAGACCATCTACGGCTAACTTCGACTACCTACGAGTAACATGGCAACCTACTACGACCTACTACGACTAAACCTAGGAGTAAAAAAAGTATCGATTTTTTCCCCGGCGACCTTTTTTTACTCGCGGGGAAAAAACGCCGCGACCTAGCTGAGGCCTCGAGTACGCGGAGACCACTCTCGAGCATGAAGGAGAGTTACGAAGACCTCCTACGACTTTGTGACGACCATGCTGCGAGTATGAGTCGAGGGCAAACTCGCCAGAACTCGCCAATTAGGTCGCCCAAGTGGGACAGGCCCTTTAGGTAAGGAAATCAAACTCTACACAATGTTCCATTTTCCATCTCATCAAGGCCCTATACAATAATTGATATAGGATTAGTGTAAATGGGTGTTGATGGTCTGCAGTGACTCAGTGGGCTGATGGGCTTGTTTTCGTGCTGTACGTCTCTTTATGAATCTATGATGAACAGCGGTAAGTCTTACTTACCACGGTTCAAATCCCCTCAAAATAAAGGCAAATAGGCCATTTGCCTTCCTCACTGCTTGTTGCATCTTTAAGTTAACTTTGAGTGACTTGTGTAATGATCATGCCCAGGCCACTTTGAACAAGAATTCCACCTGCTCTCTCACCATTTAAAAACCCATTTAGTGTTACATCTGCCACATACTTGCCCTCTCACTTAGTTGACATTATCCCTTTGAAGCCTCTTTACATCTTCCACCTAACTCAACAATCCCTGTTATTTTATATCACCAACAAACTTGCAACTATGACATTTGGTTCACAAGGCCAAATCGCAGTTATGGATTGTGAATAGCTGCATGGTTAAAGCAATGGAGCTGAATCTGACTCCCACCTTGAAATGAATCCTTCCAGGAATAAGCAGCAGCTGCTGATTGATTATATGGCTCTTGCCATTGTGGTTCAAAAGCCTGGTGCACACAGAAGAACTGAGCTATAAGACTCTATTGATATTCTTCACTCTCACAAGATGTCTCAGATTGGCGATCTGGCTAAGGTCCCGATTCCTTCACAACAAAAAATGGTCTCCCCGTATCTGTGACCTCACCATGTGCTCTGATCCACAGCCATCTCATTGACACAAGCTGCAAATCCCAAAGTGGATTCCCACACCAGCACGGTGGCGCAGCGATAGTGTTGCTGCCTCACAGAGCCTTCAGCGCCAGAGACCCAGGTTCGATCCCGACTACGGGTGCTGTCTGTACAGAGTTTGTACATTCTCCCGGTGACCTCGTGGGTTTTCTCTGAGATCTTCGGTTTCCTCCCACACTCCAAAGACGTACAGATTTGTAGGTTAATTGGCTTTGTGTAAATGTAAATTGTCCCTAGCGTGAGTAGGATAGTGTCAATGTGCGGGGATCGCTGGTCGGCGCGGCCTCGGTGGACCGAAGGGCCTGTTTCCTCGCTGGATCTCTAAACTAAACTAAACTCTAGGAATTGTGGACGACATTCAGCCGATTGAACCTGTGCTGGTGTGTAGGAAGGAACTGCAGATGCTGGTTTAAACTGAAGATGGACACAAAAAGCTGGAGTAACTCAGCGGGACAGGCAGTATCTCTGGAGAGAAGGAATGGGTGGCGTTTCAGGTTGAGACCTTTCAGGTTCAGTCTGAAGAAGGGTCTCGACCCGAAATGTTTCCCAATCCTTCTCTCCAGAGATGCTGCCTGTCCCGGGGAATCTGTGGTGCTTCTTTGTCGAACAATTCTGTCAGCTCCATTAAAGGCCCTGCTCTTTCCCGGTAACTATGCCTATTATTTTCACTCAAGTTTTGAATGTTGACAGACGCAGCATGGAAACAGGCACTACCCTGCCCACCAAATCTGCATTAACCATCGGTTACCTGTGCACACTAGTTCTATGTTATCCCACTTTCACATCCACTCCCTGCACACTGGGGGCAATTTGCAGAGGCCAATTAACCTACAAACCCACACGTCTTTGGGATATGGGAGGAAACTGGGAGAAACCGGGAGAATGTGCAAACTCCACACAAATAACATCGGTGGTCAGGATTGAACTCCAGTCTCTGGGGCTGAGACAGCAGCTCTACAGCTGTGCCACTGTGCCACCCTAAAGTGACGATCCATCTCCCGTTTGAAAACTCTGATTCTTTCTGTTTCCACCAGCCCTATAGGCAATGACTCCCTATTCATTAGCTTGGCACCTACCTCGTATGGTGTGAGTAGAGGTTTGGAAAAAGCTTTTCCCCAGTCGATGGAAAGTCTTGGACAGGCAACCTGGACCCACCTAGAGGAAGCACACAAATCCACATCGATTAAGAACTTGTCAGCAGAACAGTGATACATTCAAACAGCATACAACAACTTTCATTCAAATGTTTAAGAAAAAACTGCAGATGCGGGAAAAATCGAAGGTAGACAAAAATGCTGGAGAAACTCAGCGCGTGAGGCAGCATCTATGGAGAAAAGGAATAGGCGACGTTTCGGGTCGAGCCCCTTCTTCAGACCCGAAACGTCGCCTATTCTCTCCATAGATGCTGCTTCACCCGCGGAGTTTCTCCAGCATTTTTGTCTACTTTCATTCAGATAGTACCTTTGACACAATTAAACATTCCAACATGATAGAAGTATATAAAATTATTCATGGCGTAGATAGGGTAGACAGAACCGTTTCCCCAGGGTGGAAATATCAAAGACTAGACGGCATAGCTTTAAAGTGAGAGGGGCAAAGTTTAAAGAAAATGTGCAGAGCAGGTTTTTTATACAGAGGGTGGTTGGTGCCAAGACCTCTGAATGCCACCAGTAATTTAACAATTCCCCATCCTTTGGGAACCTACTTGTAGCTACTGTCCCAAAATGGCATCTTATCCTGGAATGCCCTCCCAGGTGTGATGGTGGGGTCAGATATGATGGTGGCATTTAGGAGGCGTTTAGATAGGGACATGGATGAGCTGGGAATGGAGGGATATGGATCACATGCAGGTGTATCTTGGCATCATGTTCTGATTGGACATATGGGGCAAAGGGCCTGTTCTATGATCTAATAAAAGACCATTGTTATGAACAAATAGGCCTTTAATAACTTTGAGAAATTAACTCCAATAATAATCTGGGTTTGTGTGAGAGTTTCAGTGTTGCAAAATGTCCCAAGAGCATCGGGTAATGTTTAAAGAGCAATAGAAGATAAGTAAAAGGGCAATACGGGGAGAAAAGATGAGGTACGAAGGTAAGCTAGCCAAGAATATAAAGGAGGATCGTAAAAGCTTCTTTAGGTATGTGAAGAGGAAAAAAATAGTTAAGACCAAAGTTGGACCATTGAAGACTGAAAAGAGTGAATTTATTATGGGGAACAAGGAAATGGCAGATGAGTTGAACAGGTACTTTGGATCCGTCTTCACTAAGGAGGACACAAACAATCTTCCTGATGTATTAGAGGCCAGAGGATCTGGGGTGACGGAGGAACTGAAGGAAATCCACATTAGGCACAAAATGGTGTTGGGTAGACTGATGGGACTGAAGGCTGATAAATCCCTAGGGCCTGATTGTCTGCAACCCAGGGTACTTAAGGAAGTGTCTCTGGAAATCGTGGATGCATTGGTGATCATTTTCCAGTGTTCTATAGATTCAGGATCAATTCCTGTGGATTGGAGGGTAGCTAATGACATCCCACTTTTTAAGAAAGGCGGGAGAGAGAAAACAGGGAATTATAGACCAGTTAGCCTGACATCGGTGGTGGGGAAGATGCTGGAGTCAATCATAAAAGATGAAATAGCGGCACATTTGGATAGCAGTAACAGGGTCGGTCCGAGTCAGCATGGATTTACGAAGGGGAAATCATGCTTAACTAATCTTCTGGAATTTTTTGAGGATGTAACTAGGAAAATGGACAAGGGAGAGACAGTGGATGTAGTGTACCTGGACTTTCAGAAAGCATTTGATAAGGTCCCCATAGGAGATTAGAGGGCAAAATTAGGGCACATGGTATTGGGGGTAGAGTGCTGACATGGATAGAAAATTGGTTAGCAGACAGGAAACAAAGAGTAGGGAATAACGGGTCCCTTTCAGAATGGCAGGCAGTGACTAGTGGGATACCGCAAGGCTCGGTGCTGGGACCGCAGCTATTTACAATATACATCAATGATTTAGATGAAGGGATTCAAAGTAACAATAGCAAATTTGCAGATGGCACAAAGCTGGGTGGCAGTGTGAACTGTGAGGAGGATGCTATGAGAATGCAGGGTGACCTGGAAAGGTTGGGTGAGTGGCCAGATGCATGGCAGATGTAGTTTAATGTGGACAAATGTGAGGTTATCCACTTTGGTAGCAAATCAGGTTATTATCTAAAGGGTGTCAAGTTGGGAAAAGGGGAAGTACAACGGGATCTGGGGGTCCTTGTTCATCAGTCAATGAAAGTAAGCATGCAGGTACAGCAGGCAGTGAAGAAAGCGAATGGCATGTTGGCCTTTACAACAAGAGGGGTTGAGTATAGAGGCAAAGAGGTCCTTCTGCAGTTGTACAGGGCACTAGACTTTCTTGCTATTGAGGGAGTGCAGTGTAGGTTTACAAGGTTAATTCCCGGGATGGCTGGACTGTCATATGGTGAGAGAATGGAGCGGCTGGGCTTGTATACTCTGGAATTTAGAAGAATGAGAGGGGATCTTATTGAAATACGTAAGATTATTACTGGTTTGGACACGCTAGAGACAGGAAACATGTTCCCGATGGTGGGGGAGTCCAGAACCAGGGGCCACAGTTTATGAATAAGGGGTAAGCCATTTAGAACGGAGACGAGGAATCACTTTTTCACACAGAGAGTTGTTAGTCTGTGGAATTCTCTGCCTCAGAGGGCGGTGGAGGCCGGTTCTCTGGATACTTTCAAGAGAGAGCTAGATAGGGCTCTTAAAGATAGCGGAGTCAGGGGATATGGGGAGAAGGCAGGTACGGAGTACTGATTGGGGATGATCAGCCATGATCACATTGAATGGCGGTGCTGGCTCGAAGGGCCGAATGGCTTATTCCTGCACCTATTGTCTATTGTCTAAAAGCCACACAGCCACAGGGAGAACGCACAAACTCCGCAAAGGCAGCATCCGCAGTCAGGATCGAACCTGGGTCTCTGGCACCGTGAGGCAGCAACTCTACCGCTGCACCACTGTGCTGCCCAGCGGCAGAGGTTACGAAGTTTTCTACCTGCCCCCCCTTTATACCCCAGATGGGGGCAGAAGGTGATCATGAAACCGGGAGCTGGGCTGCTGAAATGGTCACGAATCAACCATCTCCCTGCAGAAGCGGAATATTTCAGAGGCTAATTTAATGGTGCCGACTGTAATCAGGCAGTAAATCATTTTTAGCGCTACAACCTTGTGAGAAGCAGCTCCTGAATATTTTATACTCACTGGCTGCAGAGCTGCTGGACATGGAGCAAGCACGAAATATCCCGAGTACTTCCCCCAGGGCTGTGGGCTTCTTTTGGCCTTTATCGTCCAGAGTTATGTGTTCTGGCTGTGGGTGGGTTAGCTGACGGTATTTACGTGAGCTGTTGGCAGCAGGTTGTTTGTGACTGAGTCACAGCCTAAGTCACGTGTTCTCCCTCGGGCACCACAAACAGCGTCCGACCATTTATGAGACAATTCTTTGCCTTTAATACTGCATATTCCCTCCCCTCCATTCCCTTAAGGCCTGGCAGGGGCCGCAGTTCAACAAGTGCCCCCCCTCACCCAGGTGGCTGTTCCACGGGTCGTAGGTGTTAATCGACTGTTAAGGCATCGCAAGCAACCCCACACACACTTCAGCATGGGGAAAATGATTGCGATCAGGATCCGGGACTTCCAGAACGACCCCTCCAGCCCCCCACACCTCAAGCATCAAGAGCAGATACTTTAGCACAGACGCAAGGCCTCTGGCTTATTGTGGGAACCATTCCATTGGGGATATTATGAATGCTGTGGAAGCATCGCTGAAATGCACCACATCGTACAGAGACACTTGTAACCTCTTCCTGCTAATGGAATCAGGCATCTCCATCCCGTCTTAGTCCACATTCACTTAAGACACAGGAGGACATTCAGCCCATCAAGCCCATGCCAGCTCACAGAGCAATCTCATTCACCAACTAATGTTTCTTCTAACTTGTTCTCTCTACTTTAACATCAATTCCACACATTCTACCACTCAACTTTAAAGTACACGGCCTCCAATTAATGTGCCAGCCCAATGGCATAGGAAGAAACTGGAGCACCCAGAGGAAACCCACATGGTCACAGAAAGGAAGTACAACTTCCACATGGACGACTCCATATAGGATGCACAGCAACACCTCTAGTTGATCAGAAGACAAAAGATATTTGGCATGTCTCGAACAACTCATAGCTTCTAGAGATGCACTACAGAAAACATCCTATCAGAATGCATCGCAGCTTGGTATGGCAACTGTTCTTCCAAGACCGTGAGAAATTGCAGAGTTGTGGACACTGCCCAGTCCAACATGCAAACCAGCCTCCCCATCCCATCAACTCCCTTACTTCACGCTGTCTTGGGAGAGCAGCCAATATGATCAATTTTCTCCCCTCTCTCGTCGGGCAGAAGATACAAAAAGCTTGAAAGCATGTACCACTAGACTCAATAACAGCTTATTCCCCACTGGTAGTAGGCAAATCAAAATATATCACTGTCTCTCGGTCCACATGGCAATAATACACCAATCCCAATATCAGAGGTCAGGATAGAACTCAAATCACTGGAGCTGAGAGGCAGCGGCGCTACCAGCTACGCCAGGATGACACTGCCCCAATTTCTATCTCTTGTACATCCCTGTCCCCCTACTTGCCCATTCAGATACAGCCATGCCTTCAGCTAACCAGGACCTAGAATCATTGGAATTCCGTCCCTCTGCCTTCCATGTCCTCTCTCCACCTTTAAGATCATTTGAAAACATGTCTTTGATCAACAATCTGTTGACAAAACAGAGGCACAAGGAACTGCAGATGCTGGAATCTTGAGCAAAGCATACCTTGAGAAAAGCGGGTAAGATCATCTCTGACCCCTCTCACCCTGGCCACAAACTCTTTGAATCACTTCCCTCTGGAAGGCGTCTCCGGACTGTCAAAGCTGCCACAGCCAGACATAAAAACAGCTTTTTTCCACGAGTAGTAGCTCTACTCAATAACCAAAAATCTGTAGCCTCCTTTTGCTCTGGTATTATATTTAATTCACATGTTTACTCAATAATGTTTTATTATTAATGTTTAATGTTTTATGTCTCATTCCTAACTATCACTGTACGTCGTTGTCACTTGCGGGCGGAGCACCAAGGCAAATTCCTTGTAAGTGAATACTTGGCCAATAAACTTATTCATTCATTCATTCATTCACGCTGGAGGAACTCAGCATGTCAGGCAGCATCTGGAGAGGGAATGCACAGGCGACATTTCTGGTGGGACCTTTCTTCTGACTTAACAAAGTAAGGAAGAGAAAGCTGGAAAAAAGAGGTGACTACAGGTGCTGTCTGTATGGTGTTTGTACGCTTTCCCCGTGAATGTGGGTTTTCACCAGGGAGCTCCGGTTTCCTCCCACACTCCAAAGACGTACAGGTTTGTAGGTTAATTGGCTTGGTAAAAATGTAAATGTTCACTAGTGTATGTAGGATAGTGTTGGTGTGCGGGGATCGCTGGTTGGCACGGACACAGTGGGCCGAAGGGCCTGTTCCCGCGCTGTATCTCTAAACTAAACTAAACTAAACTATTGCAGCATGAGAGAAAGGTCGGCACTGGACACTGGATCATGAAAGAAAGACCAAGACTACGCACTGGATCACAACAGATAGCATGGCACTGGGCACTGGATTATGATAGAATGACCAGCACTGCACACTGGATCATGACTGAAAGCACAATACTGGATTGTGACGTGGCCCTGCACTGGGTTTTGATAGACAACCTGCACTGGCACAGGGTTTCAGCGAATGGCCCAACACTGGGCACTGGATTGCAACAGGCAGCCAAGCACTGGGTCATGTGGCCCAGCTGTGACCCAGTGCTGTGCACTGGATCGAGACAGACAGCCTGCACTGGGCACTGGATCAAGACAGATTGCCCCATAACTCAATGTCTGACATTGGCAGCTTCTCCAGACACCAAGTTGGGGCTGAGTTAGTCTGAAGAAGGGTCCCGACCCAAAAGATCGCCTGTCCATTAATTCCCTCTACAGATGCTGCCTGACTCGCTGAGTTACTCCAGCACTTTGTGTTTTGCACCAACTTGGGGCGGACTGCCTGAGAACCAAGTGGCACTTGAATATATAGAGGGCCGGACTGAGATTTACAAAGATCAATAAACACCACAAACATTTGGCTAATGTTCTTCTAACTCAGCACTGTTGGCCGTCAGTCGCTCCGATGTCTCTGGAATGTGAAACTAGCTGACAGTGGGTAATAGACGTGTTCGAGCGTTGTGAAGTATCAGGGAGGGGAGGGTTGGGAGCCTTCAGTGAATAGGCTGACAGCATATTGATTGAAATTCTGCTGTTAATTGACAGGAAACATGAGTTCTCTCTTCAGGTAACACAAAACAATTGACCAAAAAAACCCTGCAAGTGCCACACTGTGATGACACAGAGTCATGTTTGCCTTGTTCCTGTGTGATTTAATTACCATCCGGAGTAATCCAAACTGAAGTCCTGTTACACTCGACCTGCTACTGCCTAAAGAACCTGTCTGCTTAGCTTGGTTAATACCGTCTTCTGAATGGATCAGCCCAGGGTTCAAGCTCACTATGGATTTGAGGCATTTGTTGAGGTTGACACCAGTGTAGCATTGGTAATTTCAGCATTTCGTGTAAACACATAAAAGAGGGAACTTGAATTGATACAGAACTCTTTCATAACCTATATTTTCCCCAAAAGTCAAGGTGTTTTACTATTGGGCGGCACGGTGGCGCTGCGGTAGAGTTGCTGCCTTACAGCGCCAGGGACCTGGGTTCGATCCTGACTACGGGTGATGTCTGTGTTGAACTTGTACGTTCTCCCCGTGACCTTTGTGGGTTTTCTCTGGGTGCGCCGATTTCCTCCCACACTCCAAAGACGTACAGGTTTGTAGGTTAATTGGATTGGTAAAATTGTACATTTTCCCTAGAGCGTGTAGGATAGTGTTATTGTACGGGGATCGTTGGTCGGCACGGACTCGGTGGACTGAAGGCCTGTTTCCGCGCTGTATCTCTAAACTATCACTCAACTAAACTATTGTAAAATAAATAACATGGCATCCATTCGGTATACTTTCAGCACCTTTAAAAATGAAATAATGACCAAATAACCTGTGATAATTGTTGTGAGATAAACATTGATATATCTCCTCAGTATTGTGTGTGTGTGTCAGCTGAGAATATGGCACTCTGGTCTCAGAAACAAAAAGGCCGTGGTTTTAAATCACAATCAAAGACTTGAACATATAATCTGGGCTCAAACTCCCAATTTATTTATGATGGAGTACCATACGTATCAGATCCATTACAATTTGGTTGTGATATTAATCCAGGCCTCCATACATCCTGGAGTAACCATATCAGAACCTACAACACAGAGGCGCAGGTGAAATAGCTCTGACATCTTGAACAACAGTCATTCATCAGCTTACATTAATAAACAGATTAGTCTATCTTAATCATATTATCGCCAGTGAGACTTTGCTATACTTAACTTGCTGCTCTGTTCTTTACACTGCAATAGTGACAATGTTTCAAAGTTAGACACAAAATGCTGGAGTAACTCAGCGGGACAGGCAGCATCTCTGGAGAGAAGGAATCGGTGAAGTTTCGGGTCGTGACCCTTCTTCAGACTGATGTCTGGGGAGTGGGCGGGACAGAGATAGAATGTAGTCGGAGATAGTAAGACTAGTGGGAGAACTTGGAAGGGGAGGGGATAATAGACAATAGACAATAGGTGAAGGAGTAGGCCATTCGGCCCTTCGAGCCAGCACCGCCATTTAATATGGTCATGGCTGATCATCCTCAATCAGTACCCCGCTCCTGCCTTCTCCCCATATCCCCTGACTCCGCTATCTTTAAGAGCCCTATCTAGCTTTCTCTTGAAAGTATCCAGAGAACTGGCCTCCACCGCCCTCTGAGGCAGAGAATTCCACAGACTCACAACTCACTGTGTGAAAAAGTGTTTCCTCATCTCCGTTCTAAATGGCTTACCCCTTATACTTAAACTGTGATCCCTGGTTCTGGACTCCCCTAATATCGGGAACATGTTTCCTGCCTCTAGCGTGTCCAAACCCTTAATAATCATATATGTTTCAATAAGATTGCCTCTCATCCTTCTAAATTCCAGAGTGTACAAGCCCAGCCGCTCCATTCTCTCAGCATATGACAGTCCCGCCATCCCGGGAATTAACCTTGTAAACCTACACTGCACTCCCTCAATAGCAAGAATTTCCTTCCTCAAATTAGGGGACCAAAACTGCACAAAATACTCCAGGTGTGGTCTCACAAGGGCCCTATACAACTGCAGAAGGACCTCTTTGCTCGTATACTCAACTCCTCTTGTTATGAAGGCCAACATGCCATTCGCTTTCTTCACTGCCTGCTGCACCTGTATGCTTACTTTCATTGACTGATGAACCAGGACCCCCAGATTCCGTTGTACTTCCCCTTTTCCCAACTTGACATAATTTAGATAATAATCTGCCTTCCTGTTTTTGTTACCAAAGTGTATAACCTCACATTTGTCCACATTAAACTGCATCTGCCGTGCATCTGCCCACTCAACCAACCTGTCCAAGTCACCCTGCATTCTCATAGCATCCTCCTCACAGTTCACACTGCCACCCAGCTTTGTGTCACCTGCAAATTTGCTAATGTTACTTTGAATCCCTTCATCTAAATCATTGATGTATATTGTAAATAGCTGCGGTCCCAGCACCGAGCCGTGCGGTATTCCACTAGTCACTGCCTGCCATTCTGAAAGGGACCCGTTAATCCCTACTCTTTGTTTCCTGTCTGCCAACCAATTTTCTATCCATGTCAGCATTCTACCCCCAATACCAAGTGCCATAATTTTTCCCTCTAACCTCCTATGTGGGACCTTATGAAATGCTCTCTGAAAGTCCAGGTACACTACATCCACTGGCTCTCCCTTGTCCATTTTCCTAGTTACATCCTCAAAAAATT
>CM075982.1:25617709-25647330 GCA_038087875.1 Malacoraja senta
ACCAGTTAAAAATCACTTAGGAAATTGGCAAACAGAAAAAAAGCTGTCTTGCAAAAAAAACCACATCTGGGAAAAAAAAATAACCTCCCTCAACCTACCACCCTCCCCACAGTAATCAGACCCCATTGTCTCTCAAGAACAGTCTGTCATTTTCATTACTGGAGGTCATTGTAATTGGCAAGCAATAGTTTCCATTGACACTTGTGCAACGATACTCTATTAAATGATTCAGCCTTTCATACATAGTAACGAAAATAAACATCTATTAAAAAAGGCCTCTATTGTTGAAAATCCTGTGGGAGAAAGAACTAGAAACAAACTTCTTAGCCCCTAAACCCATTTTACCCTATTAACACGATGTTTTGCTAGCATGTTTTTGCTGGAACAGAAGGTTTTTTTAGGAACACATCAACTGTAGAAGTATCCATAATTACTGTATTTATTCCTGCAGCATTTGCAGTTTTTTTTACCTCCTTATGCATCTTGGAGGCAAGTTTTGCCTAACAATCACTGGTGTGGAGTGCCCTGGCAAGTTGCTATATAAATGCAGGTGTGCTTAATTACCAAAGTTTTCAGGACTTGGGAATGGGATTTGTAGAGCTTTGAAAAACCCTCAACCCAAATGTCCTTAACTGTGTGGTTGAGGTGTGTTGGACAGGGTGGGGCGGGGGGGACGACTGGAGACATTACTAATGGATGTGGCCCTGGAGCAACGGCTTTGGAAGAGCTTGGATATCCACAGGTTCACAGAATGATTTACCGTAGACATGGAGAGATCTGCAATCAGTCTAAGAACTCTGTTAATTTTATAATGAAAGCCATCATTCCTGCAAAACAGCCGCAGCCATCCTTACCTCTCGGTGATAAATGGATCAGGGAATTGACGAGCTTCACTGCACGGAAGGAGGCCCATTTAGCTCATTATGTCAGTGCCGGCTCTCTGTGTGAGTTATACTCTTACTCCCCTGTTCCCACGCGATGGATAACAGGAACAAATGAAGCCTCTTCTTCCCCTTGTCCTGTCAAACACTCACTCCCAAGGCGGCAGAACAACCCGTGAATGTCATCAGCCCGCCCTGAAGCTCTTTGACGAGCAACTGACTATAATTATGACATTTAAAAGACATTTTGACAGATATATGGATAGGAAGGTTTGAGAGGGATATGTGACAAATGCAGGCAAAATGCCAACTGGGTTAGCATTGGCATGGTGGGCCAAAGGGCCTGTTCCTGTGTTGTGTAGCCCCACGACTCTATTTGGAGATCTGCTGTGTCTCCCAATCTCAACGATCTTTCAGCAGAGAATGAGTTCCAGGTTTGCACAATAGCCAGAAGCTCCATCTGCATTGGGGGAACCAAACCCAGATAAGGTGCCTGCTTTGTGGGGTACCTGAGTTCAGTCCATAGGAGCTACCATGAATTTTTGGTAACTTGCCACTTTAATTTTCCATTCTCTCTGATCCATCTGTCTATAGCCTCCTGCACTGATATGAAAAGGATCAATGAAAGCTTAAGGACAACTCCCCATCTTCCAGCCTTCTGGATTCATCAATGAATCCACCAGCTCTATGTAACTCTTCCTGTCATAGAAACATAGAGTCATACAATACAGAAACAGGCCAATTGGCCTAACTTGTCCATGCTGACCAAGATGTCCCATCTAAGCTAGTCCCATTTGCCCGCATTTGGTCCTTATCTCTCGAAACAATTTCCTATCCATGTACCTGTCCTAATGTCGTTTCAATGTTGCTATTGTACCTGCCTCAACTACCTCCTCTGGCATCTCGATCCATGTATCCACCACCCACTGCGTGAAACAGTTGCCCTTTGGGTTCCTATCGTTTTCCTCTCACATTAAACCTCTGCTTTCTCGTGCTTGAGGGCAGGGGTTCTGTGAGCGCTCCTCTTCCTGGGAACATATCCTGGCAGAACGCGAGGTACAAGTATACTTCATGCCACGGTGGCTCAGCGGTAGAGTTGATGCCTTACGGCTCCTGAGACCTGGGTTCGATCCTGACTACGGGTGCTGTCTGTACGGAGTTTGTACGTTCTCCCGTGACCAGCTGGGTTTTCTCAGGGTGCTCCGGTTTCCTCCCACATTCCAAAGACGTACAGGTTTGTAGGTTAAATGACTTTGGTACAAATTGTAAATTGTCTCTGGTGTGTAGGATAGTGCTAATGTACCGGGGTTGATGGTCCGCGCGGACTCAAGGGCCGAAGGGCCTGTTTCAACACTGTATCTCTAAACTAAACACAGCAGCTGAAGCACTGGTCACATTATATAAAGTGTGCAGACATAACATGGAACATGGAACATAGAACGGTACAGCACCGAAACAGGCCCTTTGGCCCACAATATCTGTGCTGAATATGATACTGAGTTAAACGAATTTCCTCTGGCTGCATACAAACAATATTCCTTCATTCCCTGCATATCCAGGTGCTTATGTAAAAACCTGTTAAAAGCCACTATCGTATCTGCCTCCACCACCACCCCTATCACTGGATTCCAGACACCCATTACTCTCTGTGTATAAAACTTGCCCCCACATCTCCTTTAAATTTTGCGTCTCTCACCATAAAACTATGCCCTTTAGTCTTTGACATTTCATGAATCAGTAATACCTGTAACTCGAAACTGTGTAACTGGGGTCTAACTTGACACACAATCCCCACATGGTCCTTTCGGCAAAACCGGTCAGTTATTACCCTCCTCCCCAGAGTAATACTACAAGATCCCGCCCACTTCTCTTCAAATTAGCATAAGTTAGCATACAAGAAAAGATATTGATACAAAAAAAAGATGCAACTTACTCAGAAACAAATTATAGCCACTAATGAAACTGAAAGAGGAACAGAACTGTTTTGTTATTTGAATGACTTGTCGTTACTCACGGGGAGAGATGTGGATACTCTTGGTAAAACGCTCGCCTTTGTGAAGAAACTGATTTTGGTTGTACTAATAAAACTGCACACCACAGGGAACGCTTTTTAATGGAAAAGCAAAACTTAGCAAACAATTGGCTTGCGCTTCATGCACGATCTGGTACATGGGAGATTGTGATTCCTTTATCCCAAGATTGGAACAGAACAAATCCAGTGCACTTTTGCGCACAATTTCCCAGTTGCAACAAAAATGAAAACTTTGTCCCAATATTCAAGCTGCCGGCTCATGAGCTATTCGTGCAGGTTTAGTGATAGCAAGAATGGAGGAGATAAAACTGGAGTTTCTCTTAGGGAAAAGAAACCATCATCATTCTTTAGTCTGATATACTACATGTGACCTCAACCAGGCTGGAAACCTTGTAACTTGCATCTCCAACGTGACCTTGCGGGCGACTCTGTTATTAATGAGATATTACTAGTGGTTCAAGTACCAGGCCCACTTCTACCTCCCTGGGCAAAAGCTGCCTTTATGTGCCAATGTTTTGTGCATTCATTTCTCATGAAGTGAGCACCACTGGCAAAGCCACATTTAGCTCTTGAACCACACTGTGAGAGAGAGTTGCCTGTGTGTGGCTTTACAAGCACATTAACACAACAACACCACAAATACATATAAAATGATCAATAATATAATAATTTTTCAGTGTTCTAGATAACCAGACCAGAAATAGACACAAATAGACAGTAACTCAGCGGGACAGGCAGCATCTGTGGAGAGAAGGAATGGGTGATGTTTCGGATCGAGACCCTTCTTCCGGGGAAAGTCAGGGGAGAGGGAGTCTCGGGGCCGGATTTAGATGAAGAGAGGCCCTAAGCTGTTCCACTTGTGAGGCCCCCCCCCCCCCCCCGGCCCCAATCACCCACCCCCACGACTAGAGGAAGATGGTCCACCAGATTGACCGATTTGCAGCTGAGCGTGGCCAATGAGATAAGGGGCTGGAAAGCTGCGCTTTATTTATTTATTTATTTATTGCCAGAGCTAGTGTTGAGTTATTGGCTTAAAACACTATTATTCTGAAATGGAGGGCAAGGAAAATTACTGAAGGGTTGTTTAGAGACTACAGTGCGTTGTGACAGCATATGTAAGAAAGGCTTATGACAGTGTCAAAAATATTATACACCTTGCAGGGATCACACTTAATGTTTTTTCTCTGTTGTCAGCCGGGCAACCTTAGCAGCTTTTAAAGTTTCCAAATGACAGTTTAGGTGGTCATTTAAGACGGCTTGCATGACGCGTGCGATAATGTGCTTGGACGAAGTGCGTAGTTACCAGTCGGAATTATGCTCAATGAAGCATTCACATATTATTTCTGCTTCAAATAAAGCCACAAACTAAACATATTCACCAATCAAGACATGATATATACCACAATGACATGCAGCAAAATTATAATACAGTATCTCAACTATTTTTACACGTTGCAATGAATGCAATTTCTATTATTTCTTCCCACTTCCAAACAAAAATGTGGTTGGATTATTCAGCGTATGATCAACCTCGGTGAGACCAAGCGCAGGCTTGGCGATCGCTTCGCACAACACCTCCACTCAGTTCGCAATAGTTCGAATCCGACCTTTCTGTCCTGGGCCTCCTCCATGGCCAGAGTGAGGCCCACCGCATATTGGAGGAGCAGCACCTAATATTTGCTTCGGTAGTTTACACCCCAGCTGTATGCACATTGGCTTCTCTAATTTCAGGTAGCCCTTGCTTTCTCCCTCCTTCCCCATCCATTCCCAGCTCTCCCACAGCCTACTGTCTCCGCCTCTTCCTTTTTTTTTCATGGCACCCCTCCCCGACATCAATCTGAAGAAGGGTCTCGACCCGAAACGTCGTGTATTCCTTTGCTCCACAGATGCTGCCTTACCCGCTGATTTTCTCCAGCTTTTTTGTCTACCAATGGGATCTCACCACTGGCCACATCTTCCCATCTCCTCCCCTGTTGGCTTTCCGCAGAGACCGCTCCCTCCGTAACTCCCTGGTCACCCAAACCACCCACTCTCCTGGCACTTTCCCTTGCAACCGCAGGAAATGCCACACTTGTCGTTTTAATTAAGTTCAAGACAATGGGGCTGTACATTGGCCATAAAGTTGCTGCCTAAAAGTGCCAGAGACCCGGAATTGATCCTGAATATGGGTGCTGTCTGTATGGAGTTTGCTCCTTTTCCCTTTGATCACATGGGTTTTCGCCGGGTGCTCTTGTTTCCTTCCACATTCCAAAGGTGTGCAGGAACCTATTTAAGACCCAACCCAAAACGTAATATTTTCCTTTTGTCCAGAGATTCTGTCTGACCTGTTGAGTTACTCCAGCTTTTTGTGTCTATCTTCAGTTTACACCAGCATCTGCACTTCTTTCCTACACACATGATACTATACGATAGAACTTTATTAATCCCAGGAGAGAAATTGTGTGTGTGTGTGTGTGGGTATATATATTATACACACACACACATATATATTTATATAGTTATATATTCATATATAAATATACACCGTTTTGTTTTCTCGTTTATAACATTGTTTACAGAGTACTATGTTTACATATTCTGTTGTGCTGCTGCAAGTAAGGATTTCATTGTTCTAACTGGTATGTGAGAGAATAAATCACTCTTGACTCTTGACTTACTCCGCTAATGTGTGGGAAAGAACTAGTGTAGGGGTGATCAGTGGTCGGCGTCGACTCGGTGGGCTGAAGGGCCTGTTTCCACGCTGTATCTTTAAATTAAACTAAAGACACTAAAACCAGAGGGAGTCTAAAGAAGGGTACCCGAAACGTCACCCAATTACTTCTATCCTGAGTTGCTGGCTGCTCCATGGAGTTCCCCCGCACAATTAAAGCATGGAATAGTCTTCACCCTACCATAGTTACCCAACCAGACGCAACTAAATTTAAGGTACCTCTTTTTTTCCCCAAGAACCCTTTTTTGCTTAAGTCCAAGTCAAGAGTCAAGAGAGTTTTATTGTCATGTGTCCCAGATAGGACAATGAAATTCTTGCTTGCTGCAGCACAACAGAATATGTGAACATAATACAGAACAGGAGATAAAAGTTAAGTGTGTTTATATACCATAGACCATATATATACACAATAAATACACAGATAAAATGCAATAGGCTGTTATTGTTCAGCCCTCTACTACCTCCAGTTTAAATTCCATTTAGAATATTTATGGAGGACCAGGAAACCAGAAGCAAGAGTTACTCCAGGGAGTTACTCCTGATCCAGGGTCAGGGAGTGATTCTGCGTTGGTTTTCAGCGCTGGCGGTGAGGCAGCGGCCAAATCTCCCACAATTCAAAGTGAGGGAGAAAGTGCCCAGCGCCGACTAGTTGCCGTGACAGTGCGCATGCGCAGGGCGGCCGATGATGTGCGGGCCGTGGTTGTGCGCATGTGCAGGGGGAGGACGTGCTGGCCGTGGCAATGCGCATGTGCAAGGCGGCCTGCTGTGCCGGCGGATGAGAAGTGAGCAGAGAGCGGAGACCAGGACACGGATACGGATGGCGGGGGGAGATGGAGAGAGAGATAGAGCGGGGGGCCCGCCCAGTGTTGAACGGCAGGTGTCCTGCCTTGGCCGGAGGCCGCCTAGATTTCGAGGCCCTAGGCTTCAGCCTATGAAGCCTAGTGGTAAATCCGGCTCTGCGAGGCCCCCCTACATCTTGAGGCCCTAAGGTTAAGCTTGTCCAGCTTATACGTAAATCCGGCCCTGGGGAGTCTGGATATACGGAGGGGTACTCCAGACTTCCTCTCCCCAGACTCCCAGTCTGAAGAAGGGTCTCGACCAAAAACATCACCCCCATTTCTTCTCCCCAAAGATGCTGCCTGTCCCGCTAAGTTACTCTAGCATTTTGTGTCTATCTTTGGTGTAAACCAGCATCTGCAGTTCCCACAGTATGTAGTGTAACCTATTAAAGATCATAGACTGAAGTCACATACATGCGGGGTGAATGCCTGGAACGCGCTGTCGGGGGTGGTGGTTGAAGCAGATATGATAAGGGCATTTAAAAGGCATTTGAAGAGCATATGGATATGGAGGGATACATGCAGGTAGATAAGTGATTGTCTTGCCATCACAGTCGTGGGTCTATAGAGAGAGTAGAGCAGGGGGCTGAGCACACAGACTTGAGGTGTCGCTGTGCTGATGCCAGCACAGACATTATTGGCCATCGTTCTAGCCCTACACTCATCCCTAGAATGCCTGGATAAAAGACACCTACGTCAGACTCCTATTCATAAACTACAGCTCTGCCTTTAATACTTCATCACAAACCTGATAGTTGTGTGCTGGGCCCAGGACAGGTCATCCGAGCTGTTAATGCCCCAGAATTTGAAACTACAAACTTTCTCCACAACTGACCCACCAATAAAAAACGGTGCATGGTCTCCCGAGAGGTTGTTGTTGTGCTACCACTCAACCTGGAGCTTTATCTGAAACTTAGAAGGATGAGATGGGATCTTATGGAAACATATCAAATTCTTAAGGGATTGGACAGGCTAGATGCAGGAAAAATATTCCCAATGTTGGCGGAGTCCAGAACCAAGGGTCACAGTTTAAGAATAAGGGATAGGCCATTTAGGACTGAGATGAGGAAAAACTTTTTCAGCCAGAGAGTTGTGAATCTGTGGAATTCTCTGCCACAGAAGGCAGTGGAGGCCAATTCACTGGATGTGTTCAAGAGAGAGTTAGATTTAGCACTTTGGGCTAACGGAATCAAGGGATATGGGGGGAAAGCAGGAACTGGATACTGATTCTGGATGATCAGCCATGATCATATTGAATGGTGGTGCTGGTTCGAAGGGCCAATGGCCTACTCCTGCACCTATGGACCACTGACTTGTACCACTGGTGACTCGGCCAAGTACAGTGGTGTAGTCAACAAATTTATGGATGGCACTGGAGCTGCACTTAGCCAGTCATGGGAGTAAAGAGAGTAGGACAGAGGGTGAACCATGCAGCCTCGCGGAGCACCTGTGTTGATGGTGAATGAATATGAAAGGGAAGCATGTATACGACTGTATTGCTCTGTGCTTACGTGTGAATGTCAGAGCCCTTATGACTTGCATTCCAACTAAAAGTATTGCAAATGTCAATGTTTATCGATCTGCCAGATACAAGCAAAGGCAAAAAACAGCTGACAAGGATTAGTCTGTCATGGGAATTTGGAGGCTTGGGAGGATATTCTGGGTGGAGGAGGGGGCAAGGATTCAAAAGGTGAGAATATGAATGAGTGACCTTTGTATGAAGGAACAGCAATTTGTCCTGACCCGTGATTGATTTGTGCATGACACTGGCCGATAGTTTCACAAAGGTGAGCATAACTCACTCCGCCACCAGTGCTCCCAAAGCAATTTTATTCATTACAAATACCTCTCACTGTACTGAATAAATATTAAGTCTTCAAGTACTAATCTTGACAACATTCATGATTTTATAATAACCGTCTGAATATTCAAGTTAAGTGGATTGTTTTGTAAAAAGTTAAGGTGTCTCACTTATTCATTTGCACTATTGTGAAATTTATCTCTATTTTCACTCATCATGTTAATTGTTCCTCCGTGTTCTCAAGTTATGCAAAGACATTATCAGATCTTCCAAGGCCCATTTATATTAATAACACTGCCAAATGCACAATGCACCTGCCGCTAAGAATTGTAAATCATGGGGAGCAGAAGCTTTTAAGTTGGGGTTTAGGTTTATTATTGTCATGCAGGGCAGACAGTCAGAACCTTTCTCCCAAGACTAGAGGTCAAGACTAGAGGGCACAGCTTTAAGGTGAGAGCGGAAGAGTTTACAGCAGATATGTGGGGTAATTTATTTTACACAGAGTGGTGGGGGCTTGGAGAGTGGTGTTGCCCAGGGTGGTGGCGGAGGCAGATAACGATAAGTGTTTAAGAGGCTTTTAGATAGGCACATGGATATGCAGGTGATGGGGGGGATATGGATCATGTGTAGGCAGATGAGATTAGTTTAACTTGGCATTAAGTTTGGCAAGAACATTGTGGGCTCAAGGGGCTGTTCTTGTGCCGTGCCGTTCCGTGCCTGAAGTACGGTGAAAAGCTTTTGTTTGCGTGCTATCCAATCAAGGGCAGCACGGTGGCGTAGCGGTAGAGCTACTGCCTCACAGCGCCAGAGACCCGGTTTCGATCCTGACTACGGGTGCTGTCTGTTCGGAGTTAGTACGTTCTCCCGGTAACCTGCATGGGTTTTTTCTGAGATCTTCGGTTTTCTCCTACACTCCAAAGACGTACAGGTTTGTAGGTTAATTGGCTTGGTATAAATGTAAAAATTGTCCCTAGTGTGTATCGGATAGTGTTAATGTGCAGGGATCGCTGGTTGGTGCGGACTCGGTGGGCAGAAGGGCCTGTTTTTGTGCTGTATCTCTAAACTAAACTATAAACAAAACTAAATTGGATGAATACAATCAAGACAAACACAATAGGTAGAGCGAAGAGTAATATATCTTAGTGACAAATATACCTGTGAGAAAGCCTCCCATTTCTTCCTGTCAACACCAAAAGTACCATCGTGCCAGACAGGGACAGGTGGGTCCCATTGTATCCATGGACACAGGAATTTATAGTGGGAATATGAACTGTGCATGTTTTCTATACAGTGGAATACTGTACTAGCCTCTCTTCACGTGAAGTTGTCACCCCTGGGGCTCATTTCCTCAATGTTTAATGGTGTAAAACTGATCCCAGGTGCGGCCCCTTTCAGCAAAAATAAAAATGGGATTGAACTAAAATGGACTGCCGCCTTGCTGTACTGTACATCATTGCTCAATGTCCCCATATGCTACATTGCAGAAGGCTTCATCTGTGCTTGAATTCAATACATTCAATAGACATGGACAGGTTGGGAGAGTGGGCAGAGAAGTGGCAGATGGAAGGAATATAGTGTAGCAAAGTGTGGAATCATGCATTTTGGTAGCAGGAATAAAGGCGTAGACTATTTTCTAAATGGGAAGAGCATCCAGAAATCGGAGGTGCGAAGGGACTTCGAAGTGCTGGTGCAGGATTCCCAAAAAGTAAACTTGCAAGTCGAATCAGTAGTAAGGAAGGCAAATGCAATGCTAGCATTTATTTCAAGAGGGCTAGAATACCAAAACAGTGATGTAATGCTGAGGCTCTATAAGGCGCAGCCCATTGGAGTATTGTGAGCAATTTTGGGCACGATATCTGAGGAAGGATGTGACGGCTCTGGTGAGGGTCCAGAGGAGGTTTACAAGAATAATCCCAGGAATGACTGGGTTGACATATGATGACCGTTTGACAGCACTGGGCCTGTACTCGCTGGAGTTTAGAAGTGTGAGGAGGGCCTTATTGAAACTTACCGAATAATGAAAGGCTTGGATAGCGTGGATGTGGAGAGGATGTTTCCACCAGTGGGTGATTCTAGGACTAGAGGTCATAGCCTCAGAATTGAAGGATGTTCCTTTAGGAAGGAGATGAGGAGGAATTTAGTCAGAGGGTGGCGAATCTGTGGAATTCTTTGCCACAGAAGGCTGTGGAGGCCGTCAATTGATATTTTAAAGGTGGAGATAGATAATAAATTCTTGATTAGTACGGGTGACTGGGGTTATGGGGAGAAAGGAAGAGATGGGGTTAGGCAGGGCTGCCAACTCTCACGCTTTGAACGTGAGAGTCACGCATTTCAGCCAATTCTCACGCTCTCACGCTGATGACAGAATTCTCACGCTGTCTTCAGTCCCTGCACATTTTGTCTCTTTGCGCCACATGACAGCGATGTGTGCAGCATCTTGGTTGATGGCTATAAGTGACATCGCGTCTCTTCTCTTCTCTCTTGGTCGGATGTGCAGCCGCTGATAACATGAAACAGCCGGAGATGGAACTAACCAGGTGAATCGGTTGTAAACCATGGGGGGGGGGGGGACCACAATGAGGCCAAACATCTAGGACAGGGTTCAGCAACCTACGGCACACGGGCTGAATCAGGCCCGTAACCTGAAAAAACATTTTCAATTCATTTTCGTGGGCTCGGGGCAGGCGAGCCGACCTGGGAACTGCAGCCAGTCCCGGGGCACACAGAATGCCAACTTGATCAGTATGGATCAGTACATGTTGTATAACTCTGACTCTCTGCAGATCTGAATGGGCTTAGAATTACCATTTAAGCAAAACTTCCCCCACTTTTCCCATTTTGATTCTTGAGATTAATATCCCTTTGCTCTGTTAACAGCGTTAAAGTACTTATGAGGTAGAGTCAGGAAAGGGAACATGCAATTTTTTTAAAGTTTGCTTTAATTTGGTAGTTGATTGTTAGTTGACTGCCATAATTTCTGAAATGGTCTTAAAGTAACTTAACTATTATAAAGCAGTAATAAGTGATTTTTGTCCAAACAATTGGAACTTGCATCAAATGTTTGCATTATTAGCAGGGCTGACAACTCTCACGCATTGAGCGTCACGCATTTCACAAAATTCTCACGCTTTCACGCTGATCACAAATTTCTCACGCTCAAAAATCTGCAGGTGCTGGAAGTTCAAAATAAAGCAAAAATTGTTTTAGAGGTGAGTAAAAACCATGAGAGGAATATAAGGTGAATGTATAGTCTTTTTCCCGGGATGTGTGATTCAAGAACTAGAGGGCATTGGTTTAAAGCAGGGTTGTCAAACTACCCCCGGGTCACTGACCCTCACCTCCCCTAGACCCCAGCTGGACACAGAGTACCTGGGCCGGTCTGCATTCCCGGGAGTGGGGGGGGGGGGGAGAGGGTAACGCTCCCCGGGCATCGCCAAGTCACCGCTCACTCCAGATGTGGTCGCCGCTTGACTGACACACACTCTCACACACACACTGGCACACACAAGGTTTAAAGGGATATGGGCCAAATGCAGATAAATAGGACTAGTTTAGATGGGGCATCTTGATCTGCATGAACAAGTTGGGTTGAAGGGCCTGTTTCCATGCTGTAAGACTATGACACATTGTAGAAAGGGTGCAATAGCTCTGGAGAGGATCCAGGGGCGATTTCTGAAGATGTTAGCAGGGCTAGAATTTTGTTTTTCACTTTGAAGAAAGATTTGATAACTGGGATTGTATTCTCTGCAGCAACGGAGGTGAAGAAAAAACTTAGTTGAGGTGAATAATATTATGAGAATAGGACCTGTTTCACTTAACAAAGAATTTAATAAGGAACTGCAGATGCTGGTTTAAACTGAAGATAGACACTAAAAACTAGAAAAACTCAGCAGGACAGGCAGCATCTCTGGAGAGAAAGAATGGGTGATGTTTCGGGTCGAGACCTTCAGACTGAAGAGGTTGAAAACCAGCCATAAAACACAACGACTGGAGATGTGTGTTATCCAACTAAGGGCAGAAATCAGAATCATGTGTTCATCTTTATTCACGTGACACCATAATAAATATATTACAGAAAAAATAAATTAATAGGTTGGCACGGTGGCGCAGGGGTAGAGTTGCTGCCTTACTACCACATGGGTTTTCTCTGGATATTCCGGTTTCTCCCACATCCGAAAGAAGTGCAGGTTTGAAGGTTAATTGGCTTCTGTAAATTGTCCCTGGCGTGTAGGATGGAACTGGTTTATGATAGATTGCTGGTCGGTGTGGACTTGGTGGGCTGAAGGGCCTGTTTCCATATATATGTTTTACATATATATCTTAATTTCATTGAACCATATACGATTGAATATGTGGCATTATTTTCATCTTGTTTCTATAGTCAAAGGGTAAGGTTGATTGATTTATTTGTGCAGAACAGTGAATGGAAGTCCGACTCTTGCCTTGTTTCTCTGTTTTTTTCACTATATATATGCATAACAGCATGAATTATAATCTGATTTCCATACATGAATATAGTCATTCATGTGCTGCACCTGTTGATCAGAGCCTGGCTCTACTGTGGAATGTAATTAGGAATGTAATGTAGCCTAACCTTATTCATACCTAATCCAATTTAAAGCATAAATGTTGCATTCAAGTGTAAGTTAAAAGACTCGCTACAGTATGCACCAGATTGCACTATTTCCAGCTGAAAAAAGTGAAAACTCCCTACCGTGGGAGGGGACACCCCCCCCTTCCATACCCTCCCCCCCCCCCTCGGTCACCACGCTCCTTTGCAATTTCTCACTCTCAACTCTCACCCAATGTTGGCAGCCCTGGCTTTGGAGAGATAGATAACCATGATTGTATGGTGGAGTAGACTAGATGGGCCAAGTGGCTTAATCCGGCTCATATCACTTATGACCTTATGAACTGGCACAACTGCTCACACCCACCCTGCTCACGATTAGCAACCAGATCCGACCTTTGCTTGAAGTTTTGATGCTCTGCACAGGGGAAATTAACAATGACTTTCTGAATGATGCTAATTATTCAAATCCATTAATTGTGATCTCCAGGGAAGACACCGCCTCTGATCAGAGACTGCTGTGAAGATATGGAATTAGAATGTCTCTGACGTGACCTGTTAAACATATCTCAAGTTCGGGCAGAGTTCCATCCAGGAGCTGCTAACTTAATCCACCTTTCAAACTGGATTAAAAAATCCTGCATATTTTCCCTTCCGTGCCCTTCAGTCCCTCCCTCCTCTGATTTTACAATAAAAAAAGAATCTGCAGCTGTTTCTAATTCATTTGCTGAGTGCTAATGAGAGAAGCACACATTGGATAGCTTGGTTGTATTGTAATAAATTTAGAACCCAACTGGCTAGACTTTAAACCCTTCGGCAATGATTTTAATATGATCGCCTCGAAGTTATTAAAAAAATCTGCAGTAAGCTCTCTTGATATAACTTGCAATTAAATGGCTGTGTTATAAATCATTTAAAAATTAACTTCATTATTGTAAGTGCAAAATTTCATGTACTTAAGACACAACTTGGACATTACATAGCCATTTCGATACAACGAAGCTCTTAATTTGATCAAATAAATATTTTTTAAAAGCTTCTCAGACACCAGAGTTCCTCAATGCCTATAATATAATTTTCTTCTCTTAACACCTGCAGCCTTTCCTTGATGATTAAGAATATTATTCAATGCTAGTAACTCTCTTGTGGACGTATAAAATTCCAGAATGGACAGATGTTGCTTGGCTTTTCAATTTACATATTTTTAAATTATTTTATTTTCTTTTACTCTGGTAAAATCCATGGGCATTCCAGCAAATGGGAAAAAGAGATGACAGGAAAGATAGGAATCTGCAGCCAAACTGTGACAGCACCCTCAGTGGCTGGAGGCTATAATTACAATGTGATACATTTGCACAGAAAGTTGCCTTATAAATTTGACATAACCAATTATATTGAAAAACAATTAACAAAAAGTCTGAAGAGAGGTCCAGACCTGAAGCATCACAGATCAATTTCTTCCAAAGAAACTGCCTGAGCTGCAGTTACTCCAGCACTTTGTGTGTCTTTTATTTGCAGTTCCTCGTGTGTGTCAGTATCTGCAGTTCCTCGTGTCAACTGAAAGTATGACTTGCATCTGCCGAAGAATTCTCTAATTCCCTTGATGTCTTGGTTTACAGCTTTAAAATGTAATGGTATTACATATAATTAAAATTACACATTATAATCTACCAAAATGAATCAAATCCACAGTTTGATACCACTGGCCAAGGTAAAAATTATATCAAAAATTCAATAACAACGCAATTTAATAGCTTCCTGTACGTTGCATTGAGGATGATGCCAGGCTCTATAATGGTCTAAATCAACTGGAAGTAAAAGCCATTGGACAATCACAGTACATATTTACTGAGGATCAGACCTACGCTGATAATGCTGGCTTCTTGAAATAAGATTCTACTGGAGATATCGAACATTTCATCCATTGACCCTACATTCGATTCCATGTCGCACATATGCTTCCATAATCCCATTCTCTTTCTCTACACTTTATCCCTGATCTGAGTCTCACGCACTGTCCTGTGTCTTATCTACTGGTCTGTATCACAGACTGTTCTCCACCCCATATCTTGTCTTAGATCCCACAACCATGCACTTAATTGATGTCTTACAGTGCCCTCCACAATGTTTGGGACAAAGACCCATCATTTATTTATTTGCCTCTGTACTCCACAATTTGAGATTTGTAATAGAAAAAAATCACATGTGGTTAAAGTGCACATTGTCAGATTTTATTAAAGGTCATTTTTATACATTTTGGTTTCACCATGTAGAAATTGCAGCTGTGTTTATACATAGTCCCCCCATTTCAGGGCACTATAATATTTGGAACACAAGGCTTCACAGGTAGTTTGTAATTGCTCAAGTGTGTATAATTGCCTCCTTAATGCAGGTATACGAGAGCTCTCAGCACCTAGTCTTTCCATCACCCTTGGAAACTTTTATTGCTGTTTGTTAACATGAGGACCAAAGTTGTGCCAATGAAAGTCAAAGAAGCTATTATGAGACTGAGAAACAAGAATAAAACTGTTAGAGACATCAGCCAAACCTTAGGCTTATCAAAATCAACTGTTTGGAACATCATTAAGAAGAAAGGGAGTACTGGTGAGCTTACTAATCGCAAAGGGACAGGCAGGCCAAGAAAGACCTCCACAGCTGATAACAGAAGAATTCTCTCTATAATAAAGAAAAACAAACAAACACCTGTCCGACAGATCAGAAACACTCTTCAGGAGTCAGGTGTGGATTTGTCAATGACAACTGTCCGCAGAAGTCCGCAGAAGACTTCATGAACAGAGGCTACACTGCAAGATGCAAACCACTGGTTAGCCACAAAAATAGGATGGCGGGTTACAGTTTGTCAAGAAGTACTTAAAAGAGCAACCACAGTTCTGGAAAACGATCTTGTGGACAGATGAGATGAAGATTAACTTATATCAGAGTGATGGCATGAGCAAAGTATGCAGGAGAGAAGGAACTGCCCAAGATCCAAAGCATACCACCTCATCTGTGAAACACGGTGGTGGGGGTGTTATGGCCTGGGCATGTATGGCTGCTGAAGGTACTGGCTCACTTATCTTCATTGATGATACAACTGCTGATGGTGGTAGCAAAATGAATTCTGAAGTGTATAGACACATCCTATCTGCTCAAGTTCAAACAAATGCCTCAAAACTCATTGGCTGGCAGTTCATTCTACAGCATTATCCAATTATCCAAAACATATCCAAAACATACTGCTAAAGCAACAAAGGAGTTTTTCAAAACTAAAAATTCTCGAGTGGCTAAGTCAATCACCCGATCTGAACCCAATTGAGCATGCCTTTTATATGCTGAAGAGAAAATGGAAGGGGACTAGCCCCCAAAACAAGCATAAGCTAAAGATGGCTGCAATACAGGCCTGGTAGAGCATCACCAGAGAAGACACCCAGCAACTGGTGATGTCCGTGAATCGCAGACTTCAAGCAGTCATTGCATGCAAAGGATATGCAACAAAATACTAAACATGACTACTTTCATTTACATGACATTGCTGTGTCCCAAACATTATGGTGCCCTGAAATGGGCGGACCATGTATAAACACTGCTGTAATTTCTACGTGGTGAAACCAAAATGTATAAAAATTGCCTTTATTAAAATCTGACAATGTGCACTTTAACCACATGTGATTTTTTCTATTACAAATCTCAAATAAGATTTGGGGCAAATAAATAAATGATGGGTCTTTGTCCCAAACATTATGGAGGGCTCTGTATCTCTGCCTCATAATCTTACATAGAAACATATATCTCTTGCTCAGTCTCTTGTCATACCTTTATCCCATATCTCACACTGTGGCCTATATATGCTATGCCGTGAGTCATATCTCACACACTGTCATATATCTTGCACACATTACTCCATATTGCAAACCTATTTCATATCCCATATTACACACAATCTCGTACCTCAGGCCTGACACATATTTAACATACAAACCTGTGTCTCTTATTTAGTTCCTTACTGTATTCCCTATCCCATATCTCACATCCAGACCTGCATCACACCCTGACCAATGTCACATTCAAATCCCATGGCCTCCCTCATATCCCACATCATGCCCATGCCTAAATCACATGGCGGGTCGCTTTTATTCACATGTCTTATCCACCAAAGATAGATACTAAATGCTGGAATAACTCAACGGGTCAGGCAGCATCTCTGGAGAAAAGGAATAGGTGACGTTTCGGGTTGAGACCCTGCTTCAGTCACACCATATCACACATTGGCCATATCAGACCATTCCATATCATACACCCATTCTTGCAGAACGTGCCCTGATTAATATTTCCAAACTATTCCCTACTTCACCCACTGGCATCTCATAGAGTCATAGAGTCATATAGTGATACAGTGTGGAAACAGGCTCTTCGACCCAACTTGCCCATATCAGCCAACATGTGTTTGCTACACTAGTCCCACCTGCCTGCGTGTGGTCCATATCCCTCCAAACCTGTCCTATCCATGTACTTGTCTAACTGTTTCTTAAACTTTGGGATAGTCCCAGCCTCAACTACCTCCTCTGGCAGCTTGATCCATACACCCACCACCCTTTGTGTGAAAAAGTTACCCCTCAGATTCCTATGAAATCTTTTCACCTTCACCATAAACCTATGTCCCCTGGTCCTTGATTCACCAACTCTGCGCAAGAGATTGTGCATCTACCCGATCTATTCCTTTCATGATTTTATATATCTCTGGCGTTGCTGCACATTTCTCATCTTCTGCTGCCCATGTTTCATGCCCTGCCCTCTATTACGTACTACGTCCCACACCTCATACACTCACCCCTTCCGGTTTTCCCTTCATAGAGTCAAACAGCATGGAAACAGGCCCTTCGGCCCAACTTGTCCATGTCGACCAAGATGCCCCATTTACACTAGTCCCACCTACCTACGTTTGACCCATATCCCTCTAAACCTTTCCTGTCCATGTACTTGTCCTTGAAAGGTTGTTATAATACTTGCCTCAAATACCTCCATATGCACACCACCCTCTCTGTGGACGTCACATTTCAGTGGCACGTGCTATTTTTGTGCTACTTTAAATTTCTGACATCAGTCTTGGAGTCCAAGACGCAGCAATCCATAGTCGCTGCTGGAGGTGTCGGTATGTGGGAATCAGGGTCTCTGTGCATATGCTGAAGTCCCACATTTCATCCCCTCAAAGCCACCAGCTCTCACCACAAGGCGTTGCACCGTCAACAGGCAGCTGTGTCCCTTTGGTGTAAAGTTGTGATGTGCTTCAAGTTGTGGCTTCAGACTGCCTCTTGCAAGCACTGAGTTCTGAAATGATCGGAAACGCGTTCTCCATTATTGGAAATCAACAGGGCATCCTTCACCCTGAGAACTTGTTTCTAAATATAGTTCTTCTGAAAGCTGTAGCTTCTGCCTGCACAGCCAAGACCCCCCTATAGCTTGATGATATTGGAGGGCTCACAGGTGATTGCATTATATTCTAGTTTACAGCTGATGGACTGATGCTTCTTCATAAAAATCCCCCAATCTCCTGGAAGTTCACTCAATGCCTATAAAACATTAAGTATCTGCTAGAGTCTGGTCTGGCGTTGTAAATCCTTCAGTAGCTGCCAGGCAGGGTGCCTTGTAATATCTCTGCATCATCATTTCTGGCAACTGTGTTTGCTTTTTTGTATGTTCTTTTTTATTATTTAATGAATAGAGTTCTCAGGGACGGGAGGATGGAGATAAGGGATGAGATGAACTTGCTCCATCACCGTCTCAAGGGCAATTATGGAGAGGGAATAAATGCCAGCCTTTCGAGTGATATCCCGGGAGAGAGAAATGAAATAAATAATGAAACAAGTTCTCTGGACTTGAAGGATCACCTTCTCTGCGCAGTTGTCAGTTACGGCAGACACTCCTGTCTGTCATCCTCCTGATTGAACCCATTTAGACTTCCCCAAGTTTCCAGCCATTTCACTTGGTATTGGCATCGGTTTATCACGATTGTCACGTGTGACAAAAGCTGTTTTGTGTGCTGTGCAAGGAAATCATACCGCAAATGAGTACATCAGGTGGTGCAAAGACAAAATAAACAAGAGAGCAGTGTTACAGCTCCAGGAAAAGTGCAGATTTAAAAAAGTGCAAGGGCCGTAACGAGGTAGATTGGAAGGTCGGAAACATATAAAAGGTCTATTCAAGAGTCTGATAACAGCAGGGATGTAGCTGTTGTCGAAACTGGCAGTACGTACTTTCAAGTTTTTGTACCTTCTTCCCGATGAGAAAGAATGACTGGGTTAAGATTGGTTATGTTGGCTGCTTTCCTGAGGCAGCAGGAAGAGTAGATGGAGTTGATGGGGTGAGAGGTGATCCACCACTCTCTGCATATCTGCTGGCCATAACGTTTACAGTATCCTGAGGGCACAGCAGGTGTTGTGACAATGGTTAAATCATTGATGCTTCACAAAAGCTACAATAACAGCCAAGGGAGGACCATCAATGGGCCAGGCAGCATCTCAGGAGAAATGGATAGGCAGCGTTTTGGGTCGGGACCCTTCTTCAGACTGAGCACTCTCAGTCCATGTTCTCCAGAGATGCTGCCTGACCCACTGAGCTACTCCAGCACTTTGTGTCTTCCCATCCTCCAGTAAATCCAAAGGGTTTCTACAGCTATATTAATAGCAAAAGGATAACAAGGAATAAAATTGGTCCATTAGAGAGTCAGAGTGGACAGCTATCTGCAGAGCCAAAAGAGATGGGGGAGATATTGAACAATTTCTTTTCTTCGGTATTCACCAAGGAGAAGGATATGGAATTATGTGAGGTAAGGGAAACAAGCAGAGTAGCAATGGAAACTATGAAATTCAAAGAAGAGGAGGTGCGGACACTTTTGAAAAATATGAAAACGGATAAGTCTCCAGGTCCTGACAGGATATTCCCTAGGACATTGAGGGAAGTTAGTGTAGAAATAGCTGGGGCTATGACAGAAATATTTCAAATGTCATTAGAAACGAGAATAGTGCCGGAGGATTGGCGTACTGCGCATGTTGTTCCGTTGTTTAAAAAGGGTTCTAAGAGTAAACCTAGCAATTATAGACCTGTTAGTTTGACGTCAGTGGTGGGAAAATTAATGGAAAGGATACTTAAAGATAATATATATAAGCATCTGGATAAGCAGGGTCTGATTAGGAACAGTCAACATGGATTTGTGCCTGGAAGGTCATGTTTGACTAATCTTCTTGAATTATTCGAAGAGGTTACTAGGGAAATTGATGAGGGTAAAGCAGTGGATGTTGTCTATATGGACTTCAGTAAGACCTTTGACAAGGTTCCTCATGGAAGGTTGGTTAAGAAGATTCAATTGTTGGGTATTAATGGTGGAGTAGCAAGATGGATTCAACAGTGGCTGAATGCAAGATGCCAGAGAGTAATGGTGGATGGCTGTTTGTCAGGTTGGAGGCCGGTGACTAGTGGGATGCCTCAGGGGTCTGTGTTGGGTCCACTGTTGTTTGTCATGTACATCAATGATCTGGATGATGGTGTGGAAAATTGGATTAGTAAGTATGCAGATGATACTAAGATGGGTGGTGTTGTGGATAATGAAGTAGATTTTCAAAGTCTACAGAGAGATTTAGGCCATTTGGAAGAGTGGGCTGAAAGATGGCAGATGGAGTTTAATGCTGATAAATGTGAGGTGCTACATCTCGGCAGGACAAATCAAAATAGGACGTACATGGTAAATGGTAGCGAATTGAGGAATGCAGTTGAACAGAGGGATCTAGGAATAACTGTGCATAGTTCCCTGAAGGTGGAATCTCATGTAGATAGGGTGGTAAAGAAAGCTTTTGGTGTGCTGGCCTTTGTAAATCAGAGCATTGAATATAGAAGTTGGGATGTAATGTTAAAATTGTACAAGGCATTGGTGAGGCCAAATCTGGAGTATGGAGTACAATTTTGGTCACCTAATTATAGGAAGGATGTCAACAAAATAGAGAGAGTACAGAGGAGATTTACTAGAATGTTGCCTGGGTTTCAGCAACTAAGTT
Organism: Malacoraja senta; assembly: GCA_038087875.1. Lineage (NCBI taxonomy): Eukaryota > Metazoa > Chordata > Chondrichthyes > Rajiformes > Rajidae > Malacoraja > Malacoraja senta. The sequence continues at coordinate 25,638,588 of CM075982.1, forward strand.
ACAGAGAAAGGTTGAACAAGTTAGGTCTTTATTCTTTGGAGCGCAGAAGGTTAAGAGGGGACTTGATAGAGGTCTTTAAAATTATGAGCGGGTTAGACAGAGTTGACGTGGATAAACTTTTCCCATTGAGAGTAGGGAAGATTCAAACAAGGGGACATGACTTGAGAATTAAGGGACAGAAGTTTAGGGGTAACATGAGGGGGAACTTCTTTATTCAGAGAGTGGTAGCTGTGTGGAATGAGCTTCCAGTGGAAGTGGTGGAGACAGGTTCGATTTTATCCTTTAAAAATAGATTGGATGGGTATATGGATGGGAAAGGAATGGAGGGTTATGGTCTGAGTGCAGGTAGATGGGACTAGGGGGATGTAAAATAAAAAAATTAAAAAAATTTAAAAAAGTGTTCGCCACGGACTTGAAGGGCCGAGATGGCCTGTTTCCGTGCTGTAATGGTTATATGGTTATATGGTAGAGGCTGATGTACAGTACAATCCACAGCATGGTTATGCCTCCATTCAGATATGTTGAAAATTGTGACAAATTTCTTCTACCGGTTAAATTTAACAAAACAGAACTTTATGCTGAATCAGGAAGGATTGAACAAAACACAGAATGTTGGAGGAACTCAGCAGGTCAGGCAGCATCTGAGGAAGGAATGGACAGGCGACGTTTCGGGTCGGGACCCTTCTTCAGACTGAGTTAAGAGAATTGGAGCACGCTGTTGGCCCATTCTATCACGTGTCAGGTTTTTGAAGGCACAATCCAAATCCCACACTCCCAGTTCTTTTCCTCAAATCAAATGTTTTCTCATTTAATTTGTGTCCCCTTTCCTTCTGAAAGTTACATGTGATTCTCTTACCATCACCTATTTAATATGCTGTAACCATCCCATGTAACCTCATCCTAACCCCCCCCCCCCCCTCCACCCACCACCTAAACCCTTCATTCTATTTTGGCCACGTGCGGGAGAGGAATCAATGGCGAGGTCCATGGTGACAATGCAGACACAAGGAACTGCATTTTTAGTTTAGTTTAGTTTAGAGATACAGCACGGAAACAGGCCCTTCGGCCTACCAGGTCCGCGCCGACCAGCGATCCCCGCACATTAACACTATCCTACACCCACTAGGGACAATTTTTACATTTACCAAGCCAATTAACCTACAAACCTGTGCGTCTTTGGAGTGTGGGAGGAAACCGAAGATCTCGGAGAAAACCCATGCAGGTCACGGGGAGAACGTACAAACTCCATACAGACAGCACCTGCACCCGTAATTGGGATCGAACCCGGGTCTCCGAAGCTGCATTCGCTGTAAGGCAGCAACTCTACCGCTGCGCCACCATGACTGCCCAGTGGTCACAAAAACGGTGCTAGTTTACAAATAAAAGACACAGAGTGCTGGAGTAACTCAGCGGGTCAGGCAGCATCCCCGGAGAACATGGGGGTGATGATTTGGGTCGGGACCCTTCTTCAGACTGTTCTGCATCAGTCTGAATCCAATCAATGTGAAGAAGGGTACCAAACCGAAACGTCACTTATCCATGTTCTCCTGGGATGCTGCCTGACCTACTGAGTTACTCCAGCACTTTGCATCTTTCCATATTGGCAATACCGGGGCAGTTAAGGAAATCATGGGAGATGGGGATAGTGCAGGATAAAGATGTTGAGGCAGAAGATCAGCCATGATTGTGATGAGTGGGAGAGCAGGTGCGACGGGCCAAATGGCCAGTGGCGGCTGTTGTATCTGATGTTCTCGTGTTTCTCTGTCACCTCCAATTTCACCTTAATGCTTCCTCGGTCAAAGGAATCGACAGAAAATACCACCTGCTGACACCATCAATAGAACCATTTTGTTGCCATTGATTTTTCTTTAAACGTTCCCACAATGAGATGCCCCCTCCCTGGAATCTGCTCACGTTGCCCTGTGTCTACTTGGAGGCTGAAACACAGGAATGCTTTCAAGTTTACGCAGCTGTGGATTTCTTTGTCCTCTCTCTGTGTCCGTCTGAAGACGCTCCTGTGATGTGGGTGGACGAATATCGTCTGATCACTTGCAGATCCACCCGCAGCTATTGCTGAGCTCTCACTTCAAGCGATATGATAATGTTGTGAATCAGCTGGGACAGAAGGATACCCAAGTGTTCATCCCTATGGGGCGTTAGGGACGAGGTAAATCCCACTGAACACTGGAGTAGAAATTATCCCTTTCAAAATGGTACATTATTCTGCAAGGATGCGTTCTCAACCCCTTGCTGTACTCTCTCTACACTCATGATGGTGAAGCTAAATTCTGCTGTAACTCTGTCTCCAAGTTTACAGGTGACACCGTTGCAGCGGGCTGGCGGTCAAACAACGACGAGACTGAGGACAGGAGATAGAGAGCTGAGTGACACGGTGTCAAGACAACCTCTCCCTCGATGTCAGTGATTGACTTCAGGAAGCAAGGTAGAGTGCATGCCCCGGTCTGCATCGTTGGTGCAGAAGTGGAAATGGTTCAGCGGGTGCCCAATGGTTGGTGTGGTCAATGGGGATATTTCCGTTAGTTTAGAGATCAAGAGATCAAGATCAAGAGATCAAGATCAAGAGATCAAGATCAAGAGATCAAGTTTAATTTAGAGATACAGCTTGGAAACAGGCCCCCTTCGGCCCACTTGAGTACATGCTGACCATCAATCACCCGTACACTAGTTGTAACCTGTACACTAGTTATCCGTACATTAGTATCCCACTTTTGCATCCTGCACACTAGGGACAGTTTACAGAAGCCAATTAACCTACAAACCTGCATGTCATTGGAATGTGGGAGGAAACCGGAGCACCCGGAGGAAACCCACATGGTCACTGGGGGAACGTGCAAACTTCACACAGAGAGCACCGATCTTCAGGATCAAACCCGGGACTCTGTCACAGTGAGACAGCAGCTTTACCGCTGCGCCACTCTGCCATCCTTGATGTGCGAATCGATAATTATAACTGGGCCTGTTATGAAGCATGAATGTGCTGCTCCTGCAGTTGAATGGCCCCGCTGCCAATCCCCATCTGGAAAGTAGTTGCCTGGATAAGCAACAAATATAAGTGCCCGAGGTAACAATGTAGAGAAAGACTTAGCTGCCTACGAAACACTTCCAGACCACATACATCCGTTGGGATTCTGCGCACATTAATTCCTTCATCACCATTTACTGATGAGATCATCCTATTGAAATTGGCATTGATTTTTTTCCCCAGAGACTCTTGTAAATTACCCAATTAAATGAGCCAGATATTGAAATTTGTTATAAAAAAAAAGACCGTAGCTTCAAGAGGCAGCAAATTAATTTTAAAATTGTCCTTTACTTTAATTGCTCAGGTTAGAAGCTAGAAGGAGCTTTATAACACACACATGGATTGTGCATGTCCGATGGGCTGAATTGCATCATCTGTGTTGAGCGTTTCTATGCCCTTCAGAGGTAATAATCAATTATTGGGGATGATCCTTTCAATTGTTCCACTGTTTGACCTGATGATTAGTTACCACCATGACAAGGCAAAGACTCATGAACAGAAGGAAACCATTCAGCCTCACCCATAGAGATACAGCACGGAAACCGGCCCTCTGGCCCACTGAGTCCACACTAACCACCCACCACCCACTAATCTATCCAACTTTATTCTCTCCATATTGTCATCAATTCCCCCTCCCCCACCCCCTCCTTTCCACCAATTCAACCACTCACCGACACATGAGGGGCATGAACCGAAGCATCACCTTTCCAATCCCTCCCCAAACGCTGCCTAACCCGCTGAGTTCTTCCAGCACTTTGTTTTCTGTTCTAGAGTCCAGTATCTGCAATCTCATCTGTCTCTATTCGCCTCCTTGTTCTTAAAATGGGGCAAGTTTTTAACACAGCGGATGATGGGTGCCAGGAACGCACTGCCCAGAGGTGGTAGTGGAGGTGGATTGGAGGCCGATATGCCAGTGGCATTTAAGAGATTTTTAGATAGGCACACAGATGTGCAGGGAACGGAGGGAATGGATCACGTGCAGGCAGAGGAGATTAGTTTAACCTAGCATCATGTTCGGTACAGATATTGTGGGCCGAAGGGCCTGTTCCGGAGCTGCACTGTTCTATGGCAGACACAAAATGCTGGAGTAACTCAGCGGGACAGGCAGCATCTCTGGAGAGAAGGAATGGGTGACGTTTCGGGTCGAGACCCTTCTTCACACTGATGTCCCAGGGGAGTGGGCAGTACAGAGATAGAATGTAGCTGGAGACAGTAAGACTGGTGGGAGAACTGAGAAGGGGGAGGGGATGGAGAGAGAGGGAAAGCAAGGGCTACTTGAAGTTAGAGAACTTCATACCGTTGGGGTGTAAGCTACCCAAGGAAAATATGAGGTGCTGTTCCTCCAATTCGCGCTGGGCCTCACTCTGACAATGGAGGAGCCCCGGACAGAAAGATCAGTGTGGGAATGGGAGGGGGAGTTAAAGTGCTGAGCAACCTGGAAATCAGGTAGGTTAAGGCGGACTGAGCGGAGGTGTTCAGCGTAACGATCGCCGAGCCTGCACTTGGTCTCGCCGATGTACAGGCGTTAACACCTGGAACAGCGGATACAGTAGATGAGGTTGGAGGAGGTGCAAGTGAACCTCTGCATCACCTGAAAAGACTGTTGGGGTCCTTGGATGGAGTCGAGGGGGGGAGGTAAAGGGACAGGTGTTGCATCTCCTGCGGTTGCAGGGGAAAGTACCTGGGGAGGGGGTGGTTTGGGTGGGAAGGGACGAGTTGACCATTGAGTTGCGGAGGCAACGGTCTCTGCGGAAAGCAGAAAGGGGTGGAGATGGGAAGATGTGGCCAGTAGTGGGATTCAGTTGGAGGTGGCGAAAATGTCGGAGGATTATATGCTGTATGCGACAGCTGATGGGGTGGAAGGTGAGGGCAGGGGGGGACTCTGTCCTTGTTAAGAATGGGGGGAGGGGGAGGAGGAGCGGAGCTTTAGGATATCAAGGAGACCCTAGTGAGAGCCTCATCTATAATGCAAGAGGGAACCCCCGTTCCCTAAAGAATGAGGACATCTCCGATGACCTGGTATGGAACACCTCATCCTGGGTGCAGATGCGGTGCAGGCTCGAAGGGCCAAAGGGCCTCCTCCTGCACCTATTTTCTATGTTTTCTAAGCGGCATAGACTGAGGAATTGTGAGTAGGGGATCGAGTCTTTACAGGAAGCAGGGTGGGAACAAGCGTAGTCTAGATAGCTATGGGAGTCAGTGGGTTTGTTGTACTGTTCTAAGTTCCATGTAAGGACTGCAGCAGCTCAAGGTGGTGGCATATTTTGAAGGGCACGAGTACTCGGCTTACGAACAAACCATGGCTTACAAAAAGGGTATGAGAAAACTGTACAAATGTCTGTTACCTCCAAGGAAGTATTTCTTTTCATGTGCGTTCACTGTTGAAAAATGGTTAGAAAATAGTGACAACAAACTCCCACAAAGTGTAACAACTGGCCATTCTGTTTCTTTCACAAGTGATACTCCTTGAGAGATAATTATGGCTCAGGACAACAGGGAGAACACCTTTGGGAAAGAACAAACATTCATATGGGTGGATGGAGACATGAGGGTTAAAGCCCTGTCCCACTGTACGAGTTCATTCAAAGAGTTCTCCCGAGTTTGCCCTGATTCGAACTCGGAGATTTACGGTAATGGCCGCTCGTCGGAACTCGGGGCTCTCGTGGACATTTTTCAACATGTTGAAAAATCTTCACGAGTCTTCCCGAGCTTACCTGACATTAGCGAGTCTTCCCGAGTACCTGCCGTTAGCGTTACGAGCCGCTAAGAGACGTCCCTGAGCTCCGATGTACCCGCTACGTTCATTCTCCGTGCTTACCACGAGTTTGATTTTTTTTAAACTCGGGAGAGCTCTTGAATGAACTCGCATCGTGGGACAGGGCCATGAGAGCCACACCTGAAGAGATGAAGATCCAAGCCTGCAACGCCTCTAGACCAATAGTTGAATTTAGTTTAGAGATACAACGCAGAAATAGGTCCTTCCACGCCGACCAGCGATCCCCGTACATTAGCACTATCCTACACACTGGGGACAATTTACAAATTTTACCAAAGCCAATTAGCCAACAAACTTGTATGTTTTTGGAGTGTAGGTGGAAACCAGAGCACTCTGTGAAAACCCACGTGGCCACAGGGTACAAACTCCGTACAGAGAGCATCCGTAGACAAGATTGAACCCGGGTCTCTGGCGCTGTAAGGCAATTCAGTTCAGTTCAGTTTAGTTTATTGTCACGTGTACCGAGGTGCAGTGAAAAGCTTTTTGTTGCGTGCTACCTTGCCAGCAGAAAGACAATACATGATTACAATCAATCCATTTACAGTGTATAAGGTCAGTGTACATGATTATGGAATAACGTTTAGTGCAAGGTAAAGCCAGCAAAGTCTGAGGGGCATCAAAGAGACAGATAGTAATCTGCACTGCTCTCTGGTTGTGGTAGGATGATTCAGTTGCCTGATAACAGCTGGGAAGAATCTGGTGCCTGAATCTGGTGGTGTGAGTTTTCACACTTCTGTACCTTTTGCCTGAGGGGAGAGGGGAGAAGAGGGAGTGGCCAGGGTGCCACACATCCTTAACACTACTCCTGTGCCACCGCTCCCGCCAATATACCCACGGAAACTCTCGACTCGAATCCTCACCAAGAGAAGGAAACACAGGCCTCGGTGCAAACCCAGGGATGTGTTGTCAAGAAATATTTTGTAAGTCCTTGTTTTCTTTCCCGTCAGTCGTTCGCAAATGCATTAAGAGATAAGATTATATACTTTGCTTGGCCTGATAGGTAGAGTAGAATTGACCAATGACCGGTGTCCCCGCATAGGGGGTGTGCTTGGAATCGTGAGTTGGTGCTCTGACCGTCCGTCTGACTAATGCCTGAGCTGTCAGCTCCGGCACGTTCAAGCTGCCAGGAGCCTCTCAGCAAATTACAGAGAGATGCTGCTGACTTGTTGCTAATCAGCTCTGTGGCTGCTGGAGGCTGTGCTGGTACCAACCCGATCCAGAGACCATAAATATCACTCGTAGAGCCGGGAAGAAACCCAGGACAGGCGTCTTTCTGGGGGAATGGTTGGACCAGGGAGGCTGTAGTGATACAAAGTGATGAGGAAGAGCGCAGAGATGCTCTTTCGGGGGAAGCTGAATAAACAAAGTCGAAGATTTCTTAAAGTACCCTTACCATTAAGTCTGTGCTGGCACTTTAAATGGCAATCCAGTCAGTTAAATTCCCTTGGTCCTTCTCCCTAGTTCTGCAAATTAATTTACCTCATGCCTTTCCGATTCATTTTTTTAAATATCGGATTAATTTGTTTACACCATCCTTCCAGGCAATGGGTTTCAAATTCTCATCGCTCGGTGATTAGAGAAAGTCTCCTCACACGTTCCATGTCCCTGTTCCACGAATCATCGACTAATAGGAATGGTTCGCTTCTATTTACCCATGTAGCATTCAAGATGGTCTTGTCCACTTCTATCAACCTTCTTTGCTTCAAAGAGAATCCCAGCTTCTCCAGTACAAATGTGATTAATCGATTGAAGGATACAGCATAGAAACAAGCTCTTTGGCCCACCGAGTCCATGCCGACCATCAATCACCCGTTTGGGCTAGTTCTATGGGATTCCACCTTTCATCCACTCCTGACCACAGTTAACCTACAAACTTGCACTTCTTTGGGATGTGGGAGGAAATTGGATTGTCTTCCATTAATCCTACATTTGCCCTTCCTTGGGCATCTTCTCTTGTTAGCTTGGCACCTTTTATCATGGCCACCAACCCCTCACTCCCCTCCCTTTGTTCACCTGAATCTCAGGCTGACGGGGAAGTGGTGGGGAGACATGGTGGGCTGGGGCCATAGCAGGATTGGAAAGCAAGCCTAACATCATTAAAATCAAGGCATTGCTGAAGCAGGTGATACTCTGGGTCACAAGGCACAAAGGTGATGGTGATGGAACTCAGTCCGCGTTAGGACCCAGGCAGCAGGGTCCCAGACAGATTCAAGATTGGCCAGAGGTGTGGGGAATGGTCAAACCTATTGGTAAGAGGTGAGCAGAGGCTGGATTGGAACTGAGCAAGAGGCTCAGTGATAGAGAGAGTAGGCTAGGACCAGTGAGGTCTGAAAATCCACCTGGGTTTAGTCATGGCAGTGTGTCAAGTTCACTGTTAAACGGGTGCCAACGTTAGTTGGGAGCCAATGTTAGATGAGGCCAGTTAGACGGGTGCCATTGTTAGACGGATGCCAAAGCAAGGGATAGAGATGGTAGTTTGTGATGAGGACTGAAGAAGAAAGTTTAATACAAAGTTTGATTTCTCTCACTTCAGGTAGTCCCGGCATTCCCTCTCTCTCTATCCCTCCCCCACCCAAGTCGCACTAGCTTCTCATTTTCACCCTACAAACAGCTAACAATGGCCTGTTTCCTTAACATTGTTACTTTTTTGCATCTCTTTCATTCATTGTTCTTTATCTCTCCATTGTTCTTTATCGTCGATATCTCTTGTTTCCTATATCCCTAACCAGTCTGAAGAAAGGTCTTGACCCGAAACGTCACCCATTCCTTCTCTCCAGAGGTGCTGCCTGTCCCGCGGAGTTACTCCAGCTTTTTGTGTCTATCTTAAGTTTAATACATAGTTGGAGCTTAACAGTTGTAGGCAGCTGGGAACAATATAGAACATATAGCACAGGAACAGGGCCTTTGACTCACAATGCCTGTAC
>CM075982.1:25647530-25727283 GCA_038087875.1 Malacoraja senta
GATGTGGATAGCTTGCATGTCTTGGCCGGTATTGCTCCACCTGGAATCGGCAGATCAGTTGCCGTAGAACTGAACGTAGTAGGCAAGTTGGGGACACCCACCATCCCTGTCACTCCCATCGCCCAGCCCCAAAACGGCTGAAGTCGAGGAAGAGCTTCCTTCACACAGTCCAGCCACTGTCACAGTCTCCTCAAGCAACCAGACTAGCCTTGTGGGAAAAGAAACACAGTGAAAACCACCACCACATAAAGATGCCACTCCCAACCAAGGAACAGCTACCACCTGGTCACAGGTGTGACTGGAAGACCTGGAAGTCCCTCAATAGGCTTCGTACTGGGATGGGCCGATGCAAGACCAATATGAACAAATGGGGCTATGCAGGTGCGGCAGACACAGAATGTGAATGTGGAACATCTGTACAATCCACGCCTCACCTACTAAGATGCCCACTTCTTGGTGAACAATGCTGCCTGGAAGATCTAGCGGTGGCAAACGAGAAGGCCGTCCACTGTGCAAGAGCCTGGCCCAACATTTGAAACATTGATAATGGACACGAAAGAAGAAGAAGCGCAGTGGACAATAGTTTCTCCAGCAGAGGCAGCAGAGGGCTACCAGGATGAACAGTCCCCCTGGAATAGTCCATCTGAAATTAATTGTTCCCTTTCAGGTAGCACAAGGGGGAAAAGGTTTTTAGTTCTGCACCAATGTAGGAAGAGTAATGAAATGGGCAAAATTGTCAGGGCCTGCATCAATCGATCAAATCTTAAAACCTGCTTCATTTAACCCTGCGATACACACACACACACCACCCTGTGAAAATCATTAAACCCAGTTAATCAAATAGACATTACAATGATTAAAAGGCAAGGAAATTGGAGGGGAGGACGTCTCGTCCTTGCCTGGTGCTGCAGAGAAGTTAGTTTTGGAACATAAGTCACTGTCACTTGAAATCAATACAAATGGAAGTTTAGATGAAGCTTCCGAGAGTGAGAGTGAGAGAAAGTGAGTGTGAGAGAGGGAGAGAGAGAGAGAGGGAGCGTGGGTGTGTGCGAGAGAGAGAGAGAGAGCATGTGTGTGAGGGCAAGATAAAGAGAGAGAGAGGAGAGAGAGAGCGAGAGAGAGAAAGAGACGGAGAGATAGAGAGAGGAAAGACAGAGATAGGGACAGAGACAGACAGAGAGGAGAAAGATCGAGAGAGAGAGATGGTGAGACAGAGGCAGAATGAGGGAGAAAGTGAGTGTGAGAGAGAGAGAGAGAGACGGAGACAGAGAGGAGAGCGATAGAGCCAGAGAGAGACACACAGAGAAGGAGAAAGAGGAGAAAGCTAGTGCGACAGAGAGTGTGAGGGAGAAAGAGAGCAATGAACAGAGAGAGAGAGAGAGTGAGAGTTCACGAGAGTGCGTGCCTTCCATTCCTTTCACCATCCTGTCCCACGTGTTGTCATGCTTTCATTCATTTAATATTACCTCTTCCACCCTTCCCTTTCTTCTCTCTTTTTCATTCCCTTTTTCCCTCCACCCTGCCATCTTTGCACTTTTAAGGAAAGCAGAAAACACTGCAGGTACTCAGCGAGTCCAGCAGCACTGGTGGAGAGAGAAACTGAGTTAACGCTTCAGTTTGATGACCTCTCATCAGAACCACCTAGTATTTGGAGTATTTTCAAAGCTGCTTCACTTTTCCCAGCTATGCTTAAAGATTATCAATCTGAAACATTCATCCTGTTTGCCTCGTCACAGATGCCGCTGAGCATTTCCAGTGGTTTCTGCATTTAATCCACCCAGTTCTGTTCTGTCGTCATTGGGGAAGACACAGAAGGATGCCCCACCGGTGTGGCAGGGTCTACATGCTGTCACCACCTCACAAGGCAAAGTGGGCATCATCAATGTGGCAATGACACACCTCTTCCGGGTGAACTCATTGTCTTTTATGCGCGCGTTGAAAGGGAGAACAGTGACACACAAACCTGGCACCCGCACAGCCCCCGATGTTTCCGTGGTCTCAGACTCTGAGGCCAATATCAGAGCATCCTTCAAGAGGGTGAATCCATGCAAAACCTGGCCCAATGCTAAACCTGGCCGAGAGTCGTACAGACCCATGGGCTGGAATATTCAAGGACATTCTCTGTGGTCTGAGGTTCCCATCTGCTTCAAAAGGGCATCTAACTTACCCAAGATGAGCATGTTGACCTGCCTCGATGACTGCCATAGGTAGCATTTACATCCACTGCAATTGGAGGTGCTTTGAGTGGTTGGTTATCAGGCAAATCACCTCCTGCCTCAGAAATGACCTGGAATTGCTTCAATTTGCCTATCGCCACAATGGATTAACAGCAGATACTAACTCATCCTCTCTCCACTCTGCTCTGAACATGTCTGGATAACAGTAACACATAACCCGGAGATGCATTGTGGGCTGATACATCAATTCCAACGTACAGAAACGCAAGAGGCTGCAGAGAGTGATGGAATCAGCCCGGTCCATTGCGGGCACAGCCCTCCCCACCATCGACATACATCTATCTACGTGAAGCGCTGCCTCAAAAGAGCAGCATCTATCATCAAGGACTCCCACCATTCGGGCCATGCCTTTGTCTCACTGCCACCATCGGGCAGGAGGTACAGAAGCCTGAAGTCCCATGCCACCAGGTTCAGGAATAGCTACTTTGCTACAAACATCAGGTTCTTGCCCAAATTGCACAACCCTAATCCTACCTCAGCAATGGAACACTGCTGACCACATTTTGCACACCAAGGGCTGGCTTCCTCATCGTGTTTTTGTGCTGTTGTAGCGGCACCTAATGGTTAGGCCACTCCTCCTATGCGAATCCTCGGCAACCCTGGGAAAGAGTCACGAGATATATTGGGTGTGTCCCAGACCTTCCCTCTCTCCTTCTCTGGCTCTTGCTCCTCCTCTCACTTCATGAGAGTGTCCTGCCACCGCAGCAGGAGCACAACCAAGCCCACGAGGCAACAGCCTCTCAACAACTGCAACTATTATGTTAGAGTGTTAAACGTCCATGTATTGCCAACCTACAATGCCTGAATAAAGCATCCTGTTATTCACGACGTTTGCACCTCTACACTGTCTTGTTTTTTGCAGTCATTTTCTTTTCATTGCCTTGTATAATTATAATAATTCATGTATACTATTTTTTGTCCATGTGGTCTGAGTTTATGTGCCTGTGATGCTGCTGCTGCAAGCAAGATTGTAATTGTAGCTGTAATGCACTGAACTTGTGCATAAGACAACAAACTCAACTGGACTTGACTTGACTCACCATTAAAACTGCTCTATACTAAAAGGAGATGTGATCAGAATCTTCACGACATTGAAGGGAACTGATAGAGGTTATTAGAGGCAGTATTTCTACTAGTTGGGGAGGCTAGGAGCAGGTAGTATTATCTAAGAATGAGCACAAGGCATTTCAGGTTGGGAAAGACTTCCAAAAGCTGAAACTGGTCGATATGTGGAACTCTGTTGTGCAAACAGCAAATGATGCTACATGCAGTCAATTCTTAATTTTAAATCTGAGGTTGACAGATTTCTGTTGACTAAAGTTAATAAGAGATAAGGGGCAAAGCTGGATAGAGTTAGGTCACAGATCAGTCACGAAGGCTGGATTGGCTGAATGATTGATTTTTGTTTCTCTGGTGCAGACAGGTGACAGTGTAGGACAGTCTTTATGCTACACTCAAGTGTAAGCCTGAGTTTTGCCTTTGAAGAGCGTCGAGTTTTAAATCAACAACTATCCACCTGAGAGGGCTACCCCCAGGATTAACCTGTCATCTGCCCCAGCCATGGATCTCTCTGCATGAATGTTTGCTTACCTAACAAGACACTGTAGTTCAGAAGTCAGTCATGAAGCAAAGTGCTCCAAGCCGCAGGAGCTTGGGGTTTACTTTTAATCGTATTAACCTTTTAGCCTGCCGTTACCAAAGTTCAAAGCCCATTCCTGTCAGCACCTGATATTCACCACCACTCCTCCCAATCCCACACCCTCTTCCCACTTGTTTTCTAAATTGATGCAGATATAGATAGGCAGTTGCTGACCACAGGACAGACAATTCAAGATGGGCAATCAGTTTGAGAAAACTGTGCGAATCTAATCAATTGGAATTGATCGTCTTTGATACACAACACTGCGCTTGGGCCGAAGGTCAGAGTCTTCATTGATATTTTTCAGGTCGAGTCAAGTTGAGTTTAATTGTCTTTTGCACAAGGTATGAGCGCAATGAAAATCTTGCTTGCAGCAGCACCAGGCACATAGACTCAGACAACACACACAAAAAAAATCAAATGTAAACTACACGTAGAATTCCGCAAGAGTAACACAAAGACTGAAAAAAAAAAACAAGACATTAACACAAAACACAATTAGAAAAATAACAAGTCCATGGTAGTTGGTCAATTCAAGAAGCCAATGGTTGTAGGAAAGTAGTTGTTCCTGAAACTGATGGTGTGGGACTTCTGTATCTCCTGCCCAACAGTAGCAGTGAGAAGAGGGAACGGCCCGGATGGTGGAGATCCTTTATGATAGACGCAGCATCTCATGGAGAGGCTTTCCATGGTGGAGAGGGTTGTGCCCATGATGAACTGGGTGAAGTCACCAGCATGTGTTGGAGATGCTGCACGATGCCATGATTGAACCCGTCCGGATACTTTTGTAAAAGATCACCCATTCTCACTAGTTGTGTTTTCCCACTTTCTCATCCACTCCCTACGCACTGGTGGAAATTTACAGAGAACAATGAACCCACAAACCTGCACGTCTTTGGGATGTGGGAGGGAGCTGGAGCTCCTGGACGTTACCCACGCGGTCACGGGGAGAACGTTCAAACTCCACGCAGACAGCGCCCGAGGTCAGGATCGAACCTGGGTCTCTGCCGCTGTGAGGCGGCAGCTCTACTAGCTGGAGAATGGTTGGGGATGTGTTCACGGTCACTGAGTCTGCTGAATGCCAGCTGTGGCTCATTTAGAGCTCTCCAGCCTACGCCCGGCATTGGGTTGAAGTTCAGCTCCAGGAAGCTGAGCACGAGCTCCAGGCTGATACTGCAATGTGATACAGATGGAGCGCTGTAGCTTCAATGTCGTCCTTGGGATAACATGTCAAACCAAGGCCCCCTTGGGTGGACATTAAAGAGCCCCAGGCATATTTGCAAAAGCACTGAGAAATTCTGCTTGGCAATCTGGACAATATATATCACTCATGCAAAATCAATACAAACATTAAATTAGCTGTTTCGTGTTGTCTTGCTGTTTGTGTCGGTTGCATTTCCCATCCTGCAACTGTGAAGCCTCTTCATGTGGATGCGCAGAGTATGGTAGAGTCATGCAGTCATAGAGGGGTAGAGTGCAGAAACAGCCTTTGGGTCACTGAGTCCGAGCCGAACATCATCTACACATTTACACTGATCCTACATGATCCCAATTGTTTTATTTCCCTGCATCCTCATCAATCCCCCCGGATTCTACCACTCACATACACGCTGGAGGCAAGTTATAGTGACCAATTAACCTGCCAACCCACAATGTGGGAGGAAGCTCACATGGTCACAGGGAGAGTGTGTAAACGCCGCACAGACATTGGCCGAGGTCGGGATTGAACCGTGGCGCTGGCCCCGCTAGGCTGCGGCTCTACTAGCTTTGCCACCATCATGCCCACTCTCGGCATGTAACGCTCCTTCACTTGCAGCTGGGGAACGGTTACTCAGTCAAGGCACTGGATTGCTGTTGATGTGGCAAGAACCATCACCTTCATTTCTTGATTAGAAAGGGTGTCAAAGATTACAGGGAGAAGGCAGGAGAATGGGGTTGAGAGGAAAAAATTGATCAGCCATGATTGAATGGCGGGGTAGAATCAATGGGCCGAATGGCCTAATTCTGCTCCAAAGATTTATGAACTTATGAACTTGCAGTGAAGTTTAGCCCAGGATGTCAAATCCACAGGATTGCCCTGAAAATTCTAAAATTAAAAATGGATTAATATTTTAGATCCTACTGAGAGCAAAAAGAAGAGAAGAAAATCAGTCATTACAAAGTATTTCTCCTCAGTTACATAAAAGAGGAGGGGAAATGGCTGATTAGTTGAGTGGGTTGACTGCAGGTGTGAAGCCATGCACTGAAACTCCAGGAATGCATCCAAACGACAGATGGTGAGATTTTTGACTCAGGAACCTCTAAACAGTGCAAAATGTGAAAATAATTTCTAGTGTATTCATTCTATTTTAGTTGAATAATTTGGTTCAGTCCACAGGGGGCATTAGGGAAGGTCATAGAAGTTGTGCGCAGTAAATTGTCCTGATTCACCGTTAGCCATGGCATCCATGGCACTCCTGACCAGGAAGAGCTTTAGTTACTGGTCACTGAGCTGTTGCTGCCTTCAGTGGTATTACTGTACTTAGTGCTGTAGCACAGAAACAGGCCATTCAGCCCATCTCTTCACGCCAGGATTTATTGATTTTTCTCTGTATTTATTGTTGTCTTCCTTCCCATTAACCATATTTCCCAATTTTCTTCACTCTGAAGATTTTGAAATGTTACATTCAATTCCTTAACAGGCAAATAACAAAGTGGCCTTAGGAATGATTCTTGCCACACAATATCTCCATTGTATCAGTGCCTGTGTGACACAACTTTTTGCCTCTCTGTTTTCTGTTTCTGAGCCAGATTTCGGTCCCTTACTGACCCACGTTATTGTTTATCCACTCTGCGGTCCCTTATTGAAAGTCTTCTGAAAATGCAGATGTACCACATCAACTGTGTTACTTTGATCTCCCCTTGTTATATCTAAGTATTCAGTTAGGTTGGTTGAACATGGCTTTAACTTTTGAGATCTGTGGTGTGAACTCTGATCATACATATGTAGATAGTGCAGTAAAGAATAGGGATTGCTTTGTCTCTATTTAAGGTGAAGCTAAATAAGCATATTTCCCATATTTAAAAACAAATCTCATATAGATTGAATTGAATAATTGAAAGACGCAGCATGGAAACAAGCCTTTTGCCCCAGTAAGTTTACACTGACTATTGATGACCCGTTCACATTAGTTCTATGCAATCTCCCCTTTGCATCCACTCCCTACAATTTACAGAAGCCAATTAACCTACAAGTCCACGAGTATTTAGGATGGGGAAGAAAACTGGAGCACCCGAAGGAAACCCATGTGGTCACAGGGAGAAAATGCAAACTCCACACACAAAGTACCTGAGGTCAGGATCGAACCAGGGTCCCTGGTGCTGTGAGACAGCAGTTCTACCAACTGCACCACTGTGCTGCCTTCATAACATAATTATTATATTAGCTTAGTTTAGTTTAGTTTAGAGGTACAATGTGGAAACAGGCCCTTCGGCCCATCAAGCCCAATCATCTTGGAAGTGTAGAGGATGTTTCCACTGTTTGTTTCCAGGATGTGGGAGAGTCTGGGACCAGAGGGACCAGAGGGCCCAGCCTCAGGCAGAATAAAAGGACGTACCTTTAGAAAGGAGATGAGGAGGAATTTCTTTAGTCAGAGGGTGGTGAATCTGTGTGTGTTTGTATGCTGTCTGAAATTCCTCTGGAACATTTGAACTTGGCCTGTCATAGACCAGCCTTGTAGAAACATGTCCCAACGAAGCAACAAACAGGTAGTGTGACTTGCTGCTGGTTTCAAACCCAGCACATCTGGATCATTTTCAAAAAAAGAATACATACAGTGCCTGTTGTACGAATCTCCCGCCAATAACTTGTCAGTATGAGCCACAAGGCCGCCCCTAACTTGGCACCACTTCCATTCTGAAGCTATCAGCCCACACCGAGAGCATGTTGTCGATCTATCCCTTATTGCCCACAGTACAACATTCGAGCCCAAATGGCTGCAAGACAACAATTAATGTCAAACTGCATGTAATAGACAGAAGCAGATGTTTAAAAATATAACAAGGTCTCTTGTTACCAGAACTCTTCCAATTTATTATTGACTAACCTGTAATCTTATATCATGATGCATGATACAATAAACTCTGTTGATAACACTCTCGGCAGGGAGTCAGAACGTACTGAAATCAAGTCCGACTCCAGAGACTTCAGCTCATAATCTGGGTTGACATTCCCAATGCACTACTGAGGAAATGCTGCACTGACAGAGATGTGCTCTTTCACATTGGATGTCAAATCAACATTTGCAGGTTAACAGTAAAGATCCCAAGGCGTTAGGTCTACTCACTGCCGTGAACTGCCCAATGTTTAGTCCTGAATCAACAGCACCACAGCAGACCAAGTGGCTCTTGTCTCAGTCTTGATTAATTGATTGAAAGATACAGCATGGAAACAGGCCCGACGGCCAACTGAGTCCACACCACCATCAATCACCCATTCACATTAGTTCTACGTTGCTCCATGTTTGCATCCTTTCCCAACACACCAAGGGGCAATTTACAGATGCCAATTAACCTACAAAATCACACGTGCAAGAGACAAAGGAGGAAGCCAGAGCTCCTGGACATTGTCCCTAATATGTGTAGGATAGCGTTCATGTGTGGGGATCGCCAATCAGTGCAGACTCAGTGGGCCGAAGGGCCTGTTTTTGCGCTGTATCTATAAACTAAACTAAACTCTGCAATTTTTTGCGGTATTGGGCAGAGCTGTTCCTAAACCTAGCTGAGATGCAATCCTACCACTCTAGAAGATACAAAATTTTTACCTAGCCACTTAACCTACAAACCTGTACGTCTTTGGAGCGTGGAAGGAAACCGAAGATCTGGGATAAAACCCACGCGGTCACGGGGAGATCGTACAAACTCCTTCCAGACAGCACCCATGGTCGGGATTGAACCTGGGTCTCTGGCGCTGTAAGCACGTAAGGCACCAACAGTTTGCATGTTACGATGCATCTATAAAACTTGGTACGTCATTGGAGACATGCCGAATTTCTTCAGTCTCTGAGGAAGTAGAGGCATTGGTGTGCTTTTTTGGCTGGAACTTCAAATGTGGTTAGTCCAGGACAGATTGTTGGTAATATTTACACCGAGGTACTTTAAGCTCCTAACAATTTCCATTTCGTCACCATTGATGCTGATCGGGGAATGCATTCCTCTACGCCTTCTGAAGTTGATAACTAGCTCCTTCATCATGCTGACATTGAGGGGGAGGTTGCTGCCCTGACACTGTGTTACTAAGCTCCCTTTCTCCTACCACTCCAGAAGGGAGCTTTGCCCCCAGGTGGAAGATGAGGAGCTCTTCCACAAGCTTACTTTGGGCTTCAGTACAACATTGCAGGAGGCCACTGATGAATAGGTTCGAGGGAGAGCGGGATTATATTTTTGTGGATCAAATGGGCACAAAAGGTAATCCTTCGAGCAGGGAAGAAGAATAGATTGAAATTTTCATGGTGGAGAGAGTGAGCAGATTCCTGAGCGTTGACATCTTGGCCCCAGCAGGTGCGCTGGTGCCTCTACTATGTATGGAACGTAGAACAGTACAGCACAGGAACCGCCCTTCAGCCCACAATGTCTGTGCCGGAAATTATGACGATACCAAATCTTATTTGCCCCGCACATAATCCATATCCTTCCATTCCTTGCCTATCCCTCCGCTTGTTCAAAAGTCTCGTAAATTCCATTATTGGTTTTGCCTCAACTACCACCCCTGGCAGCGCGTTCCAGCATATTGTCTGTCTCTGTACCTGCGATGCTGCTGCAAGCAGGAGAATCACGGTACATAAACTCAGACAACTCACAAAAGAGTCAATTGTACATACATTTTACAAAGCCAGTGAAACGAAACTGTGCAACAAGCAAGACATTTGTGTAAAACACAATTAAAATATAAGTTGTACCTTTACCACACTCGACTCAAGCATATGACAATAAATTTGACTTGACTTGTCATATGAAATCATGAAACGTTACACCACAGTAAGTAATCCGTTTCTGATCGCTGAAGGGCGAGAACTGAATGATACAGATGTAAGGTGCTTTGTAAAAGACCTGAGTATTTCTCTTTGGTGTTCTGGCCAATAACCCTCAAGCAATCCACCAGGAATAAATAATCTGATCATTTATGATCTCACTGTTTTTTATGGGAGTTTACTGTGAGAAAACTGTCCGCAACATTTCTCAATGTTATAATCGCGATTTCAAAAATGTACAATGCTTTGGCACATAGTGACATTGTGAAAAGTACACTGGAATTTCAATCACAATCTGTGCCCCTGAATTAAAGAACATGTTGCGCCATTTAACCCCATGAGTTTGTATTCTATTCAATTAGATGATAGTTAATCTGTGACATAACCATCCTTGTCTCATATCGTTTAATGCCATTGCTGTTCACAGATCCTGTCTCTTATAAGCTGCTGAGTGATGTTCTTTGATGTAAGAATAATCAGAAAGTTATGGAAAAGCAAGCTGTGCTTGAAAACATCTCTTTGGCACAGAATCTGAGAGTCACTGCCCTTTGGAATGCTGCAGCCTGTGGATTTGCATGTGCTGCCTTATACAACATAGAGCATAGAACAGGACAGCACAGGAACCAGCCCTACGGTCCACAATGTCTGGGCCAAACATGATGCCAAGTTAAACTAATCTCCTCTGTCTCCACATGATCCATATGTCTCCATTCCCTGCATATCTATGTGCCTATCTAAAAGCCTCCTAACCCCCACTATCGTATCTGCCTCTCCCCTCACCCCTGGCAATACATTCTAGGCATCCTGCATATTAAAAAATGTCCTTGCACAACTCCTTTAAACTTTATCTCTTTTATCTAAAGCTATGGCCACTGGTCTTTAATGTTCCTAACCTGGGAAAATGGTCTGACTGACTACCCCAACTATGCCTCCCATAATTTTATAGATTTCTAGCAGGTCTCCCGTCAACCTCCGACGTTCTAGAGAAAACAATCCAGGTCTGTCCAACTCTCCAATCCAGGCAGCATTGTGATAAACCTCGCACCAGGGTCTCTGCCATACCCCGCAACACTGCTCTCTCTCCCCATCCCCCCACTCACAACAAAGGCAGAGTCCCCCTAGTCCTCACCTTTCACCCCACCAGCCGTCACATACAACAAGTGATCCTCCGTCAGTTTCGCCACCTCCAACGTGACCCCACCACTCGCCACATCTTCCCATCTCCCCCTATGTCTGCCTTCCGCAAAGACCGCTCCCTCCGTAACTCCCTTGTCAATTCTTCCCTTCCCTCCCATACCACCCCCTCCCCTGGTACTTTCCCTTGCAACCGCAAGAGATGCAACACTTGTCCCTTCACTTCCCCCCTCCACTCCATTCAAGGACCCAAGCAGTCGTTCCAGGTGCGACAGAGGTTCACCTGCATCTCCTCCAACCTCATCTATTGCATTCGCTGCTCTAGATGCCAGCTGATCTACATCGGTGAGACCAAGCGGAGGCTTGGCGATCGTTTCGCCGAACACCTCCGGTCGGTCCGCAATAACCAACCTGAACTCCCGGTGGCTCAGCACTTCAACTCCCCCTCCCATTCCGTATCTGACCTCTCTGTCCTGGGTCTCCTCCATGGCCACAGCGAGCAACACCGTAAATTGGAGGAAATGCACCTCATATTCCGCTTGGGCAGTCTACATCCTGGTGGCCTGAACGTTGAATTCTCCCAATTCTGCTAGCCCTGGCTGTCCCCTCCCCTTCATCAGCCATCTGGTTGTCTCCTCCCCTCCCCCAGCCCCCGGGCTCCTCCTCCGCCTTTTCCTTTTTTCCTTTCTTCTCCCCACCCCCTATCAGTCTGAAGAAGGGTTTCGGCCCGAAACGTTACCTATTTCCTTCGCTCCATAGATGCTGCTGCACCCGCTGAGTTTCTCCAGCATTTTTGTGTACCTTGTGATAAACCTCGCCTGCACCCTCTCCAAAGCCTCCACATCCTTACTGCAATTCGACTGCAAACAATACCTCAAATGCAGCTGCACCAAAGTCCTATAAAGCCACACCATGACTTCCTGACTCTCACACTCAATGCCCCGATCGATCACGGCAAGCAAACCATATGCCTTCTTTACCACTGTATCTACTCATTAGCTTTATTGCCTGTAGCCGCAGCAATGGTAGTGTACTTACGCATCCACCTCCTGGAAAAGCCGGAGTTTGGCTGGGAAGATCTCGGATAACAGGACATTGATGTATGGTACACTGAGGGCTTGAAGCTGGGCTTCCAGGTGCTGGAAAATAAGGACAGATTAGCAGTCAGGTGAAAGAGGCAGTAGAGTTATATATAAGACTACAATAGTGCTGTTACTGGAAAGGAAAGGTCTAGTCTACTGATCCCACTGCACCAGCTGGGAACTTAAATGCAGATAAATAATTCCATACACCCGAAAGTAACAGAATTTTTAAAGACTGAATCTACAAAGCAGTACAAGAGAACTGATTATAGAATACAGAACAATGTAGCACAGGTACAGGCCCTTCAACCCGTGAGATTCCAGCATCCACAGTATCTTGTGTCTCCATTTTACTGTTGTATATAAACTTGTCTTGACCTTAACATTACAGTGCAATCCCAATATAACTGCCCTTTGTAGTTATTTTTGTTGTTGTATTTTCCTGTGTTAGACTAAGTCACGCAATAATATACAATGTTTACCTACTCAATACTTTGGAGATAACTTGGGATTGCAGTGAAAGTCCTGCATTTGTGCAGCACCTCATCACATCCAAGACTGACGCTAAGCAGCGGGAAAGAGGGTGCAGGGAATGGTATTAGTTTCAGAGATACAGCATTAAAACAGGCCCTTCGGCCCACCGAGTCTACGCCAGCCATCAATCACCCATTCACACTGGTGCCATGTTATCCCACTTTCTAAAAAGCTCCTTCCCACTAGGAATAATTTACAAGAGGCCAACTAACCTACAAACCCGCCTGTCTTTGGCAAGTGGGAGCAAACCAGAAGACCTGGAGGAAATCCATGTGGTCACAGGGAGATGCACTCAGCCAGCATCTGAGGATCAAACCTAGGCCCCTGGTGCTGTGAGGCAGCAGTTCTGCCAGCTGCGCCGCTGTGAGAGAACGGTGAGGGTGAAGCAGACACATTGTGAAGACATAAGCAGAATGAGCCAAAACAAATTAGGAACTAAATGGAAACAAGACACAGGACAACATCCCCGCTCTATTGAAACTGACAGTTAATCGTCAGTTATCTATTTGCACCAGGCAGTTTCAATTAAGCCTTGTCTCCAGTAATGTGTCTAGGTCAGTGAGCAGGCCCCACCAGTCCATGTTTTATTGTTAATTTTATTTTATTTTTTAATTAGATAATGGGGGGATAAAACGACATCGACACAGAGAAAGGATGACGATTTGTGTGACGTTATAAGCAGATGCTTGGGCTAGTTATGTATCTGATTTGTGTGTGTGATTTACAGGCAACAAGCAGCACCTTGTGATCTTGTTTGTGGAATGACCCTCAACTTTACAACATAGGATTGGGCCATTCATCCCAACAGGTGATTACACTCCAAATGCACTTCCTCTCCTTCTACATTATCACAGGCTGTGAGCATTTCTTTCTATCCCAGCCTCCCTCATGAGGCTGTCTCACCCTGGAAACTACCAATTACTCAGGGTTGAGGTCTGTTAGATGCCACTGGGACAGATCTGTGGCTCATTTGGAGCTGCTACGTGAAGGCATCCATGTTACTTCCATGAGAGCAAAGTAATCTAGCGAAACCTCATTGGAAGTTGTGAGAGGAATGGACAATGGCGGTTTTTGCGCATAGAACATCGAACAATATAGCACAGGAACAGGCCCTTCGGCCCACAATGCCTGAGCCGAACATGATGCTAAAATAAACTAATCTCATCTGCCAGCACATGATCGATATCTCTCATTACTCTGCATATCCAGGTGCCTATCTAAAAACCTCTTAAATGCCACTGTCATATCTGTCACCACCACCATCCACGGCAGCACGTTCCAAGCACCTACCAGTCTCTGTGTAAAAAAACATGTCCCGCACCTCTCCTTTAAAGTCAGCCCCGTTCACCTTAAAGCTATGCCCTCCAGTCTTTGACACCTCCCCGCTGGAAAAAAAGGTTCTGACTGTCTATCCTATCCATGGCTCTCTTAATTTTACGTACTTCTCCCCTCAATCTCTGGTGCTCCAGAGAAAACAAGTCAAGTTTGTCCAAGCTCTCCTTCTAGCTAATTCCCCTTAATCCAAGCAGCTTTCTGGAGAACCTCTGGCGAAATAAACCAGAGTTTTACCTCTGGTAAAATAACATCTTAAAGAGAGAACAGGACAGCGTAAAACCAATGAGAGGTGATGAAAGAGAGAAGGCTAACAGGGAATTGGTGAAGCTGTGGACATGTGGAATTGGCAGCAAAAGAACATGGCGGGTGAAATAGGAACTGGTGGCAGGTGAGGCATCACCAAGATGCAGGAGGTGAAGGCAAATCAGGATGAGAAGGAGAGATTTGCCTTCACCAGAGAAGGAGCAGAGAGGGAGCGTCTGGAGGCTGCATGCAGGGGCAGTGTGTGTTACCCTTCCAGCAGCAATCTCTCTCAGACGATGACATGTGGGGGAAATGAACTTCGAAATAGTTGGATTTAGTTCATTTGCGTGTG
The DNA here is from genome assembly GCA_038087875.1 of Malacoraja senta. Classification (NCBI taxonomy): domain Eukaryota; kingdom Metazoa; phylum Chordata; class Chondrichthyes; order Rajiformes; family Rajidae; genus Malacoraja; species Malacoraja senta. The sequence goes on from CM075982.1 coordinate 25,662,095, forward strand.
CGCGTTCGTGTGCGCACATGTGTGTGTATGTATGTGTGCATGCATGTGTGTGTGTGTATGTGATCACATGGTTGTCGCTGGCAAGGCCTGTGTCTATTTGTTCATCCCTATTTGTTACATGCTAGGTGGATCTACACAGCCCAGGTGACAGACTAACATCACCATTCTTATTTTACCTTTAATTCTGGATTTTTTATGGATTATCCTATGATTGTTGTAAATTCGATAGTTGTCATGGTGGGATTTGAATTTATGTCCCTGGATTGTTAGTCTAGGCCCCTTGATTACACGTTTGGTCATTTAACCACGGTGTCGTCACTATATCCCTAAGCAAGTCTATATTCCAGGAGCCAAAAGCTTGCCCTTCCTACAGGACACAAGGAACTTTAGACGCTGGAATCTTGAGCTGGAGGAACTCAGTGGATCAGGCAGCATTTGTGGATGGAAAGGGGCAGATAATTGTCTGTAATGTTTTGGGTTGGGATACCTCTTCAGACTGATGGCATAGAGGGGAGATGGGTGGTAGAAAGAGGTGAGGGGAAGGGGTAGGTGACGGCAATAGTCCTCCAGGGTTCTGGTTATCACCAGTGTCAGCCTCTCTAACTCCCCTCATTACAAGCTGAGTTGGGCCCACCTGGAACACTGCAAACTTCTTCCCGATACTCCCTCCACTGTACTCATAGAAAAAATAGGTGCAGGAGTAGACCATTCGAGCCAACACCGCCATTCAATATGATCATGGTTGATCATCCAAAATCAGTGCCCTGTTCCTGCTTTCTCCCCATATCCCTTGACTCCCTTTGACACTGGCCCCTATGCATTTATATCAACTCTCTATCAGACCAGAAGAAATCGAGGCGTGTTGTGGATGTAGCTCAGTCCATCACACCGACCGGACTCCCCACCATTGACGCCATCTACACCTCACGAGGTTCTTCCCCGCTTCTATCAGGCTTCTGAACGGTTCTTCCACAAGCTGGGGTACGGTCCTGACTTTGCAACCTACCTCATTGTGCAGACTGGACTTTTCCTCTGGAACTGTTGCGCTCCAATACTAAGAAACTATATTCTGCACACGGGTATTTTTCTCTTCGCTCTACCCGTTGTACTTGTGTAAAGCTTGATAGTATCCGTGCATAGTGTTATTTGTTTTGACTGGGTAGCGCGCAAACAAAAGCTTTTCACTGTATCTCGCTGAACCTAAAGCTAAACATCTGACATCCCAACCCCTAGAATCGATAGTCACCCCCCTGCCACCATTTCCCCCTCTCTGATGCTGTCCTCTGTCCCCACTGCCATAGTCCCCTTCCACAGCCCTGCACCCTGCTCCGACTCCCATGCTGGGGGATGCGATAAGTGTCTGGATACACAGCGATGGAAAGTGGAAGCAGCAGAGGGAACGGCTGGCTGTGAAATACGAGTCTACACGGTGTGAAAGGGGCTTCGGCACACTCTGCCTGTCACACTGGCAATAAGCTGGGAGATGAATAGATTTGACATTCAGCCTCGTCCTTCACTCTTCCAGACTTATTCCTCCGTGCATCGCTTCACAAAGACAACGCTGGGGGTCAGTGTACCGTCTGCGGCCTGGCGCGTCCTCAGTCTCTTTCACCTCTCAACCTAAACTCCTTTTCTGAACCGGTTGCCCTAAAAATTCGAGTGATTGATTCGCTGAAACCTCTGCCTTCTTTGCAGGTAAAATGACTGCGGCTGAGACTCGCCGGGCTCACGCAGGTGATTAAATCGTGCTGCATGTTGCCCTGTTCCCAAGCTGTGATTGAATGGCTGAATTGATTGATTGAAAGATACAGCGTAGAAACAGGCCCTTCAGTCCACGCTGACCATCGATCACCTGTTCACACTAGTTCTGTCTTATCCCACTTTCGCATCCACTGCCAGCTGCTCCACTGTGAAGACCAAGAGTTTGCAAACATTGTATTGTGGTTCCACTGCCACTTGGAGGCAGATCTGGGGCTCACACCTTCTGCCTATATCTCTGAATTTGGATAGAAATTAAATCCATTCCTAAGGGCTGACTCCCACGTAACAGCCTCTCAAACATTTCACTGATGCACTGTTTAAGGATGGAACATTGATCATCATTAGTCTTTAATTATCACAGGGACCGACAGCAAAACAATGAAATTCTCAGTGATACTGTAAGGCCTCAATAAACTACTGAGGTTCCTACATTCTTACTGGCACCGTGGCTCAGCGGTACAGTTGCTGCCTTACAGCGGCCGAAACTCGGGTTTGATCCTGTCTAGGGGTGCTGTCTGTACAGAGTTTGTATGCTCTCCCTATGAACAGGTGGGTTTTCTCTGGGTGCTCCGGTTTCCTCCCACATTCCAGAGACATGCAGGTTTGTAGTTTATTGGCTTCTGTAAAATTGTCCCTAATGTGTTGGATAGAACCAGTTTACAGGTGATCGTTGGTCAGCAGGGCTGTGGAGTCGATACCCAAAACACCCGACTCCTTGATCTCTTGTGTATCCGACTCCGACCCCAACCCCTAGGTATAATAATTCTAAATCTGCTATGATGACATTACACAAGGTAGCATTTCATAAGAACTACATGAATCATCAGGCTGCCCTTTAAACCCGTGTCCTTAAAGTTTTGAGTTTAATGGTTGTAGATATGCTATTGTGGCTTTTTTATTGTTTATTCTTGAAAAAACCCCATAATTCATTATGCAAAAAGAAAAAAAAATTACATATAACACAGTGACAAAATTAAAATTCCATTGAATTAAATAAAAATTGTAAAAGCATTACTCCAAGATGTATTAAACTAAGGCCACAGGTATGAGCTAAATGACTAAATTATGACAAAAAAAAATTCTCAAGTGCAATAGAAATTAAAACTAAATGCATAGGTAGTTAAGTTTGCTACAAAAGCACATACCTAAAATTTATTAATAACTTGTCTTTAGGAACAGAATTGCTTCTGCCAGATCCTCTTTCATTGAAGCCCTTAAATCCGATTTAATTATTTTCAGTGCGGAGAACAGTGTCTCCACGCTGACCTGCGTGGGTGATATGGCTGGTACTATCATTGCTGCAAATGTTATTATTTCTGGATAAGCAGGGATGACTTCTTGTACTGTAAGTTTAGATGAGCATTCATATTTCTCTACTTCTTTTAAACCACCAAGAAAATCTTGCTTAAATTCCGTTAGTTTAACATCAAAAGGTTGCCTTTGCACGTTTAAACGGGAATGCTTTGCTCTCGACTGTTCAATTTTATCTAAATATTTTTAAAACTTTGACATTTGAAGAGGATGAGAAGGATTTGGTACTCCCATCTTCATGTTGTGGTCCTGACTTTTCAGGTAGTAGCCCTTTTATCCAACCTGCACCATCACAGGCGGCCTCTTTTGCTTCAGCAATTTGATCTTCGCTCAACAAGATTTGGTTCATTGGATCTACGTAGACAGCAGCTAACAAGATCTGATTTTCAAGTAGCAAACCCTCTCTTTTCTTCATTGACGATACAATTCCTTCAGCAATTAATCTTCCAGCTTTGGATAAGTGAAATATTATTTTTTTCCCCTCCCATAGGAATGTGCAAGGAGTTAAATCCTCTGCTTGCAGCTATTTGGTGACTGAATAAGGGTGAGGAAGCAGAGCTTCTAATTGTGATACCAATCTCCATTGACTTTTAGTCAGTAAGACACTGGGATTATCAATGTCTTCTAGAAAGGGTTTTAGGTCAAGCAAACGCTTAACCACCATATATGTGCTGCCCCGCGAGTTGCTTGGTCCAAAATAGTTCCCTTTCCTGCACGTCTCTGGAGGATACCATCAATTTTAGAGGTCCTGGCTTCTGTGGCTACTTGCCTCCCCTGACCTATTGGAGTAGCTGCATGGTGTTCTTTCAATCCATCTCTTTTTGCTAGTTGCAATGTATGTACAGCACATGTTGGATTAGACAGAGCTGAGATGCCTCCTCAACAATATCATCTAAAGTTTCATCATTCTGTTCTATTTCTGCTGTTTCAGTTTCAGAATCTGCATCAGAGATCTCCCTTTCAGTAGTGACTTTTTCTTCTTCAACTTTATTCATCTTTTCTATTGTGCTTAGATTATTTGAAGAATTATCAGTGACGATGCATAGAATCTGGTCTTTCTTAATTTCAAAATCTTTCAAAATTTCTTCCACTAAATTCTGGACTCCGAAGGGCCGGTATCTCTGAAACGAAACCACTATCTTAAACTCTTGTACTTAAGTATGATTGTGCCTAATGTATAGTAAGATTGTTACTGAACTATATGCAAAGAATGACACTGTACCTTGGCACATGTGATAATAAAGTACCATTGGACTTCCCGATCGCAGGGGAATCCCCAACCTGGCAGAGGATCGCAGGAACAGTAAGTATTGTACCTGGAAACTCCAGGGAGGCCTCCATTGTGTCCGGAAATGTGGCCAGCGGGCAGGACTACAAGTCAGACTGAAGCGCACCTCCTCTCCCTACCATTCTACCAGCCAATGTACAATGACTGGAAAATAAAGTGGAGGACTTAAGGTCAAGGCTGCTTTAACAAAGGGAGCTGAGGAAATGCTCTGTGTTCTGACTCAGCCGTCCAGCCTGACGGTTTCTCCATCCATCGTATGGCATCTGGGAAAGGGAGAGGCGAGGGTGTCTGCCTCATGGTCAACTCTGCGTGGTGCTCAGACGTGGCCATTCTGTTTAACTCCTGCTCTCCGCACCTGGAACATCTGGTGGTGAAGTGCCGTCCCTTCTACTTCCCGAGGGAATTCGCCTCCATCATCCTGACCGCGGTCAACCTCCACCCCAGGCAGACGTCCGTCTAGCATTGAAGGAACTGCATGCCATGGTCAGCAAGCACCAGACAGCGTACCCCGAGGTGTTTACCACCATAGCTGGGGACTTCAACAAAGTCAGCCTGAAAAAATCACTCACAAACTGCCTGCAGCACCAGGGCATTAAACACCCTTGTCCACTGCGAAACGACCATCAAGGATGCCTATCGCTCTATCCCTCGCCCTCACTTCGGGAAATCCGACCATTCAGCGGTGCTGCTTCTTCCTGCATACAGGCAGCAACTGAAGAGTGCTCCCCCAGAGGTGAGGACTGTACAGAGCTGGTCTGGGGAGGCAGAGGAACAACTACAGGACTGCTTGGAGTCAGTAGACTGGGCAATGTTCAAGGACTCGGCAACGGACCTGAATGAATTCGCCATAGTCGTTACAGACTTCATAAGGAAATGTGTGCAGGATTGTGTTCCTACAAAAACCTTCCGAGTGTTTCCTAACCAGATGCCTTGGATGAACCAGGAGATCCGCATTCTTCTGAGGTCCAGATCCCGGGCATTTAGGTCTGGTGATGCAGAGGTCTATAAGAAGTCCAGATATAACCTTGACAAGGCCATCAATAAGGCCAAAAGGGACTTCCGCTCAAAGCTGGAGGATGGGGAGGATGTTCGGCAACTGTGGCAGGGTTTGAATGCCATCACCTCCAAGGCGAAACCAGGAGGCAGCTCAAGCGACAGTGAAGCATCACTTCCTGTCGAGCTTAATGCGTTCTACGCACGGTTCGATAGGGAGAACACTGATGTGCCTTCCCGAGGCCCCATACACCCTGATGGTATTAGAGTCATAGTCACAGAGGCCAAGGACAGAAGATCCTTCAGGTGGGTGAACAGTCGGAAAGCACCTGGACCTGATGGTATACCCGGTCGAGTTCTCAAAACCTGTGCAGACCAACTGGCTGGAGTTTTTGCAGACATTTTCAACCTCTCATTACTGAGGACTGAAGTTCCCTCCTGCTTTAAGAGGGCATCAATAATACCGGTGCCAAAGAAGAGTAAGGTGACATGCCTCAACGACTATCGACCAGTGGCACTATAACGTCTGTGGTGATGAAGTGCTTTGAGAGGTTGGTTATGGTGCATATCAACTCCTACCTCAACAAGAAGCTCCCACCGTCACAGCCACAACACCCCCCTCCCCCTGAGGAGCAGCGCCCTGGCTGAAGGTCACCAAATTCCTGGCTTTCAGGAGGTCACAGTAAAAGCCAGGCAACTCCCGCCTGGCACATCGACTCATACCCGCTACCGGGAGCCATGAGCCCTCCTGAAGGCAGCGCTCCTGGCGGAAAAAGTACGTCGCCAGCACGTGCCATTTAGGAGGGTAGTCCGAGTAGACGTACCTCCGCAGGGTCCTGAGTCGGAGAGCCGCCACCTGGGTATGCACCTCCTCTACTTGGGAGTCTACCTGAGTCCCAGTGTGGAGACCTGGCCGGCGAACTGCTAGGAGCTGGAGATGAAAGTCGTCACCTGGCTGGGGCGCTGGTCGGGTCTCCTCAGAGTGCTTTCCTTCCGGGGCAGGGCGTTGGTCATTAACCAACTTGTGGCCTCCATGCTCTGGTACAGATTGACCACATTGGTCCCATCAGCCACCTTTGCTGGGATCATCCAGGAGAAGTTGGTGGACTTCTTCTGGGGCAACGTAAAGCACTGGGTCTCTGCAGCAGTCCTGAATCTCCCGATCGAGGAGGGCGGTCAGTCGCTGGTGTGCATTTGCACCCAGTTGGCAGCTCTCTGCCTCAGGACCCTGCAGAGATACCTGTACTCAGGGCATCCTCACAGGTGGCACGTGCTGGCGACGCACGTTTTCCAACGGGGCCGCTGCCTTCAAGGTGGTACGCGGATCCCAATGGTGGGCGTCAACCGTGCCGTCCTGATAGGGATGCCCGGCTTCTACAGGGACTTGTTGACAGTCTGGAACCTGGTTGCTGTCGACCGGGCCCCCCCTCCGCCGGCGGAGGGCGACGGCCCGGGCGTGTGAGCAGCCGGCCCTTGTTCCACGAGGCGTCACGATTCCATGAGTCCCTGCGATCGACGGAGGAATCGCAGGTCTCCATAGATGACCACTCCCAGAGGGAGTAATGGCCGCCACGGCCACCTTCCCCAAGCACTGACCCGCGCCTGCGCGGCGATAACGACCGCCGCCGCCGCCATGTTCTAGAACTTCAAGGAGCCTAGTGGAGCGCGCAGCACTGAGCAGCAGTTTAAAAACGCTAAGTGACAAATTTAAAGAAGTGAAAGTTAAAAGCCCTGTCCCACTGTACGAGTTCATTCAAGAGTTCTCCCGGGTTTGCCCTGATTCGAACTCGGAGATTTACGGTAATGGCCGCTCGCAGGTACTCGCGGCTCTCCTGGACATTTTTCAACATGTTGAAAAATCTTCACGAGTATTCCTGAGCTTACCGCGTTTCCCGAGTACCTGCCGCCAGCATTACAAGCCGCTAAGAGACGTCCCTGAGCTCCGACGTACCCGCTACATTCATTCTACGTGCTTACCACGAGTTTTTTTTTTTTTTAAACTCGGGAGAGCTCTTGAATGAACTCGTACAGTGGGACAGGGCTTTAAGAAGCCAAGAAGTACAAAAGACAGAACAGGGGTGACGTCACTCGCAGCACGAGCAGAGGCAGGCAGTCAGATCCATTGTGACGTCATCAGCGAGACCATCTCGTTTATTTTCTAAGTTATTTGAAATTTTTGAACATTTTCATAAATAACTCGAGAAATAATGCATGAAATTTTCAGATAATGCGATTTTTTACATCATGGCGTAAATCTCTATCAGAATATGTAAAAATTTCACTGTTAGCGCGTCGTGATTTCGAGGAGATGTGAAACGCACACGAACATCGCACAATACACACACATCCAAGATCAGAGTTTTATAAGTATAAGAGATGTGTGTGTATGTATGTGTGTACTTGTGAGTATCTGTATATATAACACTGAACTTTTTTTTTCTCTCTTGTTTATCATATTGTTTACTATTCTGTTGTGCTGCTGCAAGTAAGAATTTCATTGTTCCATTTGGCACATATGACAATAAAACACTCTAGACTCTTGATCATTGAAACATTGAATTATTCGATGCAATGAATGAAAACAAATTGGCACATTGTGATTGTATTCACTGTATATTCTATTAATGGAGAAAAAATGGAGGAGTTAAGGATGGAGGAGGGAAAATCTCCCGGCATTCCTGCTGCGATACTGCCTGGTGTGGCATTGTGGTGCTTAGAATTGCCAAATAGCACAGTAGGGATTTTGGTGGAGGTGCCAGAGGAGTAATCTTGCATGTGTCTCATTCACACTTCCAGCTTCAAAACTTTCCCCCGGGACAGTGATTAATGCAAATCTGGGAGAGAATTAATCCTTCTGTAACAGCCATGGATCCAATTAGCTAGAGGCACAATCTGTGGTTAAGGGAATCATGCTACGAGATCCACATGAATGAATGAACAGACGGGGATCTCACACACTCCTGCAAGCTGAGTGGGTTCCGCTGATGCCGTGGGGAATGAAACATCTCTGCACCGAGTCCCTGGTCAGCTGGAGACTGTTGATTCCTCCCAGTAAGACCTCTCTCTGATCGGGAAGAACAGCGACTTTAAAACAGAGAGTTGATACAAGAGAGGGCAGATGCTGGAATCTTGAGCCAAAAAAACAAAACTGCTGGAGGAAGTCAATGGATCCGCCAGCATCTGTGGAAGGAAACCGATAGACAACGTTTCGGGTTGGGACCTTTTTTCAGAGCGTGAAGAAGGATCCATATCTGAAACGTTATCTGTCCATTTCCTTCCACAGATGCCGCTTGACCTGTTGAGTTCTGAGATCAGAGAGGAAGTTCTCAGAGATATTCACCCATCTCCTTTCCAACCCAATTTGTTCACAGCTGGTTTTCCTCCTCTCCCAGTGTATATATTGCACAGGAGGTGAGGCACTAGACCCTACCTTTGATCCAAGACCTGCCAGCAAGACTCTGCTGAACCTTGGAGGGGCAACCTTTGACTCTCAGAAGATAGCATGCCGAAGGATATGGTGGTGACACAGTGTAGAAATTGTGTAGGGCAGGTTGGATACAGCAGAGGGTTGCTCTCCATTATTTTTTGAGGGGGCTGTGGACAGTGTTGGCAAGAGGGCAATCTCTCCAATCCATTCACTGTCTCCAAAAGGAGATGGGCAACTGAGTCTCTCCAAAGGCACCGGGCATCACTAAGGTGCCAGACTCATGAGCAAGATTATGGAGACACAAAGAACTGCAGATGCTGCAATCTTGAGCAAAACATAAAGGAACTCAGTGCGTCAGGCGGCATCTGTGGAAGGAATGGACAGGTGTCATTTTGGGTCGGGACCCTTCTTCCAACTGGACTCATGAGCTACTAGGTTTCTAACAACAATCGAACAGTTTCATGATCACAAATGGGAAATATCTAACAATAAAGTTCTCAGTTTGCTGATTTCAATGCTCAGCTTGGTTTCAGCCTGGTTTGTGACAGTCACTTGAGGAGCTGCAGAAGCTGCATTTTCTGGCTGCCCACAGTGGTTTGTCCATGTCCGAAACCACTGGAATCCCCAAAACAATCCGCTGAATGGTCGCACGCTTCCTTCGCGACAAACAGTTGCATTCCCATTCTCTTACGCTTTAAGTGTTAGCTGTGGGGTTTTTTGGGAGCCCCTTAAGTCAGAAGGTTTTGTGCACAAAACCCAAGTCGACGTTCTATATTGATATTGGTTCATTATTATTGTTATCAAGATACAGCTTTGTTTGCATACTACAATAAATAAATCAAATACAATCAAACTAGGCGCAAGTACAACAGGTAGTGCCAGGAGAATAACGGCGTCATGACCGTGTGGTGGCTGTCTGTGCACCAGTCTCCCCACATTAAATTATTGTATGTTATTATTGTATAGTGTTACAGAGAGGTAGGTTGGGACATGAAGACTACACCGTTAATGTATAAGAAGTCCATTCTGTAGTCTGATGATGGTGGAGAATAAGTTGTTCTTTAAATCTAGTGGTACATGATCTCAAGCCTTGTACCTTCTGCCCAACCAGACAATAGAGATGAGGGAATGGCTGGGGTGTGGACGGTGTTTGATCATGTTGGCTGCTCCCGCAGGGGCAGTGTGAAGGGTAGATGGTGGGGGTGGCTAGTATATGTGATGGACGGGGCTCTCTCTGCTCTCACAACTCTCTGCAATTCCTTGTGGTCTTGAGCAGAGCTGCTGCCAAACCAAGCCGCGATGCTTCTGCGGTGCATTTGTGGAAGTCGGTTAGAGCCTTAGAGCTGTACTGAGGAAATGCAGATGGAAAATCCAAATAAGGCCTCATTCCTTCGCTGGTTGACAATGCCGACGTTCTGGAGTTGATATTTTCCAACATTTTATCAGCCATTATCAACAGTGTTTTATCAGTCAAAATCCCCTTACAAAATGAGCTGGTTCAATGAACTACATTTGCTGAGCAGAGAGTCAAAGAGCTACACAGCATGGAAACAGGCTCTTCAGCCCAACTTGTCCATACCTGAAAACCATGTCTGAAGAAGGGCTTTGCCTAAAACATCACCTATTCATTTTCTCCAGAGATGCTGCCTGATCCATTGAGTTACTCCAGCACTTTGTGTCTATCTTTGGTATAAACCAGCATCGGCTGTTCCTTCCTACACATCTCATTACAAAACATATTTTTTGGCTGCTTTCACAATGCTGTTTGGGAGTATTTGTGGTGCCATTTCAGCTCCTGACCTTCCCATACTGACCAGATTTTGAAACATATCTCATTATAGATATCAAATGTGTTATATCTGTCACCTTATGTTAGATCTCAGCGATATAACACTTTGCGATGTCCTGAGATAATTATTTTCTCCTTTTAGTTGATACTGACAAGAGGAAGATTGAAAATGTTGGTGAAATGTTGGTCGAGGTTCATCTGGTTTTTCTTCTGCCAACCTGCTGCTCACGTAATGTAATGGAATCTGTTGTTTAATGTTGACGATCAATCTCACATAAAAAATTAATAGTAATTAACCTATTGATTGGGTGTTACCTTCAGGTAAGTATGTCTCTTAATTCATAGTGAAATAGAATCTCATAGTTTTACGGTTTGGGCTGAGTGGGTGTTACCAGCAGTGTTGGGTGTCTGGTGAGAGGAGATGAGTCTGAGATCAATGGCGGAGCTCACAGCAAATAGTTCAATTTAGATAAAATGGAGTTTCTATTTGACCTTAGTGAGGAATACAAAATCATTTGGGGTATGGACAAAGAAAACACACTCTTTATCCCAGGATAGAGGATTCTAAAACGAGAGGGCACAGGCGTAAGGTGAGAGGGGAGAGATTTAAGAGACCCGCTGAGTTACTCCACCACTTTGGGTCTTTTTACAAACCATCATCAGCATTCTGACATTCTGCATTCTGACTGAGGTGTTTAAAAACTGAGGATTTGATTGGGTGTGTAGGAAGGAACTGCTGATGCTGGTTTAAACCAAAGAAAGACACAAAAAGCTGGACAGAAAGGTCATTGTGGGAATGGGAAGGGGAATTAAAGTGTTTGGCAACCAAGAGATCAGGTAGGTCCAGGAGGACTGAGCGAAGGGTTTCACCTTGCATCTCCTCTCTCTCCATCCCTCCCCCACCCAAGTCGTACTAGCCTCAAAGACGTTTTGTTGAGTCTCTTTGTCTGTAACTCGTTTTCACTGAGCCCACCTAACAATAGCCTGTTTCCTTTATCATCATTAGTTTTTTGCATATCTTTCATTCATTTGTTCTATATCTCTCTACATCACCATGTATATCTCTTGTTTCCCTTTCCGCAGACACTCAGTCTGAAGAAGGGTCTCGACCCAAAACATTCCTTATTCCTTTTCTCCAGAGATGCTGTCTGACCCGCTGAGTTACTCCAGCTTTTTGTATCGATCTGGGATTTGATTTAGGGTGGGGGTGGTATATGGAGAAATTATTTCCTCCAGTGGAGGAATCTAAAACAGGGGGAACGCAAGCTAAAACCAAAAGCAAAGGCATGCAGGAGAGAAATCCCAATGCATTTTTTTCCACACAAAGAGAGTGAAAAGCTAGAACTTTCCCTTCCCTTCCAATAAAGGCTGTAGATGTTAAGAGCCAAGAGCTTTCAAGGGTTCCGTTTTTAATGGATAATAGTATCGGGGGATGTGGACCAAGGTGGGAAAATCGAGTTGAGGCGTGAAGGGCCAGATGGCCTATTCCTGCCCTTAAAATAGACACAAAATGCTGGAGCAACTCGGGGGGTCAGGCAGCATCTCTGGAGAAAAGGAGTAGGTGATGTTTTAAGGTCGTAACCATTCTTCTGAAGAAGGGTTGCAACCCGTAGCTTACCTACTTCTTTCCTCCAGAGATGTTGCTGACCCGCTGAGTTACTCCAGCACTTTGTGTCTATCTTTGGTGTAAACCAGCATCTGCAGTTCCTTCCCACACATTATTCCTGCTCCTATTTCTTTGAATGTAGGTTGAGACCCGCTACAATGTAACGCTCTGGAGGGATTGGCTTGAGCAGCCCGGAAGGCTAATGGGCCTGTCCCACTTAGGCGATTTTACAGGCGACTGCCGGTGACTGTCAAGTTGCCGGCAGTCGCCTGAAAAACCGGCAACTGGAACGGCGACTGTCAGAGTGGAACACACACAAACACATCGCTTTTTTCACCAGCCCGTTATGCAGGCGGGGGACAGGGCAAGCGGGGGAAGTGCTGGCTGAGTGAAATTCACACGGTGCAAAGCCAAGGTGATACAGACACACACCGCGATGAACAGGAAGGTTGGCGCTGTAATTAAGACGGCTAGTGTACGGTAAGTCCTTTAAAAGAGGGGGGGAGAGAGGGGGGAGAAAGGGGGAGAAGGAGGGAGAAAGAGTGGAGATAACTTTTAAGAAGCCAGACAACATTTAAGAAGCCAGAGATACACAGCTGTGAAGCTCGGCGAACATTTAACATTACCGGTCGGTTATCCTTGGTTCTGAAAACTACTGCTTATGTTTTTTTCCCGAATGAGCCAATGAAATTCACCGATCAGCACCAGCTACAACCTACAAGAACCTACGAGAACCTTCGATCTCCTGGTAACCCACTAGGACCTCCAGGCGACCCAACTACGGCTCGAGAATTCTCGCCACTCTCCATGGCGGCTTCATTCTAGTCGCCGCTAATTTTTCAACATGTTGAATAATTCGCGGTGACCATAATGAGGCCGCGACTAGTTCTCAGAATGCGGGAACTCCTCACGACCATGAAGGCGACTCCCCGGCAACCACCCACGAACATGTGGCGACTGCATCGTCTCCTTCAGTCGCCTAAGGGGGACAGGCCCATAACTCTCTGAGAAATAATGAGATGCTTCTTGCTCCAGCCTACCTCTCAGAATTGGGTATCAGGGAGGATATTCATTGCAAGTACAGTCATAGAGTTGTACAGCACAGAAACAGGTTCTTCATCCCGCAATGTCCATGCTAACCCTTTTGACCGTCAACATTATTCCCATTTGCCTGATTCAGGACCGCATCCATCCATGCCTTGCCCGTTTAAGTGCCTGTCAAAATGCCTTTTTCACCATCTCCTCTGGTAACATTTTTAGATATTAGCCATTCTCCATTTACTCACGTCCCATAGAACATAGAACAGAGCAGCACAGGAACAGGCCCTTCAGCCCACAATGTCCGTCCCAGACCTGATACCAAGTTAAACTAATCTTCTCTGCCTGCACATGATCCATATCCCTCCATTCCCTGCATATCCATGCTTCCATCGAAAAGCTGCTTAAATGCCTCAATTGTATCAGTCACCACCACCATCCCTGACAGCGCGTTCCACCCAAAACATGCCTTGCATTATTTCTTTAAATGTTGTCCCTCCGCCTCAAAGCTACGCCTTCTAGTCGTTGACCTATCAACCCTGCGATAAAGGTTCTGACTGTCTACCCTATCAATGGTCTCTCACCATTTTATATACTTCAATCAGATCCCCCCTCAACCTCCAATATTCCAGCGGAAACAATCCAATTTTGGCCAACCTCTCCTTATTATCTACAAGACAATTCATCTCTCAGGTTCTGACTGTCTTCCCTCACTATGCCTCTACTAATTTTATACACTTCTAACAGGTCACCCCTCAGCCTCCTTCGCTCCATGGAAAACAGGCCCAGCCTTTCCAATCTCTTCCTGTACCTAAAGTCCACAACAGTTCCTGAATTGTCCGCAAAGTCAGTCGATCTCACCTATACTAAACACTGGCTCCATGCAATGCTACACACAGAATCAAGTATCCATGTCAGATGGAATGTCAGAAGCCTAATGGGTTCTGCAGCAGACACAGAATATTAAAACAAATCCAACACAATTCAGGGAAAATGTTGTAAACTCCTCGAGGCTAATCCCCGGAGCTGAAGCAGTTCAAACTCTAATGACATTCACTGCAAATGCAATGCGTCATGAATCTATAAGCAACAAACAAGTTGTTGTTTCACCTTTTCATTTCAGGCAACATCTTTCCAGGGGACATTTCCTGCGCTTGGCTGCTAATTGATTTGTGGCAAGTGTAACACGGAGAAAATACACCTGCTGCCTGCAGCGACTGAGATGCTGATGGTCCATCGGTCTGGCATGCAGTGTGATTCACTGCCAGAGCAGCCACCGTCTCCACTATGAACCCAGCGCCATCTCGCAGGATACACACAAAAAGCTGGCGTAACTCAGCGAGTCAGGTAGCATCTCTGGAGAAGAGGAGGAGGTGATGTTTCGGGTCGAGATCCTCCTTCAGACTGAGAGTCTGGGGAATGGGAAACTAGAGATATGTTGAGATATAGAACAAATGAATGAAAGATATGCAAAAAAGTAACGATGATCAAGGAAAGCTAGAGCCCACAATAGTTCATTGATGACCTTAGGATAGGTGATAACAAGTTATACAAACAGTGAAATTCAGAAGGATGACAGTGAAACTAGTACAATGACTAGGGTGGAGGAGGGACAGAGAGAGAGAGGGGATGCAAGGGTTACTTGAAGTTAGAGAAATCAATATTCATAGTGCCGGGTTGTAAGCTGCCCAAGCGAAATATGAGGTGCTGTTCCCCTAATTTGCATTAGGCAGCAGGCCACCTCGCAGGGAACAGGTCCAGGAGGCAGATGGCTGACTGCTCCAAATTCTCCTGCAGGTACTCCACGCCAGATATCAGTGAATTCCCTGCCCCACTGTTCAAACATCAGAGGGACTCGGAGTGACTGAGGCATGGGACGGGCGGGAAAAGGTAGACAGATAGAAAAGTGGTGGAGAAGGCAAATAGAGGAAAGCAGTCACAGGGGTAATGAAAGAAAGAAACCTTTGGAAAAATATGGGTAGGAATAACAAAAAGAGTGGCAGAAAAAGAAAGAGAAATTTGAAGAGGTGAGGATGATAGCGTAGATACTGCAGATGCAATTCCACTTTGACACCTTGATTAGAACACAAAGTGCTGGAATAACTCAGTGGGTCAGGTAGCATCTGCAGAGGGAATGGACGGGCCCGGTTTCGGATCGAGACCTTTCTTCACACTGATTGTGGAGGAGGAGAACTTCTTCAAAGTAGGTATAATTTTGAGGAGACATCACAGTGGAGCAGTAAAACGCTGCCTGACCCGCTGAGTTACTCCAGCACTTTCCGTTTTACTCTTGTGATAGTATAAAAGGAGAGAAGGAAGAGGAAGAATGTACAAGAAGAGGAAAAGAGGGAGGGAGCAAAGAAGATGCGGAGGGAGGGCAACAGTGTGGGAGAGAGTGAATGAAAAGAGAGAGTCCCAGAGAGCGAGGAAACCCCAGATGAAGTTAGACAGTAAAAAAACAAGAATAAAAGAATCTGAGAAAAGAGAAATATGGAGAGAGCATGAAGAGAGGATGCATGGTCTTTATAGACTCTGACAAGAAGTTTATTTTACATATAAAAATAACATGCCAAAAGCAGCAGAGCTGAAAGAAACATCAGAACATATCCTGTACCAATGCATAAACAAATACTTTGAAAAAGCTAAATACATTTAGTTTGGAAAGAAAAGTTCATTTTTGAAGCCAAATAAAGCATCTGTTCAAATCAAAGTAGTTCTCTAACCTAAACTAATTTAAATTCTTATTAAAATTATGAGGATGGATTAGCAATGGCATACAGAGATACAGATGCAAACACACTCACACATACACACACAAACACACTCACATACACACACAAACACACTCACACATACACACACAAACACACTCACATACACACACAAACACACTCACACATACACACACAAACACACTCACATACACACACAAACACACTCACACATACACACACAAACACACTCACATACACACACACAAACACACTCACATACACACACAAACACACTCACACATACACACACAAACACACGCACTCACTTGCACATATACTCACGCATACACACGCGCGCACACACACACACACACACAATATGAAGCAACTCCTGCTTCAGTACATAGCATTCATCAGGCAAAGAACATCTTCAGTTAGAGAGGACACAAAGTGGCGTTTAGGACTTTCGATAGGCACATGGATATGCAGGAAATGGAGAAGTATGGATCGCATTCAAGCAGATGAGATTAATTTATTTTGGCATCCTGTTCAGCATTGTGGGCTGAAAGGCCTGTGCCGTGTTCTGTGAAACTGCCGGACCTTATAAATAGGCAGGAAAAAATAATCAACACAAACATACAGCTAATCTGCGGTGCTTGTTAATTCAAACTGAAGTTAAAATAGTCAAACATGCTCTAATTATGCAGTGTTATGCATGATAATCATAAGCAAGACATGCTGGTTTTGTCTCACACTCCCTCCCTACCCCACCCCCCCCCCTCCCTCCCCCAACCTAAAGTCTTCCCAGGAGAATAAAGTTCATCAGAGATTCTGCGGGAATAACTCGTTATAGGGAACGTCTACACTCAGGAAGACTGACTGGAATTCCGTGGAGGTAATAGAGCAGCAACGATGTATACAGGTATTCCTTCAGTATATAAACTCCTTCTGAGTCTCTTCACCACTCCATGTACCTTCCACATAGTTATCTGGCTTCCCTATAAAAACATGGATGCGATTCGCCACAATCAGGAGCAGGGAATTCCATACCCTCACCACACTCTGGGGGAATCCTCCTCTCTTCATTCTTCATGGATTCATTGATCATTGAGTGCTTGCTGCATGCTCCCCAATGTTAGGTCTTTGCTGCATGCTTTAACCTGGACTATCAGTGTCCTGCTCTCTCATTCTCTCTCACACAATGAGCCACTTCTACTCTGGATGCCCGTTTGAGAAAGCAATGAGAAAGGACGGCACGGTGGTGCAGCGGTAGTGTTGCTGCCTTATGGTGGCAGAGACCAGGGTTCTATCCTGACAATAGCTGCTTGTCTGCACGAAATTTGTACATTCTCCCCGGGACCGGCGAGGGTTTTCTCTGCGTGCTCCAGTTCCTCCCGCACTCCAAAGACGTACAGGTTTGTTGGCTAATTGGCTTGGTATAAGTGTAAATTGTCCCTAGTGTGCGTAGGATAGTGTTAGTGTGCGGGGGATCGCTGGTTGGCGCGGACACGGTGGGCCGAAAGGCCTGTTTTTGCACTATATCCCTAAAACTAAACTAGAGGAGACACGGAAAACTGCAAAGGCAGCACAAGGGGCCAAGGATGGAGGGGTCGCTGCAAGTGGAGCGGGCACGAGGGCTGAAACCACTCAGCGAACGTGGGATAACGGTGAGCCCTGGGCCAGAGTGTCACACTCTCACGTACTTTCAGATCTGCCAGTGCAAATGGCGGCCCATTTGCCCAACCCTCAGCTTCATCCTCAAGCTACTTTGCAGTGGGCGACACGGTGACGCAGCGGTAGAGCTACTGCTTGACAGCGCCAGAAACCCAGGTTCGATCCCGACTATGGGTGGTGTCTGTACGGAGTTTGTACATTCTCCCGGTGACCGCGTGGGTTTTCTCTGGGTGCTTTGGTTTCCTCCCAAACTCCATAGACGTACAGGCTTGTAGGTTAATTGGTTTCTGTAAATTGTCCCTAGTGTGTAGGATAGCGCTAGTGTATGGGGTGATCGCTGGTCGGCACGGACTCGGTGGGCCGAAGGGCCTGTTTCCACCCTGTATCTCTAAAGCATTCACCCAAGTCATACTGTATCTTCCTGCCCAGGGGTTGCAGGATAGCCATGATCTGAATGATGAAGTCCTGATGGGCTAATCGGCCCCTGTCTGTTCCTTGTATTGATTCCAGTTACCTCTAGAATCCCTCTGAACCTGCCCATTATACACATCCTTCGCCAGTTTACACTGCAGCCCTGAAAATTAAGATTCACAGAAGCAGCTTCCACATTTACACTTGACCTTTTTATCAGACTTGTGTCCCATTAATTACTGATAAGACTGCTTAATAATATTAGGATCAGACCACATAGAAAAAGCCCATTTAACCTCTTGTGCCTTTGCAGTTCTCTGAAAAAGCTTTCCATTTATTCACTTTTCTTCCCGTTCCTTTATACTCTTGGATATTCCTCCCTTTCATTCTATTCCCTTTTGCAGTTTTCTACTGAATGAGCTTCTATCATTTTTTCAGGTGGTGCATTCCATATCGTAACAACATGAAAGACATGTTCTCTGATGTTTCCCTTTGGCTGTGTTGTCCTGATGGGACCATATTCGCACTCACTCACATAGATCAAGAGTGTTGAATTGTTATATGCACCAGGAATGAAACAATGAAATTCTTACACAATAAACACAGGCACATCAATCTTACATACACATACATACAGGCATTTCAACCAAGGCACGTTTGCTTACACACACACGCATGTATATTATATAGTGACACATACACACAGGGGCGGAAAACCCGGGGGGCCAGAGGGGACACGTCCCCCCCATGTTTTGAGAAGTGGGGGACATCCCGCCCCCAAGTTTTTGTGATCCGGATTTTAAAATCTCCGCTTTCCGCGAGACAGTGGGGGTGGGACTGATGATCGAGGGCGCTGATTGGACGAGAGAGACGTCGGTCAGCAGGCAATGGGGGCGGGACATGATTCAGCACGATGATTGGAGGAGGGATGAGTGGGGGGGGTGGGACTGAGGATAGAGTGCGGTGATTGGAGGAGGGAGTCGTGGCACAGACCTGCGCTTCATCCGCAACCAGGACAGGATCGATCCCGGCCGGGTCTCCGGCGCTGTCCCGACCCCACCCGAGTACCCCCCCCCCTCCCCACGGGTGGCCAGAGGTTGGCAGCAAAGATCCTCCGCTATAGGATCTTTGGTCGGCAGTCAGAAGTAGCGCTAAACCCAGCTAAATGCAGCTCATCTACCTGTCCCGCCAGGTGAGCGTACAACCCTTCCTGGACTTGCGGGAAATATGGCCAGCGTGGAGAAGCAGCGCTGGTATCCCGTCAGTCCAGGCAGGGCTGTAGTTAACCCGGCGAGACAGGCAGTTGAGCTGCATTTAGCGCTGGATTGAGCCTCCGAAGCCTCACGCGCGTGTGTGTGTGTGAGTGCGCATGCGCGCGTAGCCGCCAAAAAATTGTGTCCCGTCCCCTCCATGTTTTGATAGCGAGAGTACACAAAAATGCTGGAGAAACTCAGCGGGTGCAGCAGCATCTATGGAGCGAAGGAAACAGGCAACGTTTCGGGCCGAAACCCTTCTTCAGACTCAGACTTTTGATAGCGAGATCCGCTCTTGCATACACAACACAAGCAAACTTTCACAAAGGAAAGCTTAAATACAGACACAGCTTGGTTTATTTTAGTTTAATGATACAGCGTGGAAATAGGCCCTTCGGCACACCGAGTCCGCACCGACCAATGATCACCCGTACACTAGTTCTATCCTACATACTAGAGACAATTTACAGAAGCCAATTAACCGACAAACTTGCACGTCCTTGGATTGTAGGAGGAAACCGGAGCGCCTGGAGAAAACCCACGCGGTCACAGGAAGAACGTACACATTCCGTACACCCGTAATCAGGATCGGACCCGGGTCTCTGGCTCTATAAGGCAGCAACTCTACTGCTGCACCACTGTGCCGCCATTACACACAGTCATGCTTACACACACGTGAGCAAATTTACACACACACACTTACATGTAGACAGGGTTTTGCACACCCTCTGAGTTACACCTATGCATGCACACACACACAAACACAAGCAAGCTTACACACAACGGCAAGTTGCACACATGTACAGAGTCACAGCACACACCCTTATACATACAACACACTTACATGGAAGTTTATATACACACACACATGCACACACACACACACAGACAGGGTCACACACACACATCTGCATGTTTAAATCCACCCAATCCCACTCACGTACAACAACAACACACCTGCAAAACTCCACTTTTACGGGCACTTGCAATTTTGCTTCTTCCTAACCAAGCACATTGGAACAGACAGCTGGCTAACAAAAGCTTTCAACGTATTCTGCTGCCCACTGCAAACTTCATTATATTTCATTAATTGAAGAAAATGGAAAATGAAGAAAAAAGGTTAAACATTAGCATTTCACACTTGAGAAGGAAATGGAACAAGGAGCAGATGAAATTGATTTCTGGCTGTGGAAGAGAGTCTTAACCCCTGGCTGGCTGCAGAGGAAATGTCCCTTATAAAACCAGATATGAGCCACGTACTGCAAGTGACTGCAGGCACAGTTTAGGCGGCACAGTGGCGCAGCGATAGAGATGCTGCCTTGCAGTGTCAAAGACCCGTGTATGATGATCCTGACTACGGGTGTTGTATGTACGGAGTTTGTATGTTCTCCCTGAGACCGCATGTGTTTTCACCAGGGGGGGGTCTGGTTTTCTCTTGCAGGTTTGCACGTTGATTGGTGTCTGTATATTGTAAATTGTCCCTAGTGTGTAGAATAGTGTTAGTGTATGGGGTGGTCACTGGTCGGCGCAGACTTGGTGGGTCAAAGGGCCTGTTTCCACACCGTATCTCTAAAGTATAAAGACTAAAATAGGTGGCATCATACAGTGAAGATGGTTATCAAGAATTACAGCAGGAACTAATTCTTTACCTATCATAAGTGATAGGTAAAGAATTAGGCCATTGTACATGGTGCATTGTACATAGTACATAGTGGTGGCATCACAGGGAGGTGCAGCAGTGAAGAAGACCTCAGTGGTGCTTCCGTCACCACCCCAAGGTCATTTGTACATCACCCTAGAGCTGGATGCTACACTCACTGGTCCCAAAGATTAGCCCATATCCTTCAGTGTGAGGGTTCATGTAGAGCTCAGCACTCAATCTGACAAGCCTACTACATGGGGGGAGCCCAGACGCATGGGAGACAGCTGTGTTCCTTCCTCCTTCCCCTAAGTTATTCCTCACCTCCACGGCCGCTGCCCGAAACAGAGATCTTCAAGGTCCGAAGTACTTTCCAGCGAACAATATGGCAACTGTGAGCTCTGCATACACCACCGGCCAAAACCACGTGGGTCCCATTTATAAGACCATAGGACGTAAGA
This sequence comes from Malacoraja senta, assembly GCA_038087875.1. Lineage (NCBI taxonomy): Eukaryota > Metazoa > Chordata > Chondrichthyes > Rajiformes > Rajidae > Malacoraja > Malacoraja senta. The sequence continues at coordinate 25,683,460 of CM075982.1, forward strand.
CGTAGGAGCTGAACTAGGCCATTCGGCCCATCAAGTCTGCTCCACCATTCGATCATGGCTGATATATTTTTTCCTCTAACCAAATTTCCTGCCTTCTTCTTGTAACCTTTGAGGCCCTTGATTATCAGGAACCTATCAATCTCCGCTTTAAATATACCCAACCTCCATGCATGATCCTGTGTGCAAAGCAGGATTGGGCTGCGGTAAATATATATATATATTTCCTCAATTTTTACATGGGAATAATTGGGTATTACTATATGCAACATATTTAGCATAAAACAGATACAGTATCATGGATGCACTTTTTTATAAGCACATTTTCTGTAGCTATGATTCTATATATTTTGCACCCTGTTTATGTTCTGTAATATCTATTGCCTGGTTTGATTGCTCTCATGCATTGTATCATTTGCCTGGACAGCACGTAAAGCAATAGTTTTTCCCTTTATCTCGATACATATGACAATATTAATCCAAAACCAATATAAATATTTACTGTACCTGCTAAATTTGTAATCAATTTTGCATTCTAACTGAGCAGATTGCCCTTCACACCAATGTTAAGATTTTCATGAATCTCACCCCTCATGAACCGAATATAAAATCTATTATTGTGCATTATGAAGGTTGCATTGGGATGGAGTAAACACTGTGGGAGTTGTGTGTGCACTGTGTGTTGGTCACTTTAGGCTTCAGGTTAGATGGTGTCAGTAGAAGGTGGTAAAAGAGAACATGGCCATGCAAAGGAAACTCCCCTTGTGTGTACATAACAACTGTTAATTTTCAGAAACTAAGTGGACTGTTAACTGCTGGGGTCAGCCTGCATGTCTTATGCAGATGTGTTGGGCATGGTATAAGTGCTGCTGAGAGGTGAGCATGGGGGGCACATGTTGAGTTAAATACAGAGTGACTGCTATAGGTGTGGTGTAGGTGTGGTGTGTGGGTGAGGGTCATAGAGTCATACAGCACGGAAACAGGCTCTGTGGTTCAACTTGTCCATGCTGACCTACATGCCCCAGCTAAGCTAGTCCCACCTGCCCACATTTGGCCCATATCCCTCTAAACTTTCCTATCCATATGTACCTGTCCAAATGCCTTTTAAATTCTGTATTAGTATCTGCCTCAACTACCTCCTCTGCTACCCACCACCCTCTGAGTAAAAAGGTTGTCCCTCAGGTTCTCATTAAATCGTTCTCCTCTCACTGTAAACCCTATGTCCTCTGGTTCATAATGCCCCTACTGGGGTTAAAAGGCTCTGGGCATTCACCCTATCAATTCCTTTTGTGATTTTATACACCTCTTTAAGATTATCACTCAGTCTCTTGCACTCCCAGCCCAGTCAGAAAGTCCCAGCCTAAACTTTCCTTATAGCTCAGGCCTACGAGTCCTGGAAATATCTTCGTAAATCTTCTAGCTTAACAACATCCTTCCCATAGCAAGGTGACCAAAAGTGAATACAAAACTCCAAATGCAGCCTCCCCACCGTCCTGTACAACTGACACATAACGTCCCAATGTCTACACTCTGTACCCAGACTGATGAAGCTTTCTTTAGTGCTCTATCCACATTCAGGGGACTGTGTACCTGTATGCCTAGATTCCTCTGCTCTACAACATTTCCCAAACTGTGAGGGTCCAAAAATGCCACACCTCGTACTTATCTGCATCCTACCCTTCACTGTAGGTTGCTCTGGGAATGGAGGAACTCCTGCTGTAGAGTGTGGCACGTTACATTTGGCTCAGAGTTAAAGGCTAACCTGTCCCATATGAACCACACTGGTTAGTCACGAATATCAATTCACCCTTAGCGGAGCCTATCCCACTTTGTTTCATGACTCTTTCTTGTCCTCGATTTTTTCCAAGACAATCATTTGCTATTTTCTTGTTGCCTTCTGTGGCCTTTCCATTTATTTCATCCATCTCTTTCTGTTCATTGTTTTTCTTGTGCTCTATAAATGTTTAGCACTGAATATTGGCTCATAAAAAAGTAATAAGTATTTCCCTTGGTTTACGAGCCAAGGTCCTTTAATAGGCTCGAAATTACAGGTACTGTACTAACAGTGTAGCAATAAAGCTTTCCTTCCCTGGGTTCATTGCTGAAATCCACAATGCTGTTATTTTCTCCATTCCTGTAACCAATAAAACAACTAAAAATTATTCTGTCCACAAGCCACAAGATTAAATCAGTAATCTCACCCTGAGGGGGAAATAAAAAATCCAATACATGGGCAATAAGGATGGTGTTCAGTTGAGATAGTTGGCTGAGGCAGAGAGCAGGGAGTTTGCCTTTGCATGGCCATAGCTCTCTTTTAGGGTTTGCAGTAAAAACTGAGAAGCTCCTCACAGGAAAGGCAGCAGGGCAGTTAGTTTTCACTCCGCCTTTTAAGTGGATCAACGCTGATCACATTCTGCATGGAAACAACTTGATTAATTACCTCAAGAGTGTGTGTTTCATCGATAATGTCTATATGTCTTTAATTGGAAGGAAGCAGACCAGGTTTTAAAATCAGCAATTCTCTTCTGGCACGGCTGCTCATTGCTGCTCCTCAACACTTTGTGCAATTTGGTGTTTAATTCTGCTCCATGATACCCCTGGGAAATGTCACTAAAACTACTCTCGCAATCCAAGATTTTCTAACCTCCTTAGCCATGAGTTTCCAAGCTCATGAATGAACAGCGGTAGGTTAGGGTTGTGGGATATAATACTGCATGCATCTTAATACATGCCGCCAAAAGCATTGCATGAAATGAGTGCAAAGCAGTTGAATATAGCCCAGCCTTGGCGATCATGATCCAACTCCGAAAAACTTGTTAAAGGAACCCAAGCAATTGCAGCTTTATAGTTGCAACTATTTGAGTCATGGAGTGTCACACAGCACGGAAACAAGGCCCTTCAGCCCATCTTATTTATTCCTATCAAGATGCCCATCTAAAAACAGTCTGGAGGAATACAGCAGGTCAGGCAGTATCTGTGGAGGGAACAGACAGACGGCGTTCCTGGTCTTTGTAGTTTGCAGTACCTTTCATGGATAAACAGCCCTTGGATTTTTTGTCATCCTTTTTATTCTATTTGGATTGAGGATGTTGCTTTAGTTTTTATTACTGTTTGGCAGCTATTTTCAGTTATATTTTAAAAAATCCACCAAAAGTTGGACTATCCTCTGGTCTTCAAAGTGCACGTTTGGACATATGATTGGAAAGGAAAGATTTACAGGCCTCGGCTAAAAGCTGGCACTTGGAACTAGTCCAGTGGCCAACTTGTTTGGCATGGACAAGGTGGGCCAATGGACCTGTCACTGTGCTGTATAAAACCCTATGATAGCTCTAAACTAAAACTTGTAAACTAAACTGAAGCCAGTGATAGCAATAACAATGCATACTGCAGGTCATATCAAGTTGAGGACCTAAAACTTCACCTATCCATGTCCTCCAGAGATGCTGCCTGATCTGCTGAGTTACTCCAGACCTTTGTGTTCTACGCAAGATTCCAGCATCTGCAGTTCCTTGAGTCTTCATACCAACCTATTACACTTGTTGCATTGTCATGCTGGTGACCCCTACACACAGATGGGAATAGCTAGTCATCTCTCCGAGGACTTCGAAAGCAATGTTAATGCAAAATGCATAAAAATACAGATTCTGCATGGATGACATTTATTGATGACATGAATCTGGATACAGGGCTGTGTAGCAGATGACTGTTAGATACCATGTAATCTAATTTAACTTCACCTGGAGTGGATCACGCTGGTGATCGTATCCAAGTGAAATAATTCATGGAATTGGACCAGGCACATCCATGTTACCTACGTCTGAAGCTTTCCCGGCATCAGACTTGGATCAAATAATTTAGATAAAGCACATTTATACCTGCGCTGACGTTATGTGAAGCAGTAAACTCCACTCGTTCACCTCCATGCAACAATCTCGGTTGAATCACCAGACTCAGGAACAGCTTCTTCCTTTTCTTTACACAGGCCAGACTCCCCACCATTGACGCCATCTACACTTCATGCTGCCTTAGGAGAGCAGCCAACATAATCAAGGACGTTTTCCGCCCAGGTCATTCACACCTCTCCCTCCTCTTGTCAGGCAGAAGACACAGAAGCTTGAAAGTACCACCAGACACAGGAAGAGCTTCTTCCCCTCCTCTCAGAGTTCTGAACGGTCCTTCCATAAGCTAGAGTGTAGTTCTCATCTTCCACCCTATCTCATTATGGACATTTGAATTTTCTCTGGAACTGTAACACTACAATATCTAGAATATATTCTGCACTCTGGTGTTTTTTGTACTTGTAGTACTTGTGTTTGCCTGATTGTATTCATGTATAATATTATCTGATTTGATTGTCTAGTGCCGAAACCAAAGCTGTTCACTGTACCTCAGTACACATGACAATAATCAACTAATACCAGTATCTGTTTGTTATTTGTCTCATCATTTAAAGACTCATTCTGCTAGTATCAGGAGATCTGTTAACAACAAGATCCACAGAAACTCAGTAGTTATGTAGCATCTGTGAAGGAAAAAGTCTGGTTGACGATTCAGGTCAGTAAAGGACACAAAGTGCTAGAATAACTCAGCGGGCCAGGCAGCATCTACGGAGGACATGGAGAGGTGATCTTGGGTCAGGATTCTTCTTCAGACACAGTCGGCTGAAGAAGGGTTCCAAGCCGAAACGTCACCTATCCACGTTCTCCGGAGATGCTGCCTGATCCGCTGAGTTACTCCAACACTTTGTGTCCTTTTGTGTAAACTAGCATCAGCAGTTCTTTGCTTTTACATTTCAGAAAGCTGCTCGAATATTTCTCAAATCCAGGAGTGTGCTAAAGTAACACAGGATGTTTTCTCCGTGGCATTTAGCTACAGAGATGATCATTCACTGAGTGCCTCAATGACACCTCTTGTAGCACTCTGCTGTGAGAATGATTGGTGATTCAGACAGGGAGTGGAGGAAACGAGATGTCCAGGGGCAAAGTGCCTTCAGGCAAATCAAGATCACACCTACTCTCACTACACTTCCTTGTCCTGGGATTTTCTTCCAAACAACCACAGCCGTGTCTCACCAGCTTCTGCTCATATTAGGAGTTGAAGTCCCTCAGCATTGCAGGCTTCCATAAGCAGCCACTGACAGCACTCATGTGCCCATAAAGTTAATTGCCTGGATGTTTACATCAACTGGAAGGGTGTCCACTCCCTCAAGGTGGAGCTTGTGTGGATCATGAATCAAAACCCATGTTTACAAGATACGTCCTGAAAGAGTCCACGCTGCCTGATGTGATATCTCCTACTGCCCAGAGGGATGGATTCTGGGGGACCAAGTCTATTCACTACCTCCCTCTCTACTCACATCAGCCAAGCTCAGGTATAAGAGGAACTGCACCAAGACCGCACGTCAGCTGAAGATGAGCTCCCGTTTGCCGCTTAAGTGTGAGGGGAGGTTGCAGTGGGCACCTGGTGCATGTGACTTCCTTGTCCACTATATGCTGTACCCCCCCCTGCCATTAGAAGACAGTGGGTGTTGCTGGAGGGAGTAGAGCAAAGAGCCCCTGAGCCTGAAGAGCAGAAGGAGAAGAGAACCAGGAGAAAGATGATGGCTATTAAGGGGATGTCTTTGTCAGGATCCGCAACCTCAACCTCCAATGGAGCAGAAGGGGCAGGAACTGGACTTCCTGACATAGAGTCAAAAGGAACCTGCAAATACACATCCCTAATACAATCTCATCACCTGCTCCAAGCTACCATTTTTAACGTCAGCGTAGTAAAACAATAATCAGGTGGGACATCACAGATGACACATAATATGGTGCCGGTCCATCTACACTGATTATCAGGGACAAATGAATCCCTGATCCAATTACTTGAACCGCTTGCCACAACCTCTTTGCATCTCCTGATCATTGCACCGCACTAAAGAACAAAGATCTCTGCTGAGAGGACCCTGTTTTTGCAGGGTGTACAATTGAACATCAGGGCTAATCCCAGCCACATTTAGCACACTGAAAATACATGCAATCCAATTTCTTGGCAATGGAGTTTTACCGGTATGAAAATATAAAATTATTTTTTGTTTAGTGGCCTTTAGCAGTGCATTTTCGATTTGAATTTAACTAAAATAAGATGATTCTCAGGAAACATCATGGAACAAGACTACATATTAGGCCACATGCAGAGATGAGGGACAGCTGAGGGAACAATGTTGAAATTAAAGATGTGTGAGAGACCAAAGAAGTGTGGGGGAAAACAGTGACCTGGAAAAGCTGAAGAGATCGGGAGATTCCTGAGATCGGGAGAGGTGCAGTCACGGGGGGGGGGGGATGTAAAAACAAGGATGGGAGGACAAGGACCCTGAAGAAGGGTATCGACCTGAAATGATCCTTCAATTCAGAGATGCTGCCTGAGCTACTCCAGCATTTTGTGTCTACCTTTGGTGTAAACCAGTATCTGCAGTTCCTTTCCTACACATGGAAGTTTTAAAGTCTGATCTAGGAACTAATGTCAGTCAGTGATGCTTGCGATAATGGCGAGTTATGATAAATGCAACTGAGATCTTGCTGTGAGTTATTATAAATGCAACTGAGTTCAAGATTCAAGAGAGTTTATTGTCATGTGTCCCAGATAGAACAATGAAATTCTAGCTTTGCTTCAACACAACAGAATATAGAAGGCATGAATACAGAACAGATCAGTGTGTCCATATACCATTGTATAAATGGTATTTGGATCTGTTTAAGATTAGGATTGATACAAGGTTGGGTGTTGTAGCTAAACTTACACTTGGGAGCAACATCACAAAGTTTCATCGGTGGACAATTTTCCTTGTGAATATTCCATCTCCTTTTGAAGGATTTAAAATAACTGGGTCGAGAGTCCATGGCAGTGGTCTGTGGCCAGGAGTGGGCTTAGCAACCTTTACACATGCGTCCGTTACAGAGGGTGCAGAGAACAGCATGAGTTATGAAAGAAGGAACTGCAGATGCTGGTTTATACTGAAGATAGACACAAAATGCTGGAGTAACTCAGTGGGTCAGGCAGCATCTCTGGAGAAAAGGAATAGGTGACGTTTCAAGATTTCCAACCCGAAACCTATTCTTTTTCTCCAGAGATGCTGTCAGCTGAGACTCCAGCACTTGGTGTCTATCTTCAGCAGAGTTGTGAGCTGTGATGAGAGAAGCAAACCTCAAGTGTCTCAAGTGTTAGCACTTACTGTACCTCTTCCTTTACACATAACAGCATTGCCATTCATGTGGCCCCGTGGGGTGATAGGCCTTGTTTGAAGGGGTGGCCCCGCCAGACTCAGCCTCTTAATGACCAGTGGTGGACGGACCCTAGACCCTGTGGTCCTCTCTGAGGGAGTGATGGCAGCTGTGGATCAGAGGAGAGCAGTTCAGATCTCGCTTACAAAGTCGAGGCTGGCACTTCACAGTGAGGATGCCAGCTTTCACAGACCAGTTACCCTCTCAAGTACATACCAAAGATCTTATGGCTCTGCTGAAAGAGGTGCAGGGTGGATCCCTCTGGTGTAACGGACAACCAAGATAACAAGAACAACAGCAAGGGGTGGCACGGTGATACAGCGGTAGAGTTGCTGCCTTACAGCCGTCAGAGACCCGGATTTGTAAGTTCTCCCCGTGACCGCGTCGGTTTTCCCCAGGTGCTCCAGTTTCCTCCCACACCCCAAAGAAGTACAGATTTGTACGTTAATTGGCTTCTGTAGAGATTGTAAATTGTCCCTAGTGTGTAGGATAGCGTTAGTGTACGGGGATCGCCGGTCGGTGCGGACTCGGTGGGCCGACAAGCCTGTTTCCGTGCTGTTTCTCTAAAACTAAACTAAACTAAAGAACAAAGACACTAAAGAAGACACAAGGAAACGGAGATGCTGGAATCTCAAGCAAAACGCAAAGTACTCGAGGAACTCAGCGGGTCAGGCAGCATCGGAGGCGGAAAAGGACAGGCGACATTTTGTGTCGGGCTGTAGCAGGGTCGTGACCCAAAATATCACCTGTCCGTTACCTCCACAGATATTGCCTGACCCGCTGAGTTACTTCAACACTTTACTCAAGAACAAAGAATGACCTGTGCATTACAACATTTCTCTTTGTGGCACAGCCTATTGGTGGCATCACTTCAAAGCAACTTCATTGGCTGTACAACACTTTGGGCCTCCAAAAGCCAGCCACAAGTCTTTCCTTCTGAACTGATGCGAGCTTGCCCATTAAGATGGCTGCTTCTTATTAATGTGTCTTCAATTCATCAAGCATATCTCCGGGATTCTCTCAGTCTTTGTCAAATATTCGAAGCAGCAATAATTAATAGCAGAGGGAAGATGTCCTTGCATTATGGACAGGACGTGGTGGGGGGGGGGAGAGAGAGAGAGAGAAAGAGGGGGAGAGGGGGAGAAAGAGGGAGAGAGGGAGGAGAGAGATAGACAGAGACGGACAGCGAGAAAGCCCCATTTGAATAATTCACCAGAAAAAGTCCTTTGTCTGCCTTGTCCTCTGTATCAAGAAATAGTGAGTGAGTGAGCGAGAGGGAGAGAGAGAGAGAAAGAGAGAGAGGGAGAGTGAGAGAGAGAGAGTGTAAGAGCGAGTGAGACAGATAGAGATGGGGAGGGAGAGAGGGAGAGAGGGAGAGCGGGAGAGAGGGGGAGAGGGAGAGGGAGAGGGAGAGGGAGAGAGAGAGAGAGAGAGAGAGAGAGAGAGAGAGAGAGAGAGAGAGAGAGAGAGAGAGAGAGAGAGAGAGAGACAGCAAATGGGAGTCTTTGAAGAGGTCACTTCAATGCAGCCTTGCTTCATAAATAATAAGGGAAAAATTAATTGCAGAATTATCAAAGCGACAACGTGGAATGAAAGTCATCTCTCTATTGAGCTCTTTTAATGAGCGATGAGCTGACTGATTTCCACCCTCCCCGCTTTCCCCCTCAATGTGAGTTTTTGAATAGAAGTATTTAGGCTGCTGCTAATTGTTTGGCTGCTCCGAGCTCCTGGGTGAGTGGCTAAATGAAGCCTGGAATAAATGGGCGTGCAGACTCACACAGACTAGTCATTAAGTCTAGTCAGGCAGAATGCAGCCAGAATTTAAAAAAAAAGACATATCAATTCCATTAAAGATCCACAAGCTTATATCCGAGCTAATGAATGGGTTTTAAAATGTATCCCTTGGGGAGGGAGGGAAAATCGCATTTCATAACAGAAATCAGAGATTAGAAAAATGATTATTTCCATTTCATAAACAGCTATTGTGCAGCTAGACTGTATTGTGCGGTTTCTCATATAATACGTACAAAATGTGTAGAATTGCAATACATCTTGGACGTGGAGCATAATTTAGGACTTGCATTCCCTGTAGGGTTTGTGATAAAGGTTATCCGATTTTTCAAATAATACATCCTGTTGGTGACAGATGCAATGACATTTCCCAAAGGGTCTTATAAAGAAATTATATTGTGTAGAAGGATGCCATTCGGCCCACTGTGCCGATGCTGGCCCTTTGCAAGAGCTTGCTCATTCATTCCGATCTCAAACCTTTCTCCTTGGTCTGTTGTTGGATGAATAGGATAATGATGAGCCAGAGTAGAAGAGGGAGATTGATCGTCGCATTGGATGGTGCCAGAACAACAAACTTGTTCTCAACGTCAGTGAAACCAAGCAACTGATTGTTGATTGTCGTAGAGGAAGGCTGAGTATTCACAAACCTCTCTCCATTGACGGGTCGGTGGTAGAGAGAGTCAACAACTTCAAGTTCCTGGGTGAACCTATCTCTGAAGACGTGTCCTGGACCCAGCACATTGCTGCGACCAAAATAAAGCCCATCAATGCCTCTACTTCGATTGAGGAGATTTAGTATGTCGATGAATAGTCTGTCGAACTTCTAAAGAACTTCGCCTTTACGGTTGTATCATAGCCTGGTTTGGTAACTCGAATGCCCAGGAACAAAGGAGATTATAAAAAGAGGTGGACACTGCCCTGTCCTCATGGATACTGATCACCCCACCATTGAAGGGATCTACAGGAGTCGCTGCCTCAAAAATGACAGCCAGCATCATCAAGGACCCACACCACACTGGCCATGCTCTCATTTTACTCCTGCCATTGGGAAGAAGGTACAGGAAGGAGCCTGAAAACTGAAATGTCCAGGTTCAGGACAGCTTCATCCCAATGACCATCAAGCTATGCAACACTATCAACTCCAACTAAACTCTGAACTACGAACTGCCTTGGTTGCACTAGGGACCTTGTGCTCTGTGTTTTTTATGCAGTATATTAGGTTTAGTTTAGTTTAGTTTAGAGATACAGCGTGGAAACAGGCCCTTCGGCCCACCGGGTCCGTGCCGACCAGCGATCCCCACACATTAACACTCTCCTACACCCACTAGGGACAGTTTTTACATTCACCAAGCTAATTAACCTACAACAAACATGTACGTCTTTGGAGTGTGGGAGGAAACCGAAGATCTCGGAGAAAACCCACGCAGGTCACGGGGAGAACGTACAAACTCCCTACAGACAGCACCCGTAGTTGGGATCGAACCCGGGTCTCCGGCGCTGCATTCGCTGTAAGGCAGCAACTCTACTGCTGTGCCACCGTGAGCGCCCTTTAGTCTTTTAGAACTTTTTTAAATGTTTCTTTATCATATTATCTATTGAGTGCTGTGTTTACAAACTGTTGCGGTGCTGGATGCAAGAATGTTGTTCTGTTTCTGTATATATGACAATCAAACACTCTTGAGGATACTACGATGGAGTTGTGTTCCAATGACAATGAGACGGACATTGAGTTGCTGCGTTCTCCCGTTGGCAATGTGTTATGACAGTGAAACACTAATAATCCGTTCCTGATTATTCAGATATCCCATTTGTTTGGCGTTTACTTCACCTGCTTCTACTTTCTGCATCTACATTAAACTTACCAGGGTCCCGTTCCTGCACTCCTTTTAAACTCAATGGGACATCATTTACCAAAATCCTTTAAAACTCTTCATGGCCCTGTTTCCACTTCGCCTTTAAACCCACCTATTTACTGTACTGCTGTATAACATCTACACAGAAGTGAATTAAAGGGGCTGTCCCACTGTGGGGACCTAATTGGCGAGTTTAGAAGAGTTTGCCTTCAACTCATACTCGCAGTATGGTCGACACGAGGTCCTAGGAGGTCTTTGTAATTCTCCTTCATGCTCGAGAGTAGTCCCCGCATGCTCGAGGCCTCAGCTAGGTCGCGGCGTATTTTTCAACACGCTGAAAAATGCCCGCAAGTTAAAAAAAGGTCGCCATGGAAAAAATCGATATTTTTGTAACTCGTAGGTTTAGTCAAAGTAGGTCGTAGTAGGTCGGCATGTTATACGTAGGTAATCGAGGGTAGTCGAAGGTAGTCGTAGATAGTCTTCATCATAGTAGAAGGGAGATCGAAGGAGGTCGTCTTCACTCTCCACTATTCGGTGTCCAATTTTCCTGAAGCTAGTCGAAGCTGGTCTTCAACATAGTCGAAGGAGGTCGAAGGAGGTCTTCAACATGACACTTTTTCAAACTCTCCTTTGGCCCTTAACAATGTTGGTTCATTAATAGGGATAATGCACAATAGTGCGGGAAACACTACCACCACCATTGTCCTGAGGGCTGCTTCTAAATGTGAGAAGAAGGGTCTGAAGAAGGGCCTCGACACGAAACGTTACCCATTCCTTCTCTCCAGAGATGCTGCTTGTGTCTATCTTCAATTTCAAGCAGCATCTGCAGTTCCTTCCTACATATTTTGGGTGCTTCTAAGTGTCAGGCACATCATCGGAGCTTGTTAGAACAGTACAGTACAGGTACAGACCCTCAGCCCACGATGTCTGTGTTGACCGTATTGCCAAATTAAACTGGAGATACAACAGATTGCAGACATTGTAATCTTGATCAAAAAAACAAAGTGCTGGAGGATCTCAGCATGTCAGGCACTGACTCGAAACAGCGTCTGTCCTTTTCCCTCCACAGGGGCGGCACGGTGGCGCAGCTGTAGAGACAGAGACCCGGGCTCGATCCTGACTACGGGCGCTGTCTGGACGGAGTTTTACGTTCTTCCTGTGACCTGCATGGGTTTTCTCTGGGTGCTCCGGTTTCCTCCCACACTCCAAAGACATACAGGTTTGTAGGTTTATTGGCTTCGGTTAAATTATAAATGATCCCTAGTGTGTGATGGGATAGCGTTAGTGGATGGGGTGATCGCTGGTCAGAACGGACTAGGTGGGCCGAGGGACCTGTTTCCGCACTGTATCTCTAAACTAAAGATGCTGCCTAGCCTGCTTTGTTCCTCCAGCACTTTTTGGGCCATATTAAACCAAACCATTTTGCCCAAGTGTGCTCCACATCCCTCCATTCCCTGCATATCCATGTGGCTATCCAAAAAACCCTTTAACTCCACCTTTGCATCTGTTTCCATCCCCACCCCTGGCAGTTCTTCCTTTGTTGCCCCTCAGTGTTTGAGGGGGGTATGATGCTTGACGATCCATCTCTCTTTGAGCAACAATATATCACTGTCAGTCCGCCACTCTTCCTTCCTCTGCGGTTACTAATGCTACTGATGCAGATCCTCCCCAGGTGGCAACACTCAAGGTATGAACAAGCATCGGGAAGATCAACAGGAGGGATGGCGATGGATTTGCCGGCTGCTGCAGGGCTGCAGGCATCTCCTGCTGGGTGGGATTTGGACATTCCTTCCCTAATTGCCTTCCCTCCCACCCACCCCCTGCCTCTGAGCCGCAACAATGGGGGGGCTGGGTGGAGTCGAGCGGGGCTGGGAGCGCTGAGCAGACTCGCTTGCTCACCGTCAGTGAGGCCGCTCTTCCCGCGTCCGCTTGCTGTCTCCTCGTGGTTGCTGGTGTTCATTTCCGATTTACGGACAGTTCGGGTTATGAACAGGGTCATACCGAGTTGGGCTGGAGAGTCATACAGTAGAAAAACAGGCCCATCTCGTCCATGCCGACCAATACACATCTATGCTCGTCTCACTAGTCACACTCTAGTTCTCTGCAACGCAATCCTGTTATAACCTGGGGACTGCCTGCACATGGAATAATCCCGTCTGTTGCCCGTGTATATCCTGACCGCCAAACTTGCAAACGCACGTGCACACACACACACATACATGTACATGCGTTAGCATGTACACACAGATACACACACGCATGAGCATGTACATACGCACACACAGATCCATGCTCACGCACGCGCACTCACACTCGTGAACGTATGCACGCACGGACACATGCATGCACGCACACATTCTCACGTGCACATACACACCAGAGCAGGCGTGAGGTGCTGAATATCCGTTTCCTACTTCTGCTGTGCTTTAATTTGTTTTCAGTGACTGACGGGCTGATGACAAGAGGTCACAGGTTCACAGTAAATAGGAAAAGAACTGGAGGCTCCAAAAGGAAGAATATTTTCTCAGAACAAATGGTTTAGACTTTGAATGCACGGTCCCTTAACACAGCAGATGGAGCAAGCTTTGAAAGGGAATTGGACGAGTGCATGCAGGACGTGAAAGCTGCAGTGATATGTGAGAAAGAGCAGTGCAGTGGCACCAACTGGATTGCTCTTCAAAAAATCCAGCCACACTCATTGGGTCAACTGGTTCTGTGCTGTACTATTTCCTGAAGTTTGTAACAGCAACAAGAAGAAGTTGTATGGTAAAGGGCCTGTCCCACTGTACGAGGTAATTCAAGAGTTCTCCCGACTTTCCCCTGATTCGAACTCGGAGAATTACGGTAATAGCCGCTCGTAGCTACTCGGGGCTCTCGTGGACATTTTTCAACATGTTGAAAAAACTTCACGAGCTTACCGCGTTTCCCGAGTACCTGCCATTAGCGTTACGAGCCGCTAAGAGACGTCCCGAGCTCCGACGTACCCGCTACGTACATTCTATGTACTTACCACGAGTTTGATTTTTTTTTAAACTCGGGAGAGCTCTTGGGTAAATTCGGATAGTGGGACAGGGCCTTAAGAGCTTTGCGCGTGAACAGTCTGTGGCCGGTAGCGCTGTGTTTCCATAAAGGTGAGGGGCCTTGCTCGGACATGGGCTCCTGCCATCGGTTGCAATTTGAATTTGGAAGCGTTGCTATTGGGCAGGACTTAGCGACGGTTTATTCAACGGTTGATTTCAGCCGGTGTAAAGGCAGGCGCCGGTAAGCCACGAGGTAGTACTGACGGGCTGGATCGCGATCAGCGCCATGGACTGAAGCAGAGAGAGAGGTGTGCTTCTGTATGATGGGCCCCGCGCATACCGAGATAAGTATTGTTTTTGTTCTCTCTCTTGCCAAGAAATCTGATTTGTAACTAAACGGACGGGTGAGTCTTTTTCTGTTCTCTCAGTCAGTTCCTTGAATCTGTTCCCTTGCAACAAGTTGCAACTATATGCCCATTGTTAATATAACTGAGTGACCCAAGGTACTCCCATTGCAGTATGTCCTGAGCAACAACCTGGTCAATATTTCTCCCTGGTCATTCTTCTCATTCACTCGTCCCTTGTTCATCGTCAATACTCACCTTATGATTCCATGAAATGCCTCACAGACAGTTCGACTTTGTTAAAAGGGCAAAGTTAAATCAAGCTGCTGCCTGGGCATTTTGTGGGCTTTGGCTGTGAACAATGGAATGGCTTGGAGACAGACAGCACATAAAGAGGCCCTTTGGCCCAACCTGTCCATGCCGACCAACATGCCTACTTAAGCAAATCCCATTTGCCCACATTTGAGAGGTTGAGAGCTTCAGGTTCCAGGCTTAAACATTACCAACTATCAGTCCTGAAGCAACCACAATGAAGGTGCAGCTATGAAGGCACACCAACACCTCCACTTTCTCAAGAAGCAAAGGAAATTCTGCACATCTCCAATGACCTTTTACCAATTTCAGCAGATGCACAGTAGAAAGCACCCTATCAATTACACCACAGCTTGGTTTGGGAACCACTCTCCCCAAGACTGCAAGAAAATGAATACAATTGTGGATGTAGCCCAGTCCATCACACAGACTAGGCTCTCCAGCTTTTACTCCATCTTCACTTCATGCAGTCTCAAGGAAAGCAGCCAATATAATGACTTTTAGACTCTGGACTTTAGAGATACAGCATGGAAGCATTTAGAACGGAGATGAGGAAAAACTTTTTCACACAGAGAGTTGTGAATCTGTGGAATTCTCTGCCTCAGAAGGCAGTGGAGGCCAATTCTCTGGATGCTTTCAAGTGCGAGTTAGATAGAGCTCTTAAAGATAGCGGAGTCAGGGGATATGGGGAGAAGGCAGGAACGGGGTACTGAGTGGGGATGATCAGCCATAATCACAGTGAATGGCGGTGCTGGCTCGAAGGGCCGAATGGCTTACTCCTGCACCTATTGTCTATTGAAACAGGCCCTTTGGCCCATCTAGTCTGCGCCGACCTTCATTTAACCAAACACTAGCACTATCCTAGCGATGATTATCGTCAGGACCCTTCTTCAGACTAATTGTAGGAGGGAGGGGTTGGTGGAAAGAAAGTTGGAAGAGAGGAGGAGCAGGGCAGAGCATGGCAGGTAATAGGCCGACGCAGGTCTATAGTTTAGAGTTTAGAGACACAGTGTGGACACAGGCCCTTTGGCCCATTCAGTGCGTGCTGACCAGCAAAAACGCTTACTAGCACTATCCTACACACTAGGGACAATTTAGAACTTACAGATGCTAATTAACCTACAAACCTGTACATCTTTGGAGTGTGGGAGGAAACCAGTGTCCGGAGAAAACCCTAGTGGTCACAGGGAGAACATACAAACTCCGTACAGGCAGTAGTCAGTATTGAACCCGGGTCTCTGGCGCTGTAAGGCAGCGACTCTATCGCTGCGCCACTGTGTCGCCCAAAGTGAGGAGGGTTATTTGATAGGCAGATGGTTGATCAAAGGCCAGATGTTAAAAGACACAAGGTGTGAGATAAAAGGATTGACGAGTTTCAAATTGTGAAGTTAGAGGAAGGAATGTAGATGGAAGGGGAGGGGGCGAAGAGAAATAAGTGTGAGTCCACGTAGGGCCCAGGGGAGGAGAGGGGAGGGGAAGAATGGGATAAGTTACATGGGGGAAGAAGGGAAAATGGGGAGAGGTGGGGAATATGTAGTTGCCTAAAATTGGAGAATGAATAGTTCATACCTTTGGGTTAGAAGCTACCCAAGCAGAATATAAGAACATGCTGCTGTGGTATTAAGTGAGGGGATTTGAGTTGTGGGATAGGTGGCCATTTTTGGATGAGAAAGTTCACAAGGTGGGCCAATGTGCCCGATGGGTGTTGGGGAAATGAATCTTGTGGTCATAAACACACCTCTGCTCTGTTAAAACAGGCAGCAGAACAAACATATTTTCTTTAGATCGACCGGGTCTCTTAAAAGCATGCAGATACAACAGATGCTGCAGATGGTTTAGTATCTCTCCTGGTGTTTCACCCTGAAGGCAAAACCTGGTGGGCTTTCTGTATTGGCAACAGTACAAAGGCAAACCGACAGAGGAGAGATCTCCTTGGTGCTGACTGACCTTTCTCTGAGATCAATCCCACTCTAACGCAGAGTGAAAATCCGAGGCCGGAGAGCAAAGCCGCTTCTTGAAAGATGAGGCGCATAAAGGGGCTATTAATAAACCCCTTTGCTCCAGTTGGCCAGGTCTTGTGCAGAACAGACGGATCCCAATGTATATATTCTACATACAGTTTATTGTGTGGAGAATTTGGCATCTGCCTTGGAACTGGCGTGCTGGCAGCTGCCTGTCTCTGCCAAGACTCAATCTGACAGCCAGAGTGTGTGAATCAGGAATAGGAACCCAGCTGTTTGGATGCACTCCAAAAATAAAACATCGGTGCCCCGCATCATCTGACGATGGGATGCAAGGGTAGATCAGTCAGGGAAGGGACCCTTACCCATGTCTCCCTGCACAGTGTGTTTGTCATCTGACTGTGGCTGCTGGAAGGGGTTGGGTATGAGTCAATGGAAGACCCTTGTAGCTCCGGGCCTAAAGGCGGCACGCTGGAGCAGAGGGAGAGTTGCTGCCTTACAGCACCAGAGACCCGGGTTCCATCCTGACGATGGGTGCTGTCTGTATGGAGTTTGTATGTTCTCCCCGTGACCTGTGTGGGTTTTCCCCGGGTGCTCCGGTTTCCTCCCACACTCCAAAGATGTACAGGTTTGCAGGCTAATTGGCTTGGTGAAATTGTAAATTGTCTCTAGTGCATGTTAGTGTGTGGGGACCGCTGGTCGGCACGGACTCGGTGGCCCGAAGGGCACTGTTTCCGCGCTGTATCTCTAAACTAAAACGAAACAAATTCAAGACATGCGGTCAGGACAGAAGATTCACAAGCGACGGTGAATGCTGAAATCTTGAACAAAAAATAAATAAGGTGCTGGAGGAACTCAGCGGGTCGAGCAGTATCTGGAGAGGGAGATGGACAGATGGTGTTTTTGGATTGGGACCCTTCTTCAGACTGATGGAGACCATGGGAGATAGCTGGCAGAAGGAGTGAAGGGGTGGTGCAAGTGATAAGTGGATCCAGGTGAGGAGGGTGGGTTGGCAGGTGAGGTCGGTGGTGGGGAGAAGGATGTAAAGAGAAACCAAAGCTGGAGGTGATAAGCGGAGAAGACAAAAGGGTTCTGATGGTGGAATCTGGTAAGAAAGGAAGGTGTGGAATGAAAGGTAGAACCAGTTGGAGGGATGGTGGATAGATGGGAATGTGGGAGGGGAAGGAAAATAGGAAACCTGGGAGTGCGGTGGGGATACAGTACGTGGTTGGAGAATGGGAAAGATACTGGGCAGCGGGGAAGGTGGGGGGGAGCTGAAAGTTAGGTGTGTGGAGGGATGGTAGCAGGGTAAGTAGGTGGATGAGAATGGGTGGTGGGGTTAATTGAAATTGAAACATTAAATTACATCAAATTACATTGGAGAATTTGTTTAAATTAATGTGAATTCAAGTTCATCACAGTAGCGCAGCAGGTAGACCTGCTGCCTCACAACGGCAGAGACCCGGTTCGATCCTGACCTCAGCTACTGTCTGTGTGGAGTTTGCAAGTTCTCCCTCAAGTCTCCTCCCACATCCCAAAGACGTGCGGGTTTGTAGGCTAATTGCCCCTAGTGTGTAGAGAGGGGATGAGGAAGTGGGATAACATAGAACTAGTGTGAACGAGTGATCGATGGTTGATATGGACTTTGTGGGCCTGTTTCCAGGCTACCCAAGGAAGATGTGGTGCTGTTCTTCCAGTTTGCTGTGACCTCACTCTGGCAGCGGAGGAGGCCAAGGACATGTTGCTGTGGGATTGGGAAGGGGAACTGAAGCAGCCTGCAACCCGGAACTGACGGACAGAGCGTCTGAGACCTTTAGAGATGAAAGAACATACAAATGTGTCTTAACGTGCTTTAAATGCAGCCTGCACACTTGGACACGCTGAAGCAATTATAGATTCTGGTCAGGAACATATTGAATTGCTATTGAGGAAATCGCCTTCTTTCTAATTTTTAATCACTTCTCAGTGAAACGTGAACAATTCTTCTTTACAATTTCTAACTTGCCATTTAATGTTAAGGGAAGACCGTTTGAAATCTGCTCTGCATCGATGATTGTCGCTGCCTCCAGAAATATGTTGCACAGGTGAGCTGTCAGCTTAGATCCTCAGGTCTCGGGGTGGTGGCTGAGGTGGCAGTGTTGTTCTCCGTACCAGGTCAAAGCTCTGTGGCCGACATGCTGGATGACTCTGTGACCATTCCTCAGATTGATGGAACAGCAGGCCATTCAGCCCTTCAGTCTGTACAACACTCAATTAAACCATGGCTGATCAGTATCCACGTACGTTCTCCCTTTCATCACTTCCTCCAGCGAGAATCGATCAAACCCAGGTGTCATTTATTACTGAGCTTCCATCTACTGCTTGTTATGGCAGAGAGCTCCGCCGTTTCACTCCCCTTCGTGTGTATAAGAGTTTCCGACCTTCATTCTTGAATGGCTGACTTTGATGGTCCTGTTCCCTTTGCTTAAGATTCTCCCAATAACAGGAAACATTTCTGACTTTTTGATTGTTAATTAATAGATTCATTACAGTGTGGAAACAGGCCCTTCGGCCCAACTTGCCCACATTGGTCAACATGCCGCATCTACACTAAACGAACCTGCCTGCGTTTGGCCTATATCCCTCCAAACCTGTCCTATCCATGTACACGTCTCAATGTTTCTTAAAGGTTACGATAGTACCTGCTTCAACTACCTCTTCCAGCAGTTCGTTCCATCCACCCACCACCCTTTGTGTGAAAAAGTGACCCCTCTGGTTCCTATTAAATCTTTCTCTCTCGCCTTAAACCAATGTCCTGTTTTTCTCCCAAAAATTTCTTTCAAAATCCTGAAAAATCCTCCAAGCAAATCATGCCCTCAACCTTTCATATGTAACGTCTGGTAAACAACCTCTCACAACTGAACATTGACACCCCGTTGTCAAACTCAACCACATCTTCTCCGTTCTGGTAACTTTGGAAAGAACTGAAGATGGCAGCTGGTTAAGCCGATGTCTTAATCCCACCAGGGTGCTGTGTAACACATTAACTTGTCGTACCTCCATGATCTTCGGGGAGCCTTGCCGTCCAAGAGTTCCAAGGATCAGTCCCCACGTTTTTGCCTTTGCTGCCGTCGCTATGGCTTCCTTTCTGATTGCCTGCATCTGCTCGTGATCGTAGTACTCGCGGGAGAGCACTTTGCTGTAGGGGTCGTACCTGCAAGGTCAGAGTGTGTGAGAGGGGTCACAGGGTCACTCAGTATCAATCATATACAGTATTACGTATTACAGTACTAGACTCCTATAATTCCAAATTATTTTTTTTAAAAGGCAGCACGCTGGCGCAGCAGTAGAGTTGCTGCCTCACAGCGCCATTGACCCGGGTTCAATCCTGACTACGGGTGCTGTCTGTACGGAGTTTGTACATTCTTCCTGTGGGTTTTCCCCGATATCTTTGGTTTCCTCCCACATTCCAAAGACATACAGGTTTGTGGGTTAATTGGCTTGGTATGAATGTAAATTGTCCCCAGTGTGTGTGGGATAGTGTTAGTGTGCGGGGATCGCAGGTCGGCGCGGACTTGGCGGGCCGAAGGGCCGTTTCCATGCTGTATCTCTAAACTAAACTAAAAAAAGTAGACAAACAGAAACGCTATGCGGCATCTTTCACAACTCAGGGCAATCCCAAAACATTTCTTGTTTCCACTGGGGGAAATAATGTTCTGTGTGTCTATCGTAAGTATGCCTCGTACATATGCACACACCCATACATAGGCACTAAACACAGATGCAAGCCGCCGTGCACAGTTCACCCTGCAGAGAACCAATATACACTCACATATATCCACACAGAGTCTTTCCTCACTCTCTCTCTCTCTCTCCCTCCCTCACTCTCCCTGACGCACACACAAAAAGCAAGCAGAGAAATGCCTCAACATTAATTCCCAGCAGATTACTTTCAGTTGTCAGTGATGTTAAGTGCAGATAATATCCAGTGGCAATTCACTTGCTATTATCTCAGGCAGCTACTTGCATAGATTAGAGGGAATTTTATTTTTAACGTTACAAATCCAGAAGGAAATTAACAACCCGGCTCCTCCCCTCCCCCAGCTGAGCTTCATCTCGACGGAGTCAATTCCCAACTAACTCTTGACCTGCGAACATCCCCATGGGAAAGTTAAAGCGCAGGAATATCATTACACAGGGGAACGTGTGTGAATGTTGCAAAAGAGGTGCATTAACTCCCCACACCCAGGCAAGGTGCTGTAAAAATTCCACCCTCCGCCAAATCAACACCTGCACCAACACTAGGGCGGCACGGTGGCGCAGCGGTAGAGTTGCTGCCATACAGCGCCAGAGATCTGGGTTCGATCTCGGCTATAGGTGCATTCTTTACGGAGTTTGTACGTTCTCCCTGTGACCGCGTGGGTTTTCTCAGAGATCTTCAGTTTCCTCCCACACTCCAAAGACGTACAGGTTTGTAGGTTAATTGGCTTGGTGCATGTATAAATTGTCCCTAGTGTGTGTAGGAAAGTGTTAGTGTGAGGGGATCGCTGGTCGGTGCAGACTCGGTGGGCTGAAGGGCCTGTTTCAGTGCTGTCTAAACTAAACTAAAACTAAAAACTGCTATCGCAATGTTTAAGAAACATTTAGACAGCTACATGGATAGGATGGGTTTAGAGGGATATGGGCCAAACGCAGGCAGGTGGGACTAGTGTAGAAGGGACATGTTGACCGCTATGGGCAGGTTGGGCCGAAGGGCCTGTTTACACGCTGTATGAATCTGTGACACTATCCACACTCCCAGCGAAGAAACCACTGAGATTGTAGCACCAGGTTTAACGCAGGAGCTACCAAATGCACATCTGACCCCGTCTCCTTCCCTCTCTCAGTTTTGTGGGCAAGATGAGCTTGCGGCCATCATGGATCTATTCAAATTGAAAGAGTGAGCTGAGATTCACCCACTGAAGCAGTGTGAGTACAGGCAACAACACTTCAATATGAATTGCACCTGCTAATACAACTTGTTTAGTTTAGTTTTGTGTATTTTTGTCACGTGTACAGGAGTACAGTGAAAAGATTTTTGTTGCGTGCTATCCAATCAGCAAAAAGACTACATGATTACAATCAGGCTGTCCAGTGTACAGCTACAGGTTAAATGGTGTAATGTTTTGTGCAAGATAAAGTCTAGATTAAAGATAGTTCAAAGGTCTTCAATGAGGTAGATGGGAGGTCAGGACTGTTCTCTAGTTGGTATGTGGTTTATTGTCGCCTGCACTGAGATACAGTGTGTGCTATCCAGGTAAATTATACCATACATCTGTACAATCAAACCCTTCGTTCTCCCCATGACCGCATGGGTTTTCTCCGGGTGCTTCAGTTTCCTCTCACATTCCAAAGACGTGCAGCTTTGTTGGTCAATTGTCTTCTGTAAATTGTCCCTTGTGTGTAGGAAAGTGCTAGAGTATAGTTGATTGTTGGTTGGTGCGGCTTGGTGGGCCAAAGGGCCTGTTTCCACGCGGTATCTCTAAAGTCTAAAGTACATCCTTAGCATGCGAGAGGTCTGTTCAACTGTCCCATTATAGCAGGAAAGAAGCTGTTATTGAATCTGGTGGTAAGTGCTCTCTTTTGTACCTTCTGCCCAATGGGAGAGGGACAATGAGGGACTGGCCGGCTCCTTGGTCCTTCATAAATGGTCCTTGACTATATTTTCTCCTTTCCTGAGGCAGCATGGTGTAGTTGCTTGGGGGAGAGGGGGAGAGGTGGGAGGGGGGGGGAGGCCTTTTTGTGTGTTCCACACCTACATCCATAACTCTGCAATTACTTGCATTCTTGGGCAGCAAAACTGTCACACCAAGTTATGATGCATCCTGATAGGAAGCTTTCTACCATGCATGTGTCATAAGGTCTGACACTGAGCTAGATGATGAGATATCAGGAGCGGTGACTGCAGTAGGTTTGATCAATACGACAATTTCTTAATGGAAGAGGGGGGGGGGGAAACAGGTTTAGGAAAGGAATTTCACGTCTTAATATCTTGGGGTGTGCTAACATTAGTGGAGGCACTTGAACACGAAGACTTAAAAGGCCCATTTGTTTAGGGATATTTTTTGAGTAATTCCTTTTAGGAATAGGAATAAACAGGAACAAATACAGTACGGATGATCTGTCAAGTTTCTAATGAGAAAGGGCTTTAACCGAGATCAAGAGATTAGACGTGCACAAATTGACTTTGTGTTTATCTCAAGCACCAATTGGGGAAAAGTATCATGAAGCACCGTGCTCTGTATTTTGAATTATTGCACAGAGAGTAGTTTTGCTGATTCCTAGAAACCAACGTTAGACAGTGTCTGGTGGGGTTGTCAAGATGGGCGGCACAGTGGCGCAGCGGTAGAGTTGCTGCCCTACAGCGTCAGACACCCGGGTTCGATCCCGACCTAGGGTGCTGTCTGTGTGGAGTTTGCACATTCTCCCTTTCACCATGGGGGTTTCCCTCGGGCGCTGCTGTTTCCTCCCACATTCCAAAGATGTGCAGGTTTATAGGTTAATTGGTTTCTATACATTTCTCCCTGGTGTGTAGGATAGAACTAGTGTATTGGTAATCTTGGTTGGTGGGGACTCTTATAAATATACTGATAAATCCCTTAGGATTCTCCTTTGCCTTATCTGTCAAGGATATCTCTTGTCCTCTTTTTGCCCTCTTGATTTTCTTCCTAAGTGGACTCCCACATCCCTTGCACTCCTATAGAAGCTTTAACAAAGTAAAAAATCAATGCTGCTTTTAAAAATACTATGCTAAGTGGCGGAAGCAGTACAACGTTTACACTTGTCAAGACTGCCCTACCTCATTAAACAGGAAGTACCACTTCAGTAATAGGCTCTATGCATTAAAACCAGTGGGGCATTCAGAGCGAGGCATATCCCTCCAGAGGATATATATCCTGTCTTTCTATTCCATGCTTGCAATTTTGATTGCACTAAAAGCAATTAATGGACTGTTAATAGGACACAGCCCCTTGTTCAGTCTCAGTCTCCCTCTCTCTTTTACTTAAGGGCCTGTCCCACTTGGCCGTCATTTGCGCGCCATTTACGCGACCTGGTAGCGTGTGGGTAGCGCGGGAAGGACGCATGGAGGAGTGTGGAGTTGCGTGAGGTATCGCGAAGCGCGCCAGGATTTCGTGCTGCACTAAATCTTTGAGCGCCACCGGCCTGTCACGTAAATGACGGCCAAGTGGGACAGGGTGACGTTTCGGATCGAATGGGTGACGTTTTCGGGTCGAGACCCTTCTTCAGACTGAAACATCACCCAATTGCTAGTACCACTCAAGAAACGGGAACATTT
Source organism: Malacoraja senta (assembly GCA_038087875.1). Taxonomy (NCBI): domain Eukaryota; kingdom Metazoa; phylum Chordata; class Chondrichthyes; order Rajiformes; family Rajidae; genus Malacoraja; species Malacoraja senta. Next base: position 25,707,315 of record CM075982.1, read on the forward strand.
TAGAAAATCACCATAAATATCATAAACTGGGTAAATATGATAAACTGGGTATTCAAATGACGTCACGCATTCCAGACGGCTGTGCGGACGCATGATGACACGCGACTGTCGCACGTCAGTCACTACCGGCCTGTCGCATAAATGACGGCCAAGTGGGACAGGCCCTTTACTATTTTCTCTTATGTTCTCCACTTCCTGCTCTTTCCTTGTTTATTTCTCATTGTTTTCCTTTTTTTCTGTCTACCTCTCATTCTTCAATCTGCATTTAGAGCCCTAGTCATAGTCACACAGCATGGAACAAGACCCTTCAGCCCAACTTGCCCATGCCAAGCAACATGCCCCATCTACACTAGTTCTACTTGCCTGCGTGTGGCCCTTAACCCTCTAAACCTATCCTATCCATGTACTTGTCCAAATGTCTCTTAAATATTAAGATAGTACCTATTGTTTTCAGTCTCTCCTCCCACCCATTCTCTCTCCTCTGCCAACTTTTCACCTGTTACAACATAGAGTGTGGAACAGAACAGCACAGGAACAACCTCCCTGGTCTGCATTAAGAACTTTATCCTAACCTTGTGTAACCAGCAGGAATAGTCTCTCCTTTGAGAACCTACCAAGCGGGATGAGGTGCTCCTGCAGAGTGAGTTTCGGGAGTAAGGAAGATGGCATTACTTCTAGGGTCATAATCTGAGGATTACTCCCAATGCCATGTGCTAGTGAGGGTAGTGATAAGGGGACAGGATAGATGAATATATGATTAAAGAGTTTGTTGGATTGTTTCTGGGATAGGTGGGATCTATACAACATGGATGGGCTGCAGCTAAACTGGGACTGGGGCAATATCCTTGCAGGGAGGTTTGCTCAACTATTCGAGAAGGTTTAATTTAATTTGACAAGGTTGGGAAACTGCTGTCAAATCCAAGCGACAGCCAAGATAACACACCATCACCTCTACTCGCTCAGGAGACGGAGGAAATTTGACTCTTACCAACTTCTACAGATGCATCATAGAAAGCACACTGTGGGGTTGCATCACAGCCTGGTTTGGGAACAGCTCTGCTGAAGACCGCAAGAAATTGCATAGAGTTCTGAATGTAGCCCAGTCCATCACACAGACCAGACTCCCCACCATTGACTCCATCTTGGAAAAGCAGCCAACATCACTTTGGCCACGCTTTCATTTCGCTCCGACTATCAGGCAGAAGATACAGGAGTCTGAAAACCGACCACCAAGTTCAACAATAGCTTCATCCCAACAACATACACAACACTAAGATAGACACAAAAAGCTGGAGTAACTCAGCGGGACAGGCAGCATCTCTGGAGAGAAAGAATGGGTGACGTTTCGGGTCGAGACTCTTCTTCAGACTCTTCTTCTCGACTTGAAACGTCATCCATTCCTACTCTCCAGATTTGGGCCAAAGTGCCGGGTTCCATGCTGTATCATTAATCTAAACTAAACAGATATGTAAACAAATCAGAGAAAGGTGGAAAGTCATGGCAGTGGAGAATTTTAACTTTCCCAATACTGATTGGGATTGCCTTAGTGCAGGAGGCTAAGATGGAGTGGAATTTGAGCAGTACGTTGAAGCAAGACTTTTGAGACAATATTTACATTGCCCTTCTAGAGATGGGCAGTACTTGACCTTAACTTAGGAAGTGAAATTGTGCAGGTGGTGGAAGTGTCAGTGAACATAATTCTGTAAAGCTTCAAAGTAGTTCAGGAAAGGGAGAAGTTGGTCCTTAAGTTAAGCTCTTAAATTGGGGATGGGTTCAATAGCGTCTGAGAGGACCTAGCAAAAATAGACGGAGCAGATGCTTTTGGGTAAAACAACAAAAGAGAGTCTTTTAAAAGCGAGTTAGTATCTCTAAGATAAAAAGTAGTTCAGGGCCAGCATGTTACAATAAGGGTGAAAGGCAAAGTTGGCAAGATTAGGGAACTTTGGATGATAATATTATTGAAGGTTTGATCAGGGAAAAAAAACACATGGGCGGCTCTGCGGTAGAGCTACTGCCATACAGCGCCAGAGACTCGGGTTCGATCCTGGCTACGGGTGCTTGTCTGTACAGAGTTTGTACTTTCTCCCCGTGACCTGCGTGGGTTTTCTCCGAGATATTCGGTTTCCTCCCACATTCCAATGATGTACAAATTTGTAGGTTAATCGACATGGTGTAAATGTAAAATTCTCCCTGGTGTGTGTAGGGTAGTGTTAATGTGCGGGGATCGCTGGTCGATGGGTGAAGGGCCCGTTTCCGCGCTGTATCTCTAAACTAAACTAAATGTGCGACTGGAATCTAGGGATGCTCTTGAAGAATATAGAGTATGTAGTTGAGAACTGGCAAAATAAATTACAAGGGCAAAAAACGGAAAAGAGGTATCCTAGACACAAAATCACAAGACATTCTATGAGTATTTCCAGAGGCAGAGGGTAGCCAGGATTCTCTTAGGAACCAGAGGGTGGGCTATGTGTACAGCCAGGTCCTGTGGACAAGGTCGTGAATGAATACTTCTTATCTATATTCACCAAGGAGAAGGAGATGGTAGATAGTGAGTTCAGGGAGGGGTATGTAGATATTTTGAAACAGGAAGAAGGTGTTAAATAGCATGGAACTGCAGAAGCTGGTTTATACCAAAGATAGACACAAAGTGCCGGAGTAACTCAACGGGTCAGGCAGCACCTCTGGAGAAAAAGGATGGGTGATGTTTCAGGTCGGGACTCTTTTTCTCAAACTCCTTCAGTCTGAAGAAGCGTCCCGAGCTGAAAGGTCACCCATCCTTTTTCTCCAGAGATGCTGCCAGACCCGCTGAATTACTCCAGCACTTTGTGTCTATCTTTTGTGTTAAATATCATGCTTCGCATTAGGGTTGGTAAATCCCCAGGGCCGGCTGAGATATATCCCAGGTTTCTGTGGGAAGCGTCGCAGGAGATGGCCAGGGCATTGATGGAGATCTCTGCATCTTTGTTAGCCATGGGTGAGGTGATAGCTTATGTTGTTTGTCTATTTAAGAAAGGCAGAAGGAATAAGCCAGATAATTACTGACTGCTCAGCCTTTGCTTGGTGGTAGGAAAACTATGAGAGATTTTTTTTTGCACAGTGAGCGACTGATATCTAGAACTTGCTGCCAGAAGAAGGGTTTCGACCCAAAACGTTGCCTATTTCCTTCGCTCCATAGATGCTGCCTCACCAGCTGAGTTTCTCCAGCATTTTTGTCTACCTGAGGTTTAGTTTTACTTTAGTTTTGAGATGCAGCAAGGAAACAGGTCCTTCGGCCCACGGAGTCCACACACACCGACCAACGATCCCTGCACATTAACACCACCCAACACACGCTAGGGACATTTTTTTGCATTTACACCATGCCAATTAACCTACAAACCTGTACGCCTCTGGAGTGTGGGGAGGTCTCGGAGGAAACCCACGCAGGTCACGGGGCGAACGTACAAACTCTGTGCAGACTGGAGTCATGATTGAACCCGGGTCTCTGGCGCTGTACGGCAGTAGCCCCACCTCTGCACCACCATGCCACCCCTGGAGTCATAAACAATCACTCCAATTAAAAAACATTTTGACAGACACTTAGACAGGTGAGATAGAGACGAATATGGAGCAAAAGCAGGCAAAAGAATTACGTCGACGCAAGGAACTGCAGATGTTGGCTTACCAAAAAAGAAGGGTCCCGACCTGAAACGTCACCTATCTGTCCTCCTGAGCCACTGGGTTACTTTAGCACTTTGTGTCTTTTTCAGGCAAATGGATTATTGTAACAAAAATGTTGGTATGGGCTGCAGGGCTTGTTTCTGTGCTGTACTACGCTCTGATTATGTGACTCTATAACCCTTCTGCAATACTGTATAAAAAGACACTAAAAACGAACACGCGTTAACCTTATTGTTGTGCAATGTACCCAAAATGCAAATCTGTTATTATATGACTAGCTTCTATTCTTGGAGTCATCCAGGTGAAGCCACAGTTTACTCTGCATGGCTCTGATATACAGTACTCTGTTTTCTAGTGGAATACTCTAAATTCGTCACCGTACTCAAACTGAAATTGAAAGTAGCTGTGAGGCAAAGATCAAGAATTCCTCTTGCAGTACTATTTAGGATCACACCGCAATGCCAATGAATTTATAGATTTCCTTTAAGAATGCATGGCCTTGTGCAGTCTCTTGAGATCCAACCACGACTTGCTTCCATTCCAGTTATGTGGTTCCAGTGTGGGATTGGGAGATCTGCCACAGTTGGGGTTGGAGGTGTTTGATGGAGCGAGTGGCTGGGATGTTGTGAGCTCCATCTGAGGTTTGCACTTGGCCTCCTAGTGTTCCATTTACAGAAGCTCTCAGTGCTCAGCGCCTTCCCCGGATGCTCCCTCGCCATTTTGAACCATCGCTGGGCCAGGGATTCCCAGGAATCAGTGAGAATGTTACACTTCATCAAACAGACTTTGAGAATGTCTTTTAAATTTTTTCTCTGTCCTCTTGCTATGGCGTAGCTTAGAGTAGAGAGCTGGAATAAATCCCAGAATTGACAGTCTGATTAAGCTTAACCGCAGCCAGTTGAGAATGTCACATCCTCCATGCTGGGGATGTTTTCCCTGCAGAGGATGCTGACATTGGCTCATCTACCCGGAACTGTGTTGGAGGATTCTGAAGAGACAGTCTTGGTGGGATTCCTCTCGTGGTTTTAAATATTTACTCGAGGTTGCTCCTGATTCCAAAGAGCATGTTGCCTGGATTAGTGAGTATCAGCCCAAAGAAGAAGATGGATAAACTTGGATTGTTTTCTCTGGAGCATCAGGGCTGAGGAAGGACCTGATAGAACTACATAAGATTATGAGAGGCACAGATAGGATAGACAGTCAGAACCTTTTTCCCAGAGTGGAAAAATCATACAATAGAGGGCATAGAGGGAGAACATTAAAGCCCCTGTCCCACGTACGTGTCCTTGGCACGCTAATTACGCGACCTCGTGGTCGCGTGGAAGCGCGACGGTCCCGCAAAGGTCGCGCGCGACTTCATGCGTCCGCACAGCCGTCTGGAGCGCGTGACTTCATTTGAAGATGGACACAAAATGCAGGAGTAACTCAGCGGGACCGGCAGCATCTCTGGAGAGAAGCAATGAGTGATGTTTTGGGTCGAGACCCTTCTTCAGTCTGAAAGATGGGTCTTGACCCGAAACGTCATCCATTCCTTCTCTCCAGAGATGCTGCCGGTCCCGCTGAGTTACTCCAGCTTTTTGTGTCTATCTTCAATTTTCTTGGCCCTGCTCTGGGAGTAGGAGTGGGGGCGGGTCCGGATCCGCAACGGCCGTGAGCCCCAGGCCGAGCTCGGCGATCGTTTGCCCTGTTCATCCGGTGAATTCTTGCTCTCGTGTTGTGCTGTGTTGCGCTTTGCCGCACTCTACTACCCTGCTCTATGTTGTGCCCTTGTTCCCTACAGCCCTGTGCTGTGGAGTATTGGTCTGGCTGCACTCTTTAGCTGTGCTATGCCATGTGTGATATATTCAGTGTTGTGCTCTCTGCAGAACTTTGCTGTATACTTTGGCACTGTAAATAGCTTTCAATGCCTGTCACCAACTACAGTGGCCCCTTTTCCATGAGATTAATATTTAAAGGCTGATGGCTTGAAAGTCTGGCTAACGGATCTGGTGAGTAGCAGCTGTTCAGTCTGAGATGCTACTAGATGGGAAATGAATCTTCCAGCCCAAGCCCTTTCTGGAAGTCATGAGCTATGAGTTTAGTTGCAGATTATACACTGCTTAACAGAAGTACTTGCAGTCTTTAGCAAGTTAGAAACATTAGAAAAAGCAAAGGAAGAGGAAAAGAGATGGAAGGCCATCAAATGGCCTATGGAGAAGGCTGGTAAGGTCATAAGGCCATAAGGAATAGGAGTAGAATTAGACCATTCAACCCATCAAGTTACTCCGCCATTCAGATAGGCACATGGATATGCAGGAATGGAGGGATACGGATCACGTGCAAGGAAAGGAGATTAGTATAATTCGGCATCATGTCTGACATAGACTCGGTTGGTCATCCCTGCATTAAGGCCGCACCTCTCCTTCAACCCCCACAACTTTGCCCCCCCCCCCCTCCCCCCCCATCTTTGTTCCTCCACTGGTCCAGCGGCCGACAAGAATCTGAAGTCCTACATCTGTCTGAAGGTGCTGCTTGCTGTGTGCACTCAATTCCTTCCCCTTCTGATTTTGAACAAAGCACATTTAAGGAAGTTCCATTATAATAAAACATTAACACTGACGGGACTCATTAAAACACCAGGAAAATGATGAAGAGCTGATGTTCCTTTTTTCCTAATTAACTCCACGCTAATGAGTTTTCAGAGAGAAAACTAATTTCCTTTAAAGTATAAAAACGTCATTCCTCCTTGATTTTTATAATTTACCAAAATAATCCAGACAATTTAGTCACTGAATGGCACTCTCTGAGCCACATCCCTCCCCTTGTGACTTTCAGGTTCCCTCTGTGGTGCTAATCTGAGTGATCATTCAGTGATGTTCGACTGTCAACGAATTTGCACACCTGCGTGCGTGTGTGTGAGCATGAGTGTGAATGTGTGAGCGTGTGAGTGTGTCTTTGCGTGTGTGTGCGAGTGTGTGTATGTGAGTGTGTGTATGTGAGTGTGTGTATGTGTGCGTGTGTGTATGTGTGAGTGTGTGTATGTGTGAGTGTGTGTGGGTGAAAGTGTGTGGGTGAGAGTGGGTGTATGTGTGAGTGTGTGGGTGAGAGTGTGTGGGTGAGAGTGGGTGTGTTTGTGTGTGTGAGGGAAAGAGAGAGGGAGAGAAAGAATGAAAGAGAGGGTGGGAGAAAGAAAAAGAGAGCGTGAGAGAATTTGACGGAGGGGTAGGAGGTTTGGTGAAGGACTTTCAAGGGGTATAAATTGTGAAGGTAATGGAGGAGCTTGAGGTGAACCATAGTGCGGAACGACTCATGGACTTAATCCAGGCAGGCAAACTCATCTCACTCATGGCAGAGGTATTGTTCTTGGCCAAGGTAAGCATAAAGAAGCCCAGTTCTCATAAAAATGACCACCTTGCATTGTATGGCATGAAGTGTTAATCTGCAGCCAGGGTCCCTGAGAGCAACTCTGAGTGACATGAAATGTAAGTTGTGGGCAATCACAGTATGCTGTATCTCAAAGCCTCTCGAGTTTAGTTGAGAGATACAGCATGGAAACTGCCCTTCGGCCCATCGAGTCTGCACCAGCGAACGATCACCCATACATTAGTTCCATCCTAGACAGGGACAATTTACAGAAGCTAATCAACCTACAAACCTGCACCTCTTTGGAATGTGGAAGGAAACCGGGGCACCCGCAGAAAACCCACATGGTCACAGGGAGAACGTAAACCTCTACACAGACAGCACCTATAGTCAGTCTCTGCCGCTGTAAGGGAGCAAGCCTACCTCTACGCCACTGTCTATTTTGGAACATGCTTGTAAATTTTAGAATTCAAGAGAATAGCTAGTTTTTCTTTAAAAGGTAGCTTCAAATCAATAGTTATGCGTGATGTCTTTTTTTAAAATACAAATATTTAGGCAGATTTTTAGTTTAGTTCAGAGATACAGCGTGGAAACAGACCATTCGACCCATGGAGTCCGAACTGACCAGCGATCCCCGCACACCTACACTATCCTACTCACACACTGGGGACAATTTACATTTATACCAAGCCAATCAACCTACAAACCTGTACGTCTTTGGAGTGTGGGAGGAAACCGAAGATCTCGGAGAAAACCCACGCAGGTCACGGGGAGAACATACTAACTCCGTAGAGACAAGCACCCGTAGTTAGGATTGAACCCGGGTCTCTGCCGCTGTAAGGCAGTAGCTACAACGGCTACGTCACCGTGCCCTCCTGATCTTTTGGATTGGACAGAGGGTTATAATGGGTATGCTGCTTGGGTGGGAATGTGGGAGCGAGGGCTCACAGACTGAAGTTCAAATCTCAGCAGAGGTGTTGGAGAATTTAAATTCAGTTCACAGAGAAATCAAGAACAGTGACTATAAAATTTACCAGCTTCATAAATGTCCTTCAGGAACAGAAATTTACTCCCTAAGCAACATGGTTGACTCTTGATGGTGGGCAGTAAGCACTGTGCTTGCCTGCAGTAACTAGATCATTTTTTATGACAACAGGCCTGTTAGTAATGAAGTGGGAGAAGGAAAGTATTACAGGAATGAAGTGCTGCACTTACAGGAATCTATACTTTATTCTTACAATACAAAAATAACAATACTTCAATAGTAAAACACAAAGTGCTGGAGGAACTCAGCGGGTCACACAATTTCTGTGGAGGAAATGGACAGATGGCTGATGTCTGAAGAAATGTCCTATTTTGTAACGCCAGCCTGAAGAAGGATCCCGACCTGAAATGTCGCCTGTCCATTCATTCTCTCCACAGATGCCGCTTGACCCATTGGGTTTTCTCCAATACTTTATGTTTTTCTCAAGGTTCCAGCATCTACTGTCTGTAGTGTTTCTAACTTCTTCCCTTGTTCTATTCATTCTTTACTCTATTTCTCCAGCTAATTGTTGACTCCACTTTCCCATTCACCGTTCCATGCTATTGCAATGAGATTATTTACTTTGCCCCATTTTTTAATCACATTATTAATTTCCAAGATTTAGGTCATATTCATGACAAGACCAACAGTAGTCAGTGGAAGTCAGAAACCAAGCCGAGTAACAGAGAAAATTTGTGGCACTGAAGGAGTCCATTCAGCCCGTTATTTCTGTACAAATTGAAAAAATGCTGCCAAGCCTAATCCCACCTTTCAGCCATCGCTTGATAGATCTCATTTTGTTAAGTGCACATCAAATGCTGTTGAATTGCACTGAGGATTTCTCCCTTCTCTACCTATTCAGAAGTGAGTTCCAGACACTCATCGTCCTCTGGATGAAGGAAAAACTCCTAATATTCCCTCTAACCAATTACTAAGCAGTCAACCTAATCAAGGCTTGCTCACATCCTGGTCATTCTCTCTTCTCCCCTGTCCAGCACAAGATACAAAATGTGAAAGCACGTGCCACCACATTCAAGAACAGGGACACATAGAGATATGGAAGGGTAAGCTGTGAAAACGAGAGATCAACGATGACAAAGATCCTTCCCCACTTTGATCAGTCTTGAATGGACTTCATATGTTAAAGATGAATTCTGATCTTCCAATCTACTTTCATACCACCCTTGCACTTATTTTAAGCCTGAACTGTTGTACAGGGTCTTGCAAGACCCTGCAGTTGTACAGGGTCTTGGTGAGACCACACCTGGAGTATTGCGTACAGTTTTGGTCTCCAAATCTGAGGAAGGACATTATAGCCATAGAGGGAGTGCAGAGAAGGTTCACCAGACTGATTCCTGGGATGTCAGGACTTTCATATGAAGAAAGACTGGATAGACTTGGCTTATACTCGCTAGAATTTAGGAGATTGAGAGGGGATCTTATAGAAACGTACAAGATTCTTATGGGGTTGGACAGGCTAGATGCAGGAAGATTGTTCCCGATGTTGGGGAAGTCCAGGACAAGGGGTCACAGCTTAAGGATAAGGGGAAAATCCTTTAAGACCGAGATGAGGAAAAACTTTTTCACACAGAGAGTGGTGAATCTCTGGAACTCTCTGCCACAGAGGGTAGTTGAGGCCAGTTCATTGGCTATATTTAAGAGGGAATTAGATGTGGCCCTTGTGGCTAAAGGGATCAGGGGGTATGGAGAGAAGGCAGGTACGGGATACTGAGTTGGATGATCAGCCATGATCGTATTGAATGGCGGTGCAGGCTCGAAGGGCTGAATGGCCTACTCCTGCACCTAATTTCTATGTATCTATGTAACTCTCTCTAGCTGTAACACTATATTCATTACTTCTGTTTAGTTTCTGTTTTGCAAAACCTGTTGTTGTCATGTATGATATGATTACACACATGCATTGTATGATCTGCGCAGATAGCAAATAAAGTTTCCCACTGTATCTCAGTATACATGACAATAATAAACCAATAACAATCCCCAAACTAAAATCTATACCTGCAGTTTTTGATTAATTTATGGAGATACATGTATACTGAATTTTGTGTAAAGTACTGGAGCTCAAAGTACTGGAGTAACTTAGCGAGTCAGGTAACATCCCTGGAGGACATGGAAAGACGACGTTTCGGGTCGGGATCTTTATTCAGACTGAGTAGTTACTAAGTAATTCAGTCTGAAGAAGGTTCCCGACCTGAAACATCACCTACCTATAAATCCTGATCCACTGAGTTACTCCAGCACTTTATGTTTCGTTCAAGATATTTATGTTTGTTAGGGGTTGTACTGTACTGTATTTATGGTATCTGTGCTTTTGTTATCCTTGGGAAGTCTGTCCCTTGCCAATGACAAGGACTTTGTGTATTCTTTGCTTTGCCGAAGACAGCTATTCGTTGATGTATAAATATTTGATACATATATTTTACTGTAATAAATCATTAGCTATTACGGGTACATGCTTTTGATTTAGTAATCTATTCTTTGCTACATCGAATAATCTCCGTCCACAAGAAGACATCATACCAAGGTTGACACCAGATGCTGGAGTAACTCAGCGGGTCAGGCAGCATCTCTGGATAGAAGGAATGGGTGACATTTCGGGTCGAGAGCTTTCTTCAGACTGAGAGTCAGGAGAGAGGAAGACATAGAGATATGGAAGGGTAAGGTGTGAAAACGAGAGATCAACGATGACAAAGCTCAAGGAAATTGTAGAATGGATCAGTGTTACCTGAGAATTATCTCTCCTACAATATCCTTGAACTTCGTCCACATTGATCTCCCGTTTTCACACCTTACCCGTTCATATCTCTATGTCTCCCTCTCCTGACTTTCAGTCTGAAGAAGTCTCGACCTGAAACGTCACCCATTCCTTCTATCCAGAGATGTTGCCTGTTCCGCTGAGTTACTCCAGCATTTTGTGTCCACCTTTGGTTTTAAACCAGCATCTGCAGGTCCTTCCTACACCATACCATTATGTACTTACCTCAGTCTTTTCGATGTATGAAACATTTTCCAGAACCACATTGTTGAGGGATGGCTCTCGAAGAAAACATCCAGTAGACCTTCTAAGCCAACTTACTGACCCGTCCTGTTTCCACAGGTCTGTGGTGAAACACTCCAAGGATCCTTTGCTCCGGGGACTTGGGCAGGTTTACTACAGAGCTCTTCCGGTGGCAGCTGTACGGGCTGCCATGGACATGAGGGGCAAATGGGGAGGGAGGTGGCGGAGGATAGAAGGGGTGAGATTTAGCCGCACAGTGGGAGATGATAGATTCTCCCCGGCAACGAAGGGTATAAATACCATAAAGCTACAGCAATTATCGAGGCTGTACACCGCGGCATCCAATGAGATGTTTTGCAAAGAGGAAGCGTTGTAAATGAAGCTGGTGGAGTATGGATGGACTCTTCGAGAGCCACTTATGAAGCAGGTGTGTTTCCGCAAAGAATTTTGTAAATCGGAAAGGCCAAACAAAATACATTATGGTTAACCGCAAGAAGGCAGCTAATATCTGCAAAGGCCCACTCCATCTTGGCCACGCTCTTCTCTCTGCTACCATCAAGGAGAAGGTACAGGAGTCTGAGAACCGTGACCTCCAGGTTCAAGAACAGCATCATCTCATAAACCATGGGGCTCTTGAACAACAAATCTAAGCACAACCTTACGTCAGCACTAAACTACTCTTGTACTACTAACGTTGCTGCACGTAGTTTGGCTTCAACTGTTATAGTCTGGTTTACCTCGTATAATACTATTGTATATTTATTTGTTCTGCTGTTGCATTTAATATGCAGCAAGTAAGAATCTAATTTTTTAGTCCCAGTACATATAACAATTAAATACTCATAACCCTTGACCCTTTAATTCATACATGCTTCCCAATTTCCTCTACTGTGAGTGAACAACAGAAGATGCATCTCGTTAAATGTAAGTCTCATTTCCGTTGGCAAGTCAGAAACATATGTCATCTACATTGATGATGCCACAAAATGTGTGAAACATGACAGGAAATAATAGCCTCCAAATGGCTGGTCCAGTTTCCTGACAGAAGGAATTTCTGCAGGAAATGCTCAAACACATCATATTCATCAGTCTGGTCTCGACCCGAAACGTCACCTAATCCTTCGCTCAATAGATGCTGCCTCACCCGCTGGTTTCTCCAGCAATTTTGTCTAAGTTCACATTCAAATCATTTTATCTCTGAGTGATGCATAAAAACATGCTTCCGTTTCAGAGATACAGCATGGAAAGACACTTTGGCCTGCCGAATCCACGCTGACCATCCATTCACACTAGTTCTATGTTATCTCTCTTTCACATCCACTCCCTACACACTCAGGACAATTTGTAGAGGCAGATTAACCGACAAAACCCGCATGTCCTCAGGATGTGGGAGGAAACCGGAGCATCCGGAGGAAACCCACACGGTCATAGGGAGAATGTACAAACTCCACACAAACAGGACTCGCGGTCAGGATAAAACCTGGGTCTCTGTGAGGTAGCAGTTCTACCAGCTGCACACTGGTAGAACTGCTATTATTAAAGATGTTAATAATATTTTAAATTTTAATAATGTGGTTAATTTTTAATAGACTTTGAATATTCTTCACAGTTTCCTATATAGAGACAATGCACAGAAAAAGTCACATCCTTTGCACAGAATTGACAGCCAATGAGACCGGGGGTTGCCGCTTGGCTGGCTGTCAAACAATTTCAGAGGTGAAGGATTGTTCTTTACGGTGGGAAGACTCTGCAGTCCACGGGAACTCATTGATCCCCAAGTTGTCTCTGCTAAGGCGGTGGCAGCAGGGCATGGCTGAGGGGGGACTTCATTGAACAAAATTAGGAAGGATACTGATACGGTGGACAGTAAAAATATATTTCTAATAGCCGAGGTGTAGAAAAGTAGAGCGCATAGTTTCAGCTAAGGATTAAAAGGTTTAGAAAAGATCTGGGAAAGACCTCACCCAGGGGTAGTTGGGAACTGGAATGAACTGCCTGAAAGGGCGGTGATTCCAGAATTTCTCCTAACGTATTTTAAGGAGCAGTTGAATTGCCAAAGCTTAGATGACTGTGGGCAGTGTGTTGTAAGGTGTTTCACGATAGTCGGCATGGATACGCTAGGCAGAAGAGCATATTCCTGTCCTGTGCAGTGGATAAACATCCCTGGCTCGATGTGACACCAGCATCCTCAGGAGGATAGAGATGACACAGAGGCGCAGCTGGTAGAGCTGCTGCCACACAGCCCCAGAGACCCTGGTTCAATCCTGACCTCGGGTACTGTCTGCCTGTGACCGCGTGGGTTTTCTCCGGGTGCTCCGGTTTCTTCCCACATCGCAAAGACGTGTGGGTTTGTTAGTTAATTGGCCTCTATAAATTTCCTCTGGTGTGTAGGAAGTGGATGAGAAAGTGGAAGAACATAGAACGAGGGTGAACGGGTGATCCATGGCCAGCGTGGAGCGATGGGCCTGTTTCCATGCTGTATCTTTCGTTCAAAACAAAGGAAGATAAACAAAAAGCCACACCATGTGGCCAGTGAGATGGAAGTGTGGAGAATATCACAGATACATAGGTACTTAGATCTCTGGACTGCAACAGCAATAACCATTGTGAAATGCATTATGTTGACAAGGAACGTAATTTAATTACAGTTTATCCCGAATAAAATTAGAAGGGGGTGAACCAGAGCTACTGTACATGTGCAGCAAAGCAGGGGGGCGAGCCATTTTAATTATCGCTGAGGAATAAATAACAACCAATTGCACAGACATTAATGCGAGTCGGGAAATAAATCATCTCAGTGAGGGGATTGATCGGGGCAATTTGGTTCAGTGGATGTACAGCAACGCCTTCCCTCCTGCTCCCAACATACAGGCCCCCCTCCTGCCATATCCTTCCCCCTGTCGCTGAGTTACAGCAATCACGTGCGGCCCCTTTTGCTCCACCTGCTGATGTAGAACAGTGGCAGGTATCAGGTAACAGTGGCAGGTATGTGGCAGGACTCTGAGGGTCAGGCAGCATCGGTGGAAGCAGAGGGATGGTCGAGCCACTTCAGCACATGTCATGGAGTTGTCCAGAGTGAGGCCACACTGGAGCAGCAGCTCATGTTCCACTTGTGTAGCTTGGAACGCAATGGTGTGAACAACTCAAAGGTGTGTAGGGGGGAGAGATAGATCAGCCATGATTGAATGGCAGAGTAGACTTGATGGGCCGAATGGCCTAATTCTGCTCCTACCACTTATGATCTTATGAACACTGAATTCTCCAATTTCAAGCAACAAATCCTCTTCCCCCGTCTTTTAGTTCTCGTTTAGTTTCGAGATGCAGCGTGGAAAAAGCCCTTTGGCCCACCGAGTCCACGCCGACCATCGAATGCCCGTACTCTAGTTCTATCCTACACACTAAAAACTATTTACTTTGGGATGTGGGAGGAAACCAAAGCACCCGGAGAAAATTCACGTGGTCACAGGGAGAACGTGCAAACTTCACACAGACTACATCTGTCATCAGGTTCAAACCAGGGTCTCTGGGGCTGTGAGGCAGCAACTCCACTTGCTGCACCTCTGTGCCTTCGCTATCCTTCTGAAGATACTGCTTTCACATCGATCCAGGGATGTTTATCCACTGTATAGGACCGGAATATGCTCTTCAGCCTACCGTATCCATGCCGACCATCGAGAAGCCCCTTACAATACTCTGTCCTAGTGTCCCTATTTTGTCCACAATTGTCCCTAGTGTGTGTGTAGGACAGTGTTAATGTACGGGGATTGCTGATCGGTGCAGACTGGGTGGGCCGAAGGGCCTATTCCCGCACTGTATCTCTGAACTAAACTAAAAAAACAAAACAGGCCCCTTTTCTCCTCTCAGCTGGGCAGGAAGCATCCCACAGTCACCACTTTGACAAAAAAAGCTCCCTGATGAACAACCTCACAACCAATATCAACAAAACAGACCCAGTTGGTGTAGTCATCATTGTAGTGTTGTTTTCAGTAGAGTTACGGTTTGTATGGGGATTTGCTACTTTCAGATTAACTGCCCTCTTTCCGATGATACAACACTGCAAAAGGTCTGTAAAGCATTTTGAGTTATGCCGAGGTCACGATAGGAAAATACTTTGAAGATAAAGACAAAATGCTGAAGTAACGCAGCGGGACAAGCAGCATCTCTGGAGAGAAGGACTGGGTGACGTTTCAGGTCGAGACCATTCTTCAGACGGATCATGGTTACCTGAGAATGATCTTTTCTACATTTTCCTTGATCTTTGTCCCCGTTGATCTCTCATTTACACATCTTACCCTTCCATATCTCTATGTCTCCCTCTCCCCTGACTCTCAGTCTGAAGGTGTAAACCAGCATCTGTTCTTTCCTAGGGAAATAGTTTGTTGTCTCTACCTGGGTGGCACAATCAGTCGGGTTCAGCCCTGACCGTCCGATTGGAGTTTACATCTTCTCCCTGCCACCGCATGGGCTTCCTCCGCCTGCTGCGATTTCCTCCCACATTCGAAAGAGGTGTAGGTTGCTTGACCGATTTACCAGTGCAAATTGCCCCCAGTATGTAGGTGAGTGGTAGAATCATGGTGGGGGGAGGTTGGGGAAGCTGATGGAAACAGGTGAGAAAGAAATTCAGAAGAGAAATGAGATGGCTTCATGAGCCGGCATGGATTCAGTGGCACTAAAATGTCCTCTTTTGTCATGAGGTGACTTGAAGGACAAACTGGAGCCTGAGCGTTTGACAGAGGGCGGCACAAGCCATTCTTCATCTGGCCACTTGCATGGAGTGTAAACCAGTGCATGCACTCTATTCTCACTGATTTACCCTGTCAACATTATGGGACTAATTCCCGAATGATATTGAGTCTAAGCTGTTTGGGGCCAACATATTTATGATTAATGGAACTTGGATTTGCTTTTCGCTCCATTTCTCAAACAGGATGTTTCTAGATGACCTGCTGCACAATTTATCACGTCTGGATTCACTGGGATGGATGCCATTAAGGCTGAACCTTGTTCAAAAAGCAATGTTGAGCACTTCATCAAGAAAGGATGACACAGTCTACCTACTGAAGTAATGTTTCTCCCAGCCAGTCCTGACTTCAAGCAGTTTCCCACTCAGAGGACTGCGACTCCAGCCACTGACTTGCAGCTTCTACAACCAGGGTGCAAATTATACTTGAGCAAAATTAGTGGTGTAGGGTTTCCCAGCAGAACGGAGATGGTTGGAGGTCAAAGAGCATTAGGGGACGATGGCGACAAAGGAACTCTGGCCGTGACTGGTGTAAAGGGATCGAGCTGAGCTTCATTTGTATCAGTCATGGGTCCGTCTTCCTCAGCTGGGAGGTCTGTGGCTCCGCAATCCAGAGACTTTGGCTCATAAACCGGGTGGACCCTCCAGTGAGGCAAGGAGGAAGCCCTCCATTGTCGGAGGCGCCATCTTTCAGATGACTCAGTAGGCCGAGGCTCCACTTGATCTCTCAGGTGGACGTGATGCAATGAGGGTGTTCTGGCCAATATTGAATCCTCAATCAATATCACTAAGATGTATTTGCAGGTCAGTTTAAAAAAACACCTGCACGTAGCATCTGAGATCATCAAAGGGAAATGACTATAGCACAGAAACAGGCCATCTGGCCCAACTCAACCATGCTGGTATTAATACATTATTTCTGCAATTCTTGAATTACCCGTTGGAACTAAGGAATTGAAATTCCTCATCTCTCCACACAACCTTCAATCTACTTTTCTCTCATAACTGGCAGAACTTAACACCCTTCTGAAGACCCTGTTGTCCAACCAGCTGAGTTACTCCAGCTTATTGTGTCTATCTTGGGTTTAAACCAGCATCTGCAGTTCCTTCCTACACATTAAGACTTTATCAACCTCTATCTCTATCAACCCCAACCTTTGGTGTACAAGGGCAGCAAACCCCCGTGACCCACCACCTTTCTGTAACCAAACAACAAGTTAACAGATTCATTGTTGGGCCATTATATGGCCAAAATATAAAATAATGACCGGCATAGACAGGGTAGCCATTCAGAACCTTTTTCACAGGGTGGAAATGTTAAAGCAGGCAGAGGTTTATGGTGAGGGGTGCAAAGTTTAAAGGAGATGTGCGGGGCAGGCTTTATCATAGAGAGTGGTGGATGCTTGGAATGCATTGCGAGGGTGGTGGTGGAGGCAGGTATGATAGTGGTATTTAAGATATGCACATGGACATGCAGGGAATGGAGGTGTATGGATCACGCGCAGGCTGAGGAGATTAGTTTAACCAGACAACAAGTTCAGACATTGTGGGCCAAAGGGCCTGTTCCTGTGCTGTCACTATTCTACATTGCTTTGTTCTCTTAAATTTTAAATCCTATATCTTCTTTCATAAGTTCATGTGATAGGAGCAGAATTAGTCCATTCAGTTCCTCAACTCTACTCCACCATTCAATCATGGCTGATCTATCTCTCCCTCTGAACCCCATTCTCCTGCCTTCTCCCTATAACCCCTGACACCCGTACTAACCACGAATCTCTGCCTTAAAATATCCATTGAGTTGGCCTCCACAACCTTCTGTGGCAACAAATTCCACAGATTCACCACCCTTCTGCTGCTGCTGGCTCTGTTAGACCTCCGCAATTCACTGTTGCACCGAACACCACAGCCACACCCGGCTCGGACCTGCCCCGCAAAGAGTGGGTCGCCCTGAACCGGCTCCGTACAGGGGTCGGCCGGTTCAACGCCAGCATGCATCGCTGGGGGCTGCGCTCATCAGCAACCTGCGTGTGTGGAGCAGATCAGCAAATAGCGCAGCACGTCATTTTTGACTGTCCTCCGCCCCCCTGGTGGAGGGGTCGACCTCACGGCCCCTTGAAATGGCTACAGCGCCTGGAGGGCGTTACATAACCTCTGCTGCCTCAAACGCAAGAAGATGACCACCCTTCTTTGTAACTATCATTAATTGTGAACCAATAAGCAAAAGAAAACGGAAGAAAATACGACAAGCCTGATGATTTCTCTGATTACTTTCAGACATGATCTGGAGATTCACCTTTGAACCTGGAGATGCCAAGATCAGCCTGACCTTCTCCATCCCAGGTTTGCTCCACCCGAAGAAGTGTCTCGACCCGAAACGTCGCCCATTCCTTCTCTCCAGAGATGCTGCCTGTCCCGCTGAGTTACTCCAGCATGTTGTGTCTATCTTCGGTGTAAACCAGCATCTACAGTTCCTTCCTACACATTGCACCACTCCCAATGTATGCGTCTTGCTATCCATTTCTGCCTGGGTCTCTGCCAAATGCCATGGGACTTCATTTTTACATTAAAGCTGCTCTATAAATGGCAGGTAGTTGCAGCAATTACTTTGCCTTGCAGCGCCAGTGACCAAGAGGAGAGGTTGTTTATTATTAACAGATTGTTCACTGTAGATTGAACCAGGTTAAAAGTGTTAACGAAAGTAAAGATTTCAATTTCCTTTCTGCATAGAATGCCCCTGATATAATGTGCTGCACTGTATTGGTGCAAATTATTTTTTACATGAGATGACAATGTGTGCATGATTGGCATAAAATACAGAGAGACAAATGAACACAATGTGCTGTCAAATACTAAACCTGAATCAGGATTGGAAGAAATTAATTCTGACAGCACAATCAGCAATTCATAATTGCTGTGGATTCTGGGCTGAGCATAAGATCGCTCTCTTTCTAGACTCCCCACTCATCCTTGTTCCCCAAAGTCAAGTGACTCAATAGTGGAACGGCGATGGGCTTCCTTCAGAGCTGAGTAAAGCTTCTCGAATCTCCATCACCCAGCTGAACGCTACATGGAAACAACCCGACCCGGGTTCAATCCTGACCTCGGGTGCTGTCTGTGTGGAGTTTGCACCATCTTCCCAGTGACGGCGTGAGTTTCCTCCCGGTGCTCTGGTTTCCTCCCACATCCCAAAGGCGTGCAGGTTTGCACATTAATGGGCCTCTGTAAAATTGCTCCTAGTGTGTAGGGAGTGGACGTAAATGTGGGATAACATAGAAATAGTGCGAACAGGTGATCGATGGTCGGCGTGGACTCGGTGAACTGAAGGCACTGTTACAAAGATGAATCATTCAATCAATTCAGTCAGAAAATCTTGGCACTTATATCTGGTGTGAGATGATTGTTCTAAATGTCAGTGCCATTCAGCACAACCATACAATCAGCTCCTTTCCATACACAGTACGTAAAACATTGTCTCCCAATTTCTTCTCCCATGCCAGCATGGGGCAACACAGTGACACAGCAGTAGGATTACTGTCTTACAGCACCAGAGACCCGGGTTCGATCCTGACTACGGGTGCTGTCTGTACAGAGTTGTACATTCTCCCTTTGACCACGTGGGTTTTCCCCGGGTGCTCCAGTTTCCTCCCACACTCCAAAGACGTGCAGTTTTGTAGGTTAATTGGCTTCTGTAAATTGTAAATTGTCCCTACTGTGGAGGAAAGTGCTAGTGTTCGGGGTGATTGATGGTCGGCGTGGACTCGGTGGCCTGAAGGGCCTGTTTCTAAGCTGTATCTCTAAAGTAAAGTCTAAAGTCATGTCCAGCAGGCACAGCCAGGTCTCCCCCAAGTACAGGCATCACTCAGTGTTCCAACGCCCACCCTTGGAGCCAGGGTCTTCCCAAGACCTCTCCCCGCTTTGCTTTAGCTCCCATCATTTTCCATGAGTGAATGCAGGGAAACAACATGAATGGAGCAGCAAAAGGAGCAATGACTACACACCGTAGAAGACCAGAGGTTCCACAACTCCAAATGGCAGTATCCATCACTGCCCCATTTTAATTATTTTCATCTGCGCTGTTTTGTAGGTCACTCCACTTAAAAACGCCATTATATGTATAATCCAGTTACCATGGTTTTACTTCATGAGAGAGCTGCAGCGATTGGGAGATTAATCTTGACAAGAG
>CM075982.1:25727483-25819684 GCA_038087875.1 Malacoraja senta
CTGCATCATGGTGAATGGACAAACAGCTTTACTCCAACATATTGTGAGTGGGCCCAGCACCTGCTCCACACTACTAAGAGGAACAGTTCTCTGGTCTGGCTATGAATCGGCACAATGCTCTCCCCCCAGATGCTACGAATATAAACAGTGATTAGATTATCAACGCATTCCAACTTGAGACCTGCAAAGTGCCAGGAGGAAAATAGTATTCTCCTTTGGCTCGGCATAACCCGCTGGGCTTTAACTGCCTTCTGAGAAGCCATGGGTGGTGGTGGAACACAGAAAGCGGGATCCCCCCATTCCATTTCCTGCTAGATTTTCCTCATTCCCAGATGGAGCAGAGGTCAGGTGCAAAGTTGGAGCTTGCAGCGACAATGCTGAACAGGACCATCTTTAATTAATGGCTGTCAAGAAAATACATTGCACCAACAAGGAGGGCACCCGGTGACTGGCTGAGGTTTACATTCTCCCAGTTCTGTTGTTTAACTCTTTGGAGGAAATAATTTCACACATGAGAAGAGCTCGCTACCCAGAGTAATGTGCTTCTTTGCGTGCAGGAAATAAAGGAAATAAACATTCTCAATCACTGCAGAAACATGCAATTAGGAGGCGCCTTCAGCGCATTAAAACACGCTCATAGAAGTGAAAATTGACAGCATGAATTGAAAGGGACAAAGGAGGCGTTGGGAAGGTTGACCAAACACCTTGGTCAAAGAGCGAGGTTTTAAGAAGCAATTGATATAGGTTTAACTGCGGAATTTCATTTAGACTTTGTGACTAATGGCAGGCACTAGCCGAGGAAAGAGAAATCTGGCATATGTAACTGTGCATGGCTTTTAATTATAGGCAGACAAGGGAACATATGTCTTTGATTCCAAATATAAACAGGTGCTTGCCCATAATGAAAATGAATGGTTAGACTTAATTGGCCGTGAATTAATTTAGGAGTTTGTTAAAGCATCGTAAGTTTACATCTCTATTCATTCTTACGGCTCTATGTGTGAAATTCCAGTTTGAAAATCCAAGGATGCATTAAATATTTATACCCTTTTCTGAAATGAAAACTTGTTGAAACATAATTAGGGATCGTATTATGAACTCCCATATTAAGTGGTGTCTGTCACTGGGCTAACAATCTGAGCATGTTACACTGGAAGCTGAGGTACTCACCCCGATATCTCCTGGACAACATGAAGACGTACGTTGATACACACTCACGATCTGGACTGGATATTCATCCCCTGCAAGTGTTTCTCTCCACTGAGTCCAGTGGCACTGAATATCATGAGCCAAGTTTAAGCCGTGACTGATATCTTCATGACCATTTAGGGCAAGAAAATGTATCTCATATGTGGAGTCATTGGAATAATTTGTTGTCATAATATGAGGGGGTAAAGTGGATACAAAGAATCCCCTCACCCCCTTTCTTCCCCTCTCTTCCCTGTGCCCCACCTGGATCTGTACTCATTCTTCCCCTTCTCCTCCCCCCCCCCCCCCCCCCCCAGTCCCCTCCCACCTAGATTCCTTTCTCTGGCTTCACACTTTGTGCTTCTTCTATCCTTATCTCCTTACCTCACACCTTGCCTTTTCATCTCTGGCCTTTGTCGAACCACTTGCCAATCAAAGCCTCCTTCACCCATGGCCACCTCCCACTTGCCAGAGATTGTCCTGACCCCCCTTGACCTCTCTTCCAGCTTTCTCCCCTGCACTACAATCAGTCAGAAGAAGCGTCTGACCCAAAACGTCGCCAATCCACGTTCTCTAGAGGTGCTGCCTGACCCGCACAATTACCCCACCACTTTGTGGCTTTAAAAAGAACTCAATGCTGATAGATAGCAGCAACAACATCACTTTGCATGTGAAAACCCCCCACAACTGCTGGAGTAACTCAATGGGTTAGGCAGTATCTCTGGAAAACTTGAATAGGTATATTTCAAGTCGAGATCCTTCTTCAGACTGAAGAAGGGGCCCGAACTGAAATGTCGCCCAGTCTGCAGAATGCTCCCATCCCAAATCGCTGGCTATCCATGTTCTCCAGAGATGCTGCTTGGCCCGCTGAGTTACTCCACACTTTATTAATAAACCTGCACCTGCACTACCTTATGTCTATATCACCCCACCACTTTTGATATTTCAAAAGTAACATGATCAAAAAAAGAGACTATTTGTGAACAGTGACTTTCATCAAGCTGAAAGATTCTGAGGTAAAAAGGGTGCATTTGCTCAAATTCCTCCTGATGCCTAACTCCCCGATCCCTCCCTCACCTCTCCTTCCCTCTCCTTTCTCCCTACACTCAGTCACTCCTCCCACGTTCCATAACTCCTCTCCCCTCCCTACCCCCTTCCTATCCCCCACTCCTCATCCCCTATCCCCCCCGCTATCCCTCCTCACCTCCCACATTGCTCTCCTCTCCCTCTATTTCCCACTCCCTATCTCTCCCACTCCCCCCTTCATCTCCCTCTATTCCCTCTCCTCCCCCACTCTTCCTCCTCCCTCTTCTTTCCCCTCTCCTCCTACCCTCCCCAATCCCTCCCTCATCTCTTTGTTCCCCTATCCTCATTCACTCCCTCCGGCCCTCCATAACTCCTCTATCCCCCCTCCTCCCCCTCTATGTCCCATTCTCTCCCTCTATCCCCCACTCTCCCTCCTCACCTCCCCCACTTTCCCCTCCCTCTCCCTCCCAAGCCCCTCCTCTCCCTCAATCCCCCCAGTCCAGAGGAGACCAATCTGCGCATGCGCGTTTTTAAAGATTTTTAAACCTTAATAACTTTTAAAATATACCCACCAATCGGAAAACAAAACTTGTTGCACTTGCAGCACAGAGAATGGCGAGTAAGGTGGTGAAAAATCGTATACCAGCTATCGTGCACTGTTTTTGCGCAAATGTAAAAACAATGAAAACCGGAAGATAACAAGATGAGAGTTGCGGGGGCGGCGGCCTGCAACTCCATATACGCACTAACCACCCCAAACACACACACTAACTACCCCCCTTGATATTATATTAATATTATTAATTCGCTACTTTTACCCTATCCACTCGCAGGCGCGTCTGGAGGGTGGGGGGTAGAGAGAGAGAGGGGGCAGAGACAGAGAGAGAGGGGCAGAGACAGAGAGAGAGGGGCAGAGGCAGAGAGAGAGGGGCAGAAAGAGAGAGGGGCAGAGACTGAGAGAGAGGGGCAGAAAGAGAGAGGGGGAGAGAGAGGGGGGGAGGGGGAGAGAGGGGGGAAAGAGGGGAGAGGGGGAGGAGTGAGAGGGGAGAGAAGGGGGAGAGGGGGGTAGCGGAGGAGAGAAGGGGAGAAAGGGGAGGAGAGAGGGGGGAGGGGGAGGGGGAGGGGGAGAGGGAGGGGAGAGGAGGAAGGGAGGAGAGGAGGAGGGGAGCAGGGAGCGGGTAGAGGGGAGCGAGCAGCGGGGAGTGGCAGTGGGGCGGGTGTCAACCAAAGGACTGCGCGTTCAGCGGCTTCAATCCAGAGCCGGGGGGGAAGGGGTCGTGATGTCACTTGCAGCACGTGGAACACAGCGCAGGCCGCGCGGAGCAGACATCATCAGCGAGACCATCTAGTCTAGATTCAAAGTTTTTCAGATTTTTGAACATTTTTATTAATCTCGAGAAATAAAGCATGAAATTTTGATATGGCGATTTTTGACTTCACGGGATAAATCTCTACCGGAATATGTAAAAAAATTACCGTTAGCGCGTCGTTTTTTCGAGAAGATGTGATCATACACACACAAACACACACATCCACATACAAGATCAGAGTTTTAATAGTTGCTAGACCAAGTGGTACCCGTTGGGTCCCATCCACTCAACGAGCGGTTGCGGGGAGGGTGGCCTACGGCGTCATACACACACTAACCAACACCACACACCACACACACTAACCACCCTCCCCACACACACACACTAACCACCCCCCTCGATATTATATTAATATTATTCATTCACTCCTTTTACCCCATCCCCACCCTATCCACTCACGCATAGCCCCCAACTCACAAGCGCATTTAGAGGAGAGGGAAGGGGGTAGAGAGAGAGAGGGCAGAGACAGAGAGTGTGGGCAGAGAGAGAGAGAGGCAGAGAGGGAGGGGGAGAGGGGGGAGAGAGAGGGGGATAGGGAGGGGGAGAGAGGGGGAGGAGAGAGGGGGAGGAGAGGGGGGACAGAGGGACGGGGAGAGAGGGGGTTGGAAGAGGGAGGGGGAAGGGAGGGGAGAGAGAAAGGAGGGGGGTGGAGAGGAGAGGAGCCGGCCGAGGAGCCGAGAGAAAGCGCAGAGAGAAAGCGATCCCCGAGAGAAAGCGGCCTCCGAGCATCTTTTGAATAACGGGGGGAGCAGGGAGAGGTGGGCGGGGTTGGGGGGAGAGGTGGGGGGGAGAGGAGGGGGAGCGAGGAGGGGAGGGGGAGAGGAGGTGAGGGGGGGAGAGGATGGGAGGGGGGAGAGGAGGGGTGGGGGGAGAGGAAGGGGAGAGGAGGGGGGAGAGGAGGGGTGAGAGGAGGGGGAGGTGGGGGGGGAGTGGTGAGAGGGCTGCGTCTTTTGAATAACGGGGGGAGGAAGGTGAGGTCACTCGCAGCGAGAGCAAGACGGCAGGCAGGCAGACCATTCTGACGTCATCAGTGAAAGACAGGTGTTTTTTATTGCAAAGTTTTATCAGATTTGTGAACATTTTCATTAATAACTCGAGAAAATAAGCATGAATTTTTCAGATAAGGCGTTTTTGGACTCCAGGGGGGGAAATCTCTACTGGAATATGTAAAAATGTTACCGTTAGCACGTCGTTTTTTCAATTAGATGTGATTATACACACACACATCCACATACAAGATCAGAGTTTTAGTATATAGAGATAGAAGATATGGATATGGATAGATAATCTGGCGTTAAAACACAGCCCTCTTCACGGGTCATGAGTAAAACCGTGACAAGGGCTCGGTCGTTGTAAAAACATATTTAGATCACCAATGCTCTTCAGGTGAGAAAATCTGTAATTCCTGACAGAAGTATATAACATTATGAGAGGCATAGGTAAGGTAGACAATCGGAATTTTTTATTCTGGGTAAAAGTGTCACGGACTGGAGAACATACAGTATCTTTTTGGTGAGAAGGGCAAAGTTTAAAGGAGACGAGACAGTGTTTTTACACACATTGTGGTAGGAGGCTGGAACGCCCTGTCAGGGTGTATACAGTAGTGGTGTTTAATGGGCTTTTAGATAAACACATGGTATTGTACGGAACAAAGGGATATGGATCACGTGCAAGCAGAGGAGATTCGTTTATCTTGGCATCGTGTTCGGCATGGACATTAAAGGCTGAAGGGCCTGTTTCTGTGCTGTACTGTTCTATGTTCCTACCCTGGCTGAGGTATTCAGGATCTGGGCTCGCCAAAATGGTCGACTACGAAATGGCCATATAACTTTTTTTTTCAAGGCCAATTAGGGAATGGGCAATAAATTCATGCTTCTAAGATCATGAAACATGAATTAAAAAAACAAATCACAGACAAAAGCTCATTACCATCTGAAAGCAATGAGAGATTTTCAAGGGATATTAATGCATTCCAATGCAGAGAATAAATAATAACATTTATGAAAATTTGCCATGTGAAGTGTTGTAAGCCCAATAGCTTTTCCCTTATGGAATGTATGGATGCCAACTGTCACATCTCTTGACACCGTCCCAATTATATTTGAAGAATTTAGCATGGGCTCGGTATCTTTCTGGTCCAGGAATAAACTCCCTAGGATGTGAGACCAAACTCCTTTACAGGGAGAAATTTAAAGATCGCCCGCACCCCGCCCTCCCTGGTACAGGGGTGTGTTACAGCGCAGAGGGAAGCCATTCGGCCCCTCATGTCTGTGCTGGAACCCTATCAGAACAACTTTTAAGTTTCGTCCACTGGTGTTTATCTTAACCTTTCTACCTCATATATTCATCCAGTTCTCTCTTGAAGATTAAAGTGGAACCTGCCTCCATCACATCTGCGGGTATTTCACCTTCCAATACACCGGGTAAAAATGCATCTTCTTTTTATTTTATACCTGTGACATCTAGTCCTTAACACAAGTTATAGGATGAGAATTAGGCCATTCGGCCCATCGAGACTACTAAGCCATTAAAGCATGCCTGATCTCTGCCTCCTAATCCCATTTTCTGCCTTCTCCCCATAACCCTTGACCCCGTTCTTATCAAGAAACTTCCACCAAATTGGAAATACACCTCAATAAAGTAAATAAACAAAAAATAAACCTCAATAAACAAAATGCCTCAGCTTTCCAATCTGACAAATCTCTCCCTATAACTCAAGCCTGCAAGTCCAGATAATATCCTGGTGAATCTCTTCTGCACCCTCTCCAACTCAATGACATCCTTCCTATAGTTGGGTAACCTGAACTCCACACAGTACTCCAAGCGTGGTTACTTGGTAGAAGATTGGGAAGATTCGATGTCGACGATTACTCTCTTGAACTTCCGAAGGTGTAAGATAGGGAGCATGTAACTCGTTGCACATGGCACTGGTTTGGCCTCCCGAATGCCCAGGAATAAAGGAGATCACGGAAAGTGGTAGACACTGACCAGACCATCAAAGGTACTGATTTCCCCGTCATCTAAGGGATCTATAGGAGGCACTGCCTCAATAAGACAGCCAATATCACCAAAGACCGACATCACTGTGGCTGGTCTCTCCTTTCACTCCTACCATCGGGAAGAAAGTATAAGATCGTGTAAACCGTGACGACAAGGTTCAAGAATAGCTTCTTCACAACAACCATCAGGGCTCTTCAACATGATACAACACTAGCCTCAACTTCTTTGGATGGTCTTTGGTTGCACTGAGGACTTTGATGTTTTTTTGCACTGGTGTTGTGAATAATTTACTGATTTTTTGTCTCATACATACTGTCTGTGTGTATTGTGTTTACAGGCCTGTTATGCTGCTGCAAGCAAGAATTTCATGGTTCCATTGTCAGTACATATGGCAATTACACACTCTTGGCTCTTGACTCTCATGGTACCTGTCAATTTGCTGTAGCTGGGATATACTGTGAGCAAATTGATTTATTGTTGACCTGTTTCCAAAAAACTTCATCCACTGCAACAAGCTTTGAACTTCTTGAGGTTGTGAAGGATATTGCAGAAATCAAGCTTACCTTATTTTTTTATTCAGACGCCGTGTGAATCTTTATTAATCTAAAGTAAATGAACATTGAACTCCATTCCCTGCCTGCTCAAATCTCTCCGGGGCCCTGCATAACGCTGCCTTCTTCTCTCTCTCTCACGGCCGCTTGGTTTGGTAACGTCTGCAAATGTGCAGAATATTTTATGATTCCCTTCTCCATTATTTACGAGTGGCACTCAGAGGGCAGTGTGAGTCTCCGCAGTCGCTTCCCCCTCCCCGAAGATAGACACTAAAAGCTGGAGCAACTCAGCAGGGAATGCAGCATCTCTGGAGAGAAGGAATGGGAGACGTTTCGGGTCGAGACCCATCTTCGGACTGAAGAAAGGATCTTCGGTTTAAACCAG
Source organism: Malacoraja senta (assembly GCA_038087875.1). Classification (NCBI taxonomy): domain Eukaryota; kingdom Metazoa; phylum Chordata; class Chondrichthyes; order Rajiformes; family Rajidae; genus Malacoraja; species Malacoraja senta. The sequence goes on from CM075982.1 coordinate 25,735,004, forward strand.
CAATTGCAGTTCTTTCTCCACGGTTCCCCCTCCCCTCTCGCTGCTGCTGCTCCTTCCCCGTCCGACAGGACAGAGCTCTCTGTAGATGCCATCACCTTCCGTTTCAATTGGCCAAATCAGTTTTCAATCCAGTTAGCTAATTTCTCATTAATTCCGCATTCTTTAATCTTCTTTGAAAGCTTCAATGCTGACCTTTATCAAATAGCTTCTGAAAATCCGAGTAAATTACTTTCATTGGATAGCTCTCGGGCACTAATTGAATTACCTCCTCAAAGAACTCCGATAGATGCATAAGGCATGACCCCATTTCTAGTAAAACTACAATGACTATCACTTCTGGCCCCCGTGCTCTTTCATACACGTCGCCTCTGTAAAATATTTTCCTTGCCGCCAATCCTATGCTCAGCGACTGGTAATTCTACGCCTTGTTCATTTCCTTGAATGGCAGGATAATGTGTTTCCTTGGCCTTTAAGTACAGCCCCTGTATTTTTTAGGACCGAAAAAAAAATCTACACTCAGTCACAGTTATTTCTTTCTTTAGCTTCTTCAATCGTTCTTGAATATACCACCGCTATCACTTTCCAAGTGCTTAAATCTAAGTGGCCAGAACAGAATAAAATGGATGAGGAATAGTCCAGAAGATCTCTGAACTTGCTCAATCACACATAAAAAGACAGAAATGGTTTCTATTTATGTAGAAATATTCACAGATTTTCCAGACATTTAAAGGTGCTTCACAGGCAAATAATCAATGAAATGTAGTTAGGTTGTACTGGAGAAAGTAGAAAATACATGCTTACGCAACAATGGTGTGAGAAAGTTTAGCTTAGTTTAGATTTACAGCATGGAAACAGGCCCTTAGCCACCAAGATCACCCAGTCATAATATTTTATATTATCCCACTTTCTCATCCACTCCTACACACAGGAGGCAATTTACAGAGGCCAACAAACAGCGCGACTTTGGGATATGGGAGGAAACCAAAGCATCCGGAGAAACCCATATGGTTACAGGTGAACGTGTAAACTCCACACAGACAGCATCCGAGGTCAGGATCGAACCTGTGCCTCTAGCACTGTGAAGCAGCAGCTCTACCAGCTGCGCCACAGTGGCACCATCAGTGGATTTGGTAATCTGTTTAGTAACGCAGATTGAAGGATAAATAGTGGATGGGACACCAGGGATATCTTCTCTGCTCCTCTTCAAAACAGCAGCATTGAACAAAAACAGAAAGCACTAGAAATAAGCAGCAGGTCAGGCAGTGTTCTCTGGAGAGAGAAACGCAGTTAATGTTTCAGATCAATGCCTTTCATCTGAATTGGAAAAGTGAGTGAGCAAATGTGCTTTAAGTTACAGAGAAGGGGAGAGGTGGAGGAATGTTTGCGATAGTCAGTCAAGAGTGTTTTATTGTCATATCTCCCTGATAGAACAATAAAATTCTTACTTACAGCAGCTCAGCAAAATGTGTAAACAAGTACACTGTAAACAATATAATAAACGAGAAACAAAAAGTTCAGTGTGTGTATATATATATAAATATACTCACATATACAATCATAATATATCACATATACACATATTATACATACATATGTCTACATACACGCACACAGGCACACATGCGTACACATTAAAAAAAATAATAATAATAGTGCAATAATAATCTTGTCTATATAGTTCCGAGCTTATTTGGAGGTGTTAGAGGTTATTTAGTGTTAAATAGCCTAATGGCTATTATTGGTTAGATAGGGGTAGGGTGGAGATACAGGCTGTCCAGGTACAAAGTCCACCTGTTGACCGATGAGCGAAGGCCGCTAGAGACAACAAACCCCAGAAGAACACACGGGCACTGTGAGGGTGCAGATCAAAGGGACTGGTGAAAATCTGAAAGCAATCAAAATGCTGCAAATAACTGGTGGGCCAGGCAGAGACGCGAAAGCGTGAGGTTGCTGCAATGTGGAGCAAAATACAAACTGCTGGGTGAACTCAACAGGTTGAGAATCGTCTGTGGGAAGAAAGGACCAGTCAATGCTTCGGTTCCTCGGAATGAAACACCAACAATTTATTTTCCCCCTCAGATGCTGTTCGAGCCGCTGAGTTCCCCCAGCGGGTTGTTTCTTTTGCTCCAGATTCTGGCAGGGGTGGAGAGAGAATAACCTAGTTAGTATTTCGGGTTGGATGCCCTTCCATCAGAAGGGGCCTGCTCTGGCTTCTAAACAGGAAAGACTGGCTTCCTGAAATTGTTGTATCGAACATTGAGTTCATGGAGATGTGAGGAACTGCAGATGCTGGAATCTTGAGCAAAGCACAAAGTGCTGGAGGAACTCAGCAAGTCAGGCAGCATCTGTGGAGGGAATATTCAGGCCTTCATTTCAAGAATAGCTTCTTCCCAACAACCATCAGGCTCTTGAACACAACACAATGCTAACCTCAATCACTATGGACCGTGCCTTTGGTTGCGTTAATTAATTAATCAGCTATTAATACAAAGAGAAGACGCAGAGTGCTGAAGTAGCTCAGCGGGCCAGGCACATCTCAGGAGAACATGGATAGAAAACATTCTAGTCCCAACCCAAAACATTCCTATCCATATTCTCCTGAGATGCTGCCTGACCCACTGAGCTGCTCCAGCACTCTGTATTTTCTGTAAACTCGCACATGCAGTCTTTGTTTCTATACAATATAAAGAAATTTGTTTTGATTAATATAATTATCTGCGCACATTTACAGGCCGGTTAAACTCCTGCAAGTAATAATTTCATTGTTCAGTTGTCGACACAAGTGACAATTAAACACTCTTGAAACACTTGTCTTTGTTTAAATTGGCATCATGTTCGGCACAGATACCTCGGGCCAAAAAGCCTGTTTGTGTGCTGCACTGTTCAGCAAAAGATAGAAACATAGAAAATAGGTGCAGTAGTAGGCCATTCGGCCCTTTGAGCCTGGCTGATCGTATCCCGTATCCCTTGATTCCGTTAGCCCTAAGAGCTAAATCTAACTCTCTCTTGAAAGCATCCAGTGAATTGGTCTCCACTGCTTTGTGTGCCAGAGAATTCCAGATTCACACTCTCTGGGTGAAAACGTTTCTGCTCATTCTCAGTCTAAATGGCCTACCCCTTATTCCTTAATCTGTGACCCCTGGTCTGGACTCCCCCAACATGGGGAGCATTTTTCCTGCATCTAGCCTGTCCAATGCCTTAAGAATTTTATTATGTTTCTATAAGGATTCCCTAACATCCTTCTAAGATCCCCTCGCATCCTTCTAAATTCCAGTGAATACAGGCCCAGTCGACCCATTCTTTTACCATATGTCAGTCCCGCCATCCCGGAAATTAACCTGGTGAACCTACGCTGTACTCCCTCCAATAGAAAGAATGTCCTTCCTCAAATTAGGAGACCAAAACTCCACACAATAAATTGGAAGAGGTTTTAACAACGTACAGCTTCATCTGCAGGACAGCTTTGGGTACCCGAACGGTGGGAAGGAATGAAGGTAGAAAAGCAGGGGTTGCATGTTCCGCAAGGGGGAAGAGCTGAGAGAAGGCGAACAATTGGTGTGATGGAAGAGCAGGCCAGTGAGCAGTGAGGGAACGGTGAGAGGAAGATACAACAGTGGTAGAATTCTTTTCTATTTTAAATGGAAAGATCTAGCCTCCAGTGCCAGAGATTCAACCACCTTCTGCAAGAATAAATCTATGGACAAAGCATTGATTGACCGAGCAACCATGGGCCTCTGAGGGAGACTTTCAAAGACTAACAACCAAGTTGAGAAATTTCTCCTCATCGGAATCATAAAGAGAACTGAGCCCATATCCTGACAATGGCCCTAGTCTCTCCGAGGCTCGATAAGGTAAAATGTTGAAAGACTAGCTGGAGAGCTCCATACTCTCCAGGTAGTCTTTCAATATTTTTCTGACGCAGCCTTGGAAGAGTTTCATTTTTTTATTGAGGTCACTTCTGATTCCGTTGCACTGGAGAATGTTGGTGCAGATTCGTCTGACAGGACGAGCCTCCTATTCCTGGAGTCAGGTCTCCACCCGAAACGTCACCCATTCCTTCTCTCCAGAGATGCTGCCTGTCACGCTGAGTTATTTCCAGCATTTTGTATCAACCTGGTGAAACTCTATTGTGTCACCTCCAAGTGAACTACCTTAAGATCTCTTGAAAAACGTCACATTGTAACGCAACCAGAGAGCGGTCCTGAACTACTATCGGACTATCTTTGATTGGACTTTACTGGCTTTACCTAGCCCTGTGCATCTCCACAGCTGAATATGCGTGCTCAAGCTGGAGCCGCTCCCACCACACCAAACTGGTTGACACAGCCCTCAATGACACCTGCCGCATTATCACGGGATGCATAAAGAAAACGCCAGTCCCGTGCCTCTACGCCCTAGCTGGTATTGCCCCCCCCCCCCATATCAGACGATCCATCGTCGCCCAAGACGAGCGGAGAGCACAGGAGATCGATACCAGGCACCCCCTGCACGGACACACAGCACCTCACCCGACTGAAATCCAGCGCCAGTTTCTTGCAGACAGTCCCACCTCTCAGACAACCAAAGAAACAGCAAGGACCAACATCTGGAAAGATGAATGGAACCAGCTCAACACACGAGCCCACGACTGGATGGAGAGAGGAATCACTCCGACTGAATGCCTCGCCAGCGGGCACGACCTCCCCTGGCCAACCTGGAAGACCCTCAATAGATTACGAGTGGAGCAGGGGAGGTGTAAAGCACTTATGAAAGCATGGAACTACCAGGCAGAAGACACATGCAGCTGTGGAGCAGTACAGACAATGTCCCACCTACTGGAGTGTGACGACGCCCCCCAGTGCAGCCCCCAGGACCTGGCTGAACCGACTCGACCAGCTGTGACCTGCGTCAGATACTGGCAGAACGACATCTGAGATTGCAACGGACTCGAAGAAGACCTTGCACGAACGTTATCCTTTATCATGTGTCTTTTTACTGTGAATGGCTCAATTGTAATAATGTATGGTCTTTCCGCTGGCTGATTAGCATGCAACAAAAGCTTTTCACTGTACCTCGATCCACGTGACAATAAACTAAACTGAAACAATAGACAATAGGTGCAGGGGGTAGGTAATTGGGCCCTTTGAGCCAGCACCCCCATTCAATGTGATCATGGCTGATCATCCCCAATCAGTACCCTATTTCTGCCTTTCTACCCATATCCCCTGACTCCGCTATCTTTAAGAGCCCTATCTAGCTCTCTCTTGAAAGTATCCAGAGAACCTGCCTCCACCGCCTTCTGAGGCAGAGAATTCCACAGACTCACAACTCTCTGTGTGAAAAAATGTTTCCTTGTCTCTGTTCTAAATGGCTTACCCCGTACTCTTAAACTGTGGCCCCTGGTTCTGTGACTCCCCCAACATCGGGAACATGTTTCCTGCCTCTAGCGTGTCCAAACCCATAATAATCTTTTATGTTTCAATACGATCCCCTCTCATCCTAATCTCCAGAGTGTACAAACCTAGCCGCTCCATTCTCTCAGCATATGACAGTCCCGCCATCCCGGGAATTAACCTTGTGACCTACGCTGCACTCCCTCAATAGCAAGAATGTCCTTCCTCAAATTAGGGGACCAAAACTGCACACAATACTTCAGGCTGTGTCTCACTAGGGCCCTATGCAACTGCAGAAGGACATCTTTGCTCCTAAACATTGCCTCTTTGCTTCATATCACAAGCAAACCTTTAGAAAAAGGTTCACATAGTATCCATATTTACATATGCACATTGTTAATAGTATCCCAAAAGCTATTGAGTGAAACTAGTTTGCGTATATTCCTCCCAAGCAATACTGTCTGCATTGCCAAAATAAGAATAGCTGATCACGTCACATGCTGGTCATGTGAACAAGAATACCTGGTCACATCTCATCTCAAGGTCAATAAAAGAACTATTCAGTCAGAAAATTGGATTAAATCATTGTCCATTTCTTTCTCCTTTCCACTCACAATTTCCCTTTGTTCACCTCGCCCCACTCCAATTCATCTACAGTCACAGTGGCAAAGCCAATGGAGCTTTTAGATAGATGCATGAATATGCAGGGTACAGAAGGAATGAGGCACTTGCAGACAGAACGGATCAGAAGAGAGCACACTATTGATTACATCAAGGCCTGGTTCGGCAACTCAATCAGACAGGAACAAAGGAGATGGCAGAGAATGGTCAACACTGCCTGGTCCAGCACAGGGACTGACCTTCCCACCATCAAAGGGATCTAGAGGAGGCTCTGCCTGATAAAGTATCCAGCTTCGTCAAAGACCCACCCAATCTGGCCACGCTCTCGTTTCGCTCCTACCATCATGAAGAAGGTAGCGGAGTCTGAAACCAGACCAGCTGGTTCAAGAATAGCTCCTTCCCATCAACCATCAGGCTCTTGAACACAACACAATGCTAACCTCAATCACTATGGACTGTGCCTTTGGTTATGTTAGTATTACGGCTATTAATATAAAGAGAAGACGCAGATTGCTGGAGTAGCTCAGCGGGCCAGGCACATCTCAGGAGAACATGGATAGAAAACATTCTAGTCCCAACCCCAAAACATTCCTATCCATATTCTCTCCTGAGATGCTGCCTGACCCACTGAGCTGCTCCAGCACTGTGTTTTCTGTAAACTCGCACCAGCAGTCTTTGTTTCTATACAATACAAAAAAAATTGTTTTGATTATTATAATTATCGGCGCACATTTACAAGCCGGGTTTAAACTCCTGCAAGTAATAATTTCATTGTTCAGTTGTCGACACAAGTGACAATTAAACACTCTTGAAACACTTGTCTTTGTTTAAATTGGCATCATGTTCAGCACAGATACCTTGGGCCAAAAAGCCTGTTTGTGTGCTGCACTGTTCAGCAAAAGATAGAAACATAGAAAATAGGTGCAGAAGTAGGCCATTTGGCGCTACGAGCCAGCACCGCCATTCAATATGATCATGGCTGATCGTACAAAATCAGTACCCCATTCCTGCCTTCTCCCATATCCCCTGACTCCGCTATCTTTAAGAGCCCTAACTAGCTCTCTCTTGAAAGTATCCAGAGAACCGGCCTCCACCGCCCTCTGAGCAGAGAATTCCACAGACTCACAACTCTCTGTGTGAAAAAGTGTTTCCTCATCTCCGTTCTAAATGGCTTACCCCTTATTTTTAAACGGTGGCCCCTGGTTCTGTACTCCCCCAACATCGGGAACATGTTTCTGCCTCTATCGTGTCCAAACTCTGAATGATCTTATATGTTTCAATAAGATGCCCTCTCATCCTTCTAAATTCCAGAGTATACAAGTCCAGCCGCTCCATTCTCTCAGCATATGACAGTCCCGCCCATCCCGGAAATTAAACCTTGTAAACCCTACGCTGCACTCCCTCATTAGCAAGAATGTCCTTCCTCAAATTTGGAGACAAAAAATTGCACACAATACTCCAGGTGTGATCTCACTAGGGCCCTGTACAACTGCAGAAGGACCTCTTTGCTCCTATACTCAACTCCTCTTGTTATGAAGGCCAACATGCCATTCGCTTTCTTCACTGCCTGCTGTACCTTCATGCTTACTTCATTGACTGATGAACCCGCAGATCCCGTTGTACTTCCCCTTTTCCCAACTTGACCACCATTTAGATAATAATACTGCGGCTGAATCTTCTCCCTCATCTCCACTTTTCCCGCAACAGCAACTCATTTTCTGCCTGGATGGTCGGCAGCTCGATGGTATGAGTCAAGAAGGAGTGAATAACAGAGAACTAGTTTGAGCGGGTGATCAATGGTCAGCATGTACTCGCTGGGCTGAAGGGACTGTTTCCATGGCGTATCTTTCAATCAATCGTGACTGGGACTCACCACAAGGGGGCAAAGACGCCCTGTCGGTGTGAAGCAAGGGTTGATGCACGCTGCCCTATCCTTATTGATTTCCAATGCCTAAAATTAAATGCGGGCTGGTGTTAAGTGCAATTTAATGTTGCAGAAACAGACTAGTAATTGGGACAGCATTCCTCCCACAGGCTGTCGTGTTCAGTGGGAATGACCGTTTACAGAGCAGCACTGATGGATAGTCAGCACGACAGAATCTAAAACAGAGACGCTGGTGCCTCATGTGCACAGGCTAAGCAAAAGGGCAGGGCCATTCTGAGCTGAAGTGTGTTCATTTCAATGCCAGGAGTATTGTGGAGAAAGCAGATGAACTTGGAGCCTGGATCGATGCTTGGGACTATGATGCCATTGTGCAGGGACATAGCTGGCAGCTCACTGATCCGATGTATCAGACGTGATCGAGAGGGAGGCAAAGGAAAGTGGAGGAGTTGCGCTACTGATCAGGGAGGCGGGCGCGGTGTCCTGGAGGGTTTGTCCGCTGAGGCGGTATGGGTGGGGGTTTAGAAATAAGAAAGATGCAAGCACTCTAATGGGATTGTACTATCGGCCCCCACAATAGCAAGCGGCAGATGGGGGAACAGATATGTCAGCAGATTACTGAATGATGTCAAAGCAACAGGGTTGTCTTAGTGGGTGATTTTAACTTTCCCATTATTGACTGGGACTTGTTCAGTGCCAAAGGCTTAGATTGGGCAGAACTTGTAAGGTATATGCAAGAGGGTTTCTTGAAACAGTTTGTAGATAGTCCAACTCCCGATAAAGTTTAATCCGAGCAAGTGTGAGGTGTTGCACTTTGGTAGATCAAATGTAAGAGGAAAATGTGCAATTAATGGCATGACCCTTAACAATACTGATGTACAGAGGGATCTTAGGATATAAGTTCGTAACTCCCTGAAAGTGACAACACATGTAGCGATAGCCTATGGTATGGTTCTTTTCATAGGTCAGGACATTGAGTATAAGAGTTTAATCGTCATGTTGCAGCATATAGGACCTTAGTTAGACTGCATTTGCAGTATTGTGTGCAGTTCTGGTACATTACAGGAAAGATGAAGAAGCATGGAGAGGGTGCAGGGGAGGTCTACCACAACGCTGTCTGGATTAGAGGGTATTAGCTATAAAGAGAGGTTGGACAAACTTGGATTGTTTGCTCTGGAACTTTGGAGGCTGAGAGGAGGTCTAACAGAAGTGTATAAAATTATGAGAGGCATGGGTATGGTGGACAACATTTTTCCCAGGATGGAAATGTGAAAGACTTGAGGGCAAAAGTTTAAGATGAAAGAGACAAAGTTTAAAAGAGAGGTGCAGATGGGGTGAGTGCCCGGAACTCGCTGCCAGGGGTGGTGGTGGAGGGAGATACCATAGTGGCGTTTAAGAGGCTTTTAAATGGGCACAAGGTCATGCAGGGAATCGAGGGACATGGATCACGTGCAGGCAGAGATTAGTTCGGCATGGAGCTTGTGGGCCGAAGGGCCTGTTCCTGTGCTGTCCTGCTCTATGTATCACAATCTCACTGACTGACAGACGGACGGACCTGGTTCCAGGGGATGAATAGCCACTCCAAAGACGTACAGGTTTGTAGGTTAATTGGCTTGGTAAAACTGGAAATTGTAAATTGTTCCTCGTGTGTGTAGGATAACATTAATGTGCGGGGATTGCTGGTCGGCGCAGTCTCAGTAGGCCGAAGGGCCTGTTTCCGCACTGTAAACTAAAGCTTTCTCCTGTTCTCCGGTAACCTATCTAGCAACGGGTTGGAGGACAGTCAAGTGATTCTTCTTCGTCTTCACCCCACAACAACTTCAATAAAGGTAAGAAAGGATGTCAATAGCTCAGCAAGCCCAGTGCCTCCTTGTTCTGTGCACCAGGGTGCTGAGATGAGCTGCCAATGATCTAATCAATGTCCCCTTGGGCTTTAACAAATTGACTGCACTGTTTTTTTTATGAGTTACTTAAAGGAAGTGGTTTAACAGCAGTTTCCTCCACTCCAATAGTATTGAGGTCAATTAGCGTCAGAGAAAGAATCAAAAGCCCTGATAGGAGTGTCAGTTAAGGGAACAATTCACTGGAAAAAAAAGGCTGCCTGCACTTTAGACCAACTGATTGTAAATAGACACAAAATGCTGGAGTAACTCCGCGGGACAGGCAGCATCTCTGGAGAATGGGTGACGTTTCGGGTCGAGAACTGATTGTAAACATCGACAGAAACAGTTCAATCTTAGCTCTGGACACTCAGCTCCTCGAGTCATAACATCCTAGAGTTACACGGCATTGAAACAGGCTCTTCGGCCCACCTTGTCCATGCCGACCAAGTAGGCATTTTTATGTTGGTCCCATTTGCCTGCATTTGGCCCATTTTGGAGTGAAAAAGTTGCTCCTGAGATCCCTCTTAACCTTCCTACCCATATATCTGTCCAAATGTCTTTTGAAAGTCGTAATTGTATCTGCTTCTGTAGCTTCGTCTGACAGTTCATTCTAGATACAGTCTATGGCCTCAGTGAAAAAGTTGCTCCTGCGGTCCCTCTTAAATCTCTCCCCTCTCACTTTAAAACATCAAAAACATAATAAAAACATAAAACGCCTAAAACATAATACAATGTAGTGTAGAAGATGGATGGCTGGTCCCAAGGCAAGGATGATACGATGCAGCATGGGACACCAGAAACAACACACAAGATAAATCAACTTCAAATTTCTTCTGTCACTTGTCTTCTTAAACTAAGAGTGATTGTTCCTATCCCAAAGGCAAATCCACCAAAACCCTCCTGACGGTGCCATTGTAATGATGTGAGACAAACTAGCACATGGAATAGACACAAAATGCTGGAGTAACTCAGCGGGTCAGGCAGCATCTCTGGAGAGAAGGAATGGGCGATGTTTCGGGTCGAGACCCTTCTTCAGACCTATCACATGGAATAGTTGGGGTGAATGGAACGGATGGATTTAAGTAAGTAGAACCAAGATAGGCTCATGAGGGAGAAGGAGAGAGAAGACAATAAATAAGTGCTTTGTATTAGTCTTCATCAAGGAAGAAGATAGGGTTTGACTGATTTTAACATTTCGCATGGAAAAATGCCCTTCGGGCCACCAAGTCCACACTGACCATAGATCATCCATTCACACAAGTTCAATGTTATCCCACTTTCTCATCCACTCTCTACACATTCGGGGCAATTTACAGAGGCCAATTCACCTCCAAACCCGCACGTCTTTGGGATGTGGGAGAAAACCAGAGCACCCAGAGGCAACCAACGTGGTCACAGGGAGAATTGAAAGGGTGAGATACTGAAATGGGTGACTGGACTTAAAATGGAGAAATTTCCTGGTCCAGGTGGATACATCTCAGGGAAGTAAGGAAAACCTTGGTCATCATTTTCCAAACAACTATAGATTCAGGTCTGGTGCTGATGATGGAGAAAGTGGAATTGTTACAACTTGTTGTGGGGATAAACCAAATCATAGCAGAGAAGTCAGTTAAACTCCGGGTTTACAGCAAATGAGAGCAACAATAAACAAGGACAGAATTTAGATTCAAGATTCAAGAGGGTTTATTGTCATGTGTCCCAGATAGGACAATGAAATTCTTGCTTTGCTTCACAATTAGCAGTCACAAAGCGCTGGGTAACTCAGCAGGTCAGGCAGCATCCCAGGAGAACATGGTTAGGTGACGTTTCGGGTCTGAAGAAGTCCCGACCTGAAACATCACCTATCCACGTTCTCTGGAGCTAGTGTAATCCCACAATGTAATGTCACTCTCCCTCGAACGGTTAGTCTAACCTATTCCTCAGTGGCCTCCTGCAATGTTGCACTGAAACCCAAAAGTAATCTTGTGGAACAGCTCCTCATCTGGGCACAATGCTCCCTTCTGGACTCAGTGGAAGGAGATAGAGAGCTTGGTAACACAGTGTCAGGACAACAACCTCTCCCTGAGGTCTGAAGAAGGGTCCTGACACGAAACGTCACCCATCCTTTTTCTCCAGAGATGCTGCCTGTCCTGCTGAGTTACTACGATACAATAGAACTTTATTTATCCCAGGAGGAAAATCCATCACTTTTGTCTCCAGCAAATTGTTTGTTGCTTCACTTAGGAAGATCTGTGCAGTCAAATGGACTGTTTAACGGCTGTGAATACTTTGTATTTTTACCTTTGCTCTTTGCTCTTCAGCAAAAACAAACAAGATACTCATGCAAATTACTGTGATCACAGGAGAACACTCCCTGACATCCCGGGCAATATTTAGTTCTTAAACAACAAGTAAAACAGATTAGAATGTCTCTCATTACCATCTGTAAGATCTTCTTCAAACTCTTGTTGCTGAGTTTTTCTGTATTACAACAGCTGATTGCATATCTGGAAGGCACTTCAGTGGTTATAAAGCACCTTGGAGATCTCCAGAGGTTGTGGAGAGTGTTGTATATAAGCAAGTTCGCTTTTTTTTCACTTGTTAAATATCTACATGGATAGGACAGGTTTGGAGGGATATGGACCAAATGCGGGCAGGTGGGACTAGTGTAGCTGGGACATGTTGGCCGATGTGTGCATGTTGGGCTGAATGTCCTGTTTCCACGCTGTAGGACTCTATGACTCTATAGTTCAATGGATGAAGCCAATTATAGGAGAGGGCATTTGGAAGGATGGGAAGGGGGGCCATCAGCAAAATCATTTGCATTTATATCGTGGAGACACAAGGAACTGCAGATGCTGGAACCTTGAGTAAAACACAAAGTGCTGGAGAAACTCAGTGGGTCAGGCAGCATCTGTGGAGGCGACATTTCGGGTCAGGACCCATCTCCAGATTGACTGTAGTGGGGGACACACATTAAATTGCAGATGCTGGTTTATTAAAAAAAACAGAAACTGCTGGAGTAACACAGCGGGTCAGGTAGCAACTCTGGAGAACATGGATAGGTGACGTTTTGAGTTACCAAGCAGGGGGAAGAAAATAGTAAAAGAGGTGGGGGTTGAGACAAAAAAAAAGTTGGGTTGTAACCGAAGATAGACACAAAAAGCTGAAGTAACTCAGTGGGACAGGCAGCAACTCTGGAGAGAAGGAATGGGAGACGTTTCGGGTAGAGACCCTTCTTCAGACTGGTTAGGGATAAGGGAAACGAGAGATACAGACGATGATGTGGAGAGATAAAGAACAATGAATGAAAGATATGCAAAAAAATAACGATGATAAAGGAAACAGGTCATTGTTAGCTGTTTGTAGGGTGAAAATGAGAAGCTGGTGCGACTTGGGTGGGGGAGGGATGGAGAGAGAGGGAATGCCGGGGCTACCTGAAGTGAGAGGTTGTAAGCTACCCTAGTGGAATATGAGGAGCTGCTCCTCCACATATGTTGCCTGGCCTGCTGACTTCCTCCAGCACTTTGTGCTTGATATTTATATACAGACACTCCCCAACTACGTAAGGGTTATGTCCCGCGGACACTTGCGTAAGTCAGATATTACCCATGTCAGAAACTGAAGAATAACTGCGCATGTGTAAATTTACCCTTCGAACTGTGTGTGTACTATATAGTACTGTACAGCAGACACTGTTTAAAGAGTGAAAAGCTGTCTAATCCAAAGTTGTGGACATACCTGAAAGCTATATGTCTGTAAAAAGAAAGCAGAAGCTGGCTGAGACAATTAGTGGGCATGTTATGTTATTTACAAAAAAAACTATTAGTTCTTTTTTAATCCTAAATTTAAACTTTAGAAGTAGTTTATGGGCTGTTTTAGACCATGTGTTACACAATAGCTACAGTATGTGTGTGGACCAAGGGGAAGCTCCGACACAGAGACCTCGAGGAATGATCCGATGCGGAGAAGATGTGGGAGCTCCGGCTTGGAGACCACGGGGGAGCATCCACGAGAACAGCTGACTGGTTTGCGGAAATGGCTGCATGCGATGGGAGTAGTGCACTGCTTCCAAGACACACAACTTGGAAATGAAGCATGGGCTTAAACAATTACTTACGTACAGTAAGTGCGAATTTACGTATGTCCCCCATTACATAAGTCGAGAAGTGTCTTTAGTGTCTCTCATGATCTTCAGTTGTGACAAAAGTGGTTTACAGCCAAAGAAGCATTTTTGTTATGTAGTAATGTGCCAGTGAATTAATACAAGGCTAGCCCCGAGCAGCAATGGCTTTTAGTGGTGATGACTGATAGTTAAATACTGCCCCCAGCATATCTGGGTGGACTCGCCTGCTCTTTGAAATAAACCTTGAGGCATTTTGATCGATTGAAAACGACAGCATGTAAACAGGTCCTTTGGCCCACCGAGTCTACGTTGACCATCGATCACCCATTCACACTAGTTCAACGTTATCCCGCTTTCACACCTACTCCTACACACCTGGTGCAATTTACAGAGGCCAATTAACCTAAAAACCCACAGGTCTTTGGGACGTGGGAGAAAACCGAAGCACCCAGATAAGGCTCTGGAGAGGGTCCAGAGGAGGTTTACAAGAATGATCCCAGGAATGTGTAGATTAACATATGATGAGCATATTTGACAGCACTGGGCCTGTACTTGCTGGAGTTTAGAAGAATAAGAGGGGACCTCATTGAAATATACAGTTTAGAGAAAGGCTTGGATAGAGTGGATGTGGAGAGGATGTTTCCACCAGTGGAAGAGTCTAGGACTGGAGGTCATAGCCTCAGAATTAAAGGACCTTCTTTTAGGAAGGAGATGAGGAAGAATGTCTTTCGTCAGAGGGTGACGAATCTGTGTAACTCTTAGCCACAGAAGGCTGTGGAGGCCAAGTCAGTGGATATATTTAAGACAGAGATAGATAGATTCTTGATTAGTACGGGTGTCAGAGGTTATGGGGAAAAGGCAGGAGAATGGGGTTAATAGGGAGAGATAGATCAGCCATGATTGAATGACGGAGTAGACGATGGGCCGAATGGCCTAATTCTGCTCCTATCATGATCTTATGAAACCCATGTGGTCACAGGGAGAATGTGCACACACCACACAGACAGCACCCAAACACTCTGTGCTGTGAGGGAGGAAAAAGCTGGAGAAGAGGAAGGGGGTTGGGGGGAGGAGGGGGGGGCAAAACTTGGCTCCCGCGGTGAGGCAGCAACTCGACCTGTATCGCCCTTTTACAATCACGTGAGAGGAAAGTTGTTCTCTTTTCCTCCCTCAGTGTGAGTTCTTGTTCATCCAGCAGCACTCTAATTGGCACCATGACACGCCAAGCTTAGATATGATCAGCGAGAAGATGAGAATGAGATATGTAAAGAGAGAGCAGATCGGATTCATGTTTACATTGAACCCTATACAGGTAAATTAAATAGCCCATTAAAAGCTTATAGGTCAGTGCTTCAATAGCCTATTAGCAACTTATAGGTGTTTAAACAGGCCATTAACAGGTTATGCTTCTCCTTTAAAATTCACATTGGCAGGTTAATAGGGTGAACTAAGTACCAGTTAATGAGAACCACGTACCCAATGACAATCATGACAATCAATATCTTGCCGATGGCATACTTGCCGCATGCAGCTTCAACGTGTTCGCAGGCTATTTATACATTCACCATCCATAAGCTCATCATACAGTGAATGCAATCACGCCTTGTGAAAACGTGTGGCTGATAGGAGTTTCACTCCAATTCACCGCAGAGTGATTTCTGGCATACAGTTCTTCTGGGTGATGTATTTACGATATTGTTTCACAGTAGCGCAGCGGTAGAGTTGCTGCCTTACAGCACCAGAGACCAGTGTTCGATCCTGACTACGGGTGCTGTCTCTAGGGAGTATGCACATTCTCCCTGTGACCGTGTGGGTTTTCTCCGGGCGCTCCGGTTTTCTCCCACATTACAAAGATGTGCAGGTTTGTAGGTTAATTGGCTTCTGTAAATTGTCCCTAGTGTGTAGAATAGAACTAGTGTATGGGTGATCGCTGGTCAGTGCGGAGTCGATGGGCCTGTTTCCACGCAGTATCTGCAAACTAAACTAAACATTTTCATGCCAAACCATTCACGCTAGTTCTATGTTATCCCACTTGCTCATGCACTCGCTGCACGTGAGGGGCAATTTCTAGAGGTCAATTGACCTGTAAATCTGCATGGTTTTTGGGGAGGAAACCGGAGCACCGGGAGGTCAGGATCAAACCCGGGTTTCTCATTCTGTGAGGCAACCTGCTGCACCACTCGATGTAATAACATGTGCTCAAGAAAGAGATGTGCAGGACAAAAAGATAGTGGTGGGATCCTGGAACCCTCTGCCATGGGTGGTGGTGAAGGCAGTTGTGATAGTGGTGTTTAAGAGGCTTTTGGATAAGGATGCAAGGATGGAGGGATATGGATCACGTGCAGGCAAAGGAGATTAGTTTCACTTGGCATCATGTTTGGCATGGGCACTGTGGGCTGAAGGGCCTGTGCTGTGCTGTCCTATGCTCTAAGAAAACAATGTATAGCGTATGCTCCAAAAACCCGGAAGATGCCTAAAATCTGAAACAAAGACAGCCAATGCGGGAGATAATCAGAAGATCAGGTTTTCGATGGAAAGAGAAGCACAGTTAACGTTTCAAGGTGATAACATTTGGCGTCATCAATCTGAAATGTTAAATTCAATGTTTCTTTCCACAGATGCTGCCCAACCTGTTGAGTGTATCCACTATTATGTATTCTCATTTAAGAGACGCTCCATTGCGTGAAACCACTTTCGGTTTTAATAAATCGGCATGTAAATGCAAGTGGCTATTTTGGACTCTCTTGGCTGCAGTTGTGATGAGTGCGGGCCACAAGGGACCAAAATTGAGGCTGCCTTACTACAAATTCAGAAGTAAAATGTGCACCACAGGATAAAGCATAAAATGAAAACCGCAACAAAATACATTATCTATAAACAGCCAACAAGTGATTGGAACATAACATCACATTACTACATCCCCCTGAATGACATTCCACCACATCTGGAAAGATGATTGAAGCACTGATTTCTAACTGCGGCAACAGCAGGATTAAAACCAGAAATGTAATTCCTTTCCATTGTAATCTCTCCAGGGGCGGTCATGGTGGCGTAGCGGTAGAGTTGCTGCCTTACAGCGAATGCAGCGCCAGAGACCCGGGTTCGATCCTGACTACGGGTGCTGTCTGTGCGGAGTTTGTACGTTCTCCCCGTGATCTGCATGGGTTTTCTCCGAGATCTTTGGTTTCCTCCCACACTCCAAAGGTTTGTAGGTTAATTGGTTTGGTAAATGTGAAAATTGTGTGTAGGATAGTGTTAATGGGCCGGTGGGCCGAAGGGCCTGTTTCCGCGCGGTATCTCTGAACTAAACTAAACTATTCACTGTGGGCCTAACTAGCGTATTCATACACAAGCCCTGATGGCATTGCGGCCTTTCTCCGCCTAGCAGTGGGTTAGCTACCTACAAAGACATTATTAACCGAGCAAAGGGGAAGCAGCTTTATTCGTTGGTGCTCAGCAGATCAGTCCGCATCAGTGGAGGGAAATTAACAGACGACGTTTTGAGTCGGCACCCCACCTCACCTGGAGAGGTTTGGCTGCCATATTTCCGACATAATCGCTGTGACTACAGGACTTCACTGGAGTGAACACATTGTGAAATGTCCTGAGGATGTGCAAAGGCAGTGCTGTTGTCTCAAATCTGTCCAGGTTCAAGCCCGACCTCCGGTGCTGGCTGAGTGGAGTTTTCCCTGTGACTGCATGACCTTCATCTGGGTGCTCTGGTTTCCTCCCACATCCCAAAAAATATATAGTTGGTAGACCAATTGGCCACTGCAAATTGCCAATAGTATGTGGATGAGTGGGCGAATCTGGGACGAGTCGACGAGAATAGAATGTAATCGGTGTTAAAATGGGTGTTTGATGATTAGATGCGGACTCAGTGTGTCTTGGTGATGTATGACTCGACGATAACACAACTAAAAATGTCAAATGGATCGAGTGCGATGTTCCTGCAGATTAGACCTCTGACTGACATCAGTGAATTATTTGGTGCTACGTCAGATCGAGTTGTACTTGATAATGTGTAACAAGCATCATAATCCTGTTACACAAAACAGGATCATATCTGATTCACCATGAGAGCCCTTCAAATGCTGACTCACTTCTGTGTCTCCACATGGACAGGGATTCATAAAGCCCAAGGCATTCCCAAAAACCCTTTCTGGCTTAAGTCCTCCCTCCACCACCTCCAGTTTAAATTCCATTTGGAATATTTTGGAGGACCAAGAAA
This sequence comes from Malacoraja senta, assembly GCA_038087875.1. Lineage (NCBI taxonomy): Eukaryota > Metazoa > Chordata > Chondrichthyes > Rajiformes > Rajidae > Malacoraja > Malacoraja senta. The sequence goes on from CM075982.1 coordinate 25,753,098, forward strand.
CCAAGAACAAGAACTTCCGTGTCAGTTTCTAGAAGATCTCTCAGACCTCAAAGCACAATCTCGCATAGGCCCTCCATTACCATAGCAACCCTATCCAGATCTTAGACATTATAGTCTCCCATCCGGTCCCTCTTCTGCTGGATATAAACTATTAAAATTAGAGGGGATATCTTTGTGTATAAGCAATGTTTTAACAAAAGACAGTCAGAACCTTTCTCCCACAGTGGAAATGTCAAACACTGGAGGGCATAGCTTTAAGGTAATGGGGGAAGATTTTAAAAGGAGATTGCATGGGATCCTGGGAGAGCTAGAGACTGGATGGAGAATTGACTTCCTGGAAGGAAGCGGAGGGTGATGGTGGAAGGTTGTTTATCAGACTGGAGGCCTACGACTAGTGGTGTGCCTCAGGGATTAGTGCCTCAATGATTTGGATGAAAATGTACAATGCATGTAATGTTTGACAATGTAGGTTAACAGATGACACTAAAGTGGGTGGTATCAAAGATGGTTATCAAAGATTACAGCAGGATCTCGATCAGTTGGGCAAGTTGGCCGAGGAACGATTAATGGAGTTTAATGCAGATAAGATCGAGGTTTTGCATTTTCGTAAATCAAACCTGGGCAGGACCTTCACAGTGAATGGCAAGGCTCTGGGGAGGGTTGTAATGCAGAGGGATCTGGGTACAGGTACATTGGTATTTGAAAGTGGTGTCACAAGTAGATAGGGTGGTCAAGAGGCTTTCAGCACGTTGGTCTTCATCAGCCAGGGTACTGAGTACAGAAGTTGGGATGTTATGTTACAGTTGTACAAGACATTAGTGAAGCCACATTTGGAGTATTGTGTTCAGCATTGGTTACCCTGCTATTGGAAAGATGTTGTTAAGCTGGAAAGAGTGCAGAGAAGATTTACAAGGGTTTTGCCAGGACTTGAGGACCTGAGCTATAGGGAGAAGTTGGGCAGGCTAGGACTTTATTCATTGGAGCGCAGGAGAATCAATGGTGATCTTATCGAGGTGTATAAGATCATGAGGGGAAGAGATAGGGTAGATACACACAGTCTTTTACCCAGAGTAGGAGAATCAAGGACCAGAGGACATCGGTTTATGGTGAGCGTGGTAATAGTTAATAGGAACCTGAGGGGCAACTGTGGGTGTATGAAACATACTACCAGAGGAGGTAGTTGAGGTAGGTACTATAACAACATTTAAAAGACATTTGGGCATGTAATGGGTTTAGAGGGATATTGACCAAACGGGGGCAGGTAGTACCAGTTTAGATGGGGCCCCTTCGTCGGTATGGGCAAGTTGGGCCAAAGGGCCTCTATTCATGCGGTCTGACTCTATTTCACTGCAGTTTTTTTTCCGATCTCAGCATGCACAATAGTGACTGATACATTTGTCTTTGTAAGCCACAGGTATCATGATATTTAAATGTGTATTGGTGGTACAGTGGTTAAATTACCAGACCAATATTCAAGAGATGTGTAGGAAGGAACTGCAGATGCTGGCTTAAACCAAAGAATCAAAAAGGGCCACTTTTCAACATAATTGTATAAGGGGTAAGAGTGTTGTAAAAACAAGCCTGAAGGCTTTGCGTCTCAATGCAAGGAGCATTCGTAATAAGGTGGATGAGTTGAATGTGCAGATAGCTATTAATGACTATGATATAGTTGGGATCACGGAGACATGGCTCCAGGGTGACCAAGGCTGGGAGCTGAACATCCAGGGATATTCAATATTCAGGAGGGATAGAAAGAAAGGAAAAGGAGGTGGGGTAGCATTGATGATTAGAGAGGAGATTAACGCAATGGAAAGGAAGGACATTAGGTTCGAGGATGTGGAATCGGTATGGGTAGAGCTGCGAAACACTAAGGGGCAGAAAACGCTGGTGGGTGTTGTGTACAGGCCACCTAACAGTAGTAGTGAAGTTGGAGATGGTATCAAACAGGAAATTAGAAATGCGTGCGACAAAGGCAAAACAGTTATAATGGGTGACTTCAATCTACATATAGATTGGGTGAATCAAATTGTAGAGGAACCAACGAGAGAGCAGGCTATTTTGGACTGGGTATTGAGTAATGAGGAAGGGTTAGTTAGCAGTCTTGTTGTACGTGCCCCCTTGGGCAAGAGTGACCATAATATGGTTGAGTTCTTCATTAGGATGGAGAGTGACATTGTTAATTCAGAAACAATGGTTCTGAACTTAAAGAAAGGTAACTTTGAGGGTATGAGACATGAATTGGCCATGATTGACTGGCAATTAATTCTAAAAGGGTTGACGGTGGACATGCAATGGAAGACATTTAAAGACTGCATGGATGAACTACAAAAATTGTTCATCCCAGTTTGGCAAAAGAATAAATCAGGGAAGGTAGTGCATCCGTGGATAACAAGGGAAATCAGGGATGGTATCAAAGCGAAAGATGATGCGTACAAATTAGCCAGAAAAAGCAGCATACCAGAGGACTGGGAGAAATTCAGACACCAGCAGAGGAGGACAAAGGGCTTAATTAGGAAAGGAAAAATAGATTATGAAAGAAAACTGGCAGGGAACATAAAAACTGACTGCAAAAGTTTTTATAAATATGTAAAAAGAAAGAGATTAGTTAAAACAAATGTAGGTCCCTTGCAGTCAGAAACAGGTGAGTTGATCATGGGGAACAAGGATATGGCGGACCAATTGAATAACTACTTTGGTTCCGTCTTCACTAAGGAAGACATAAATAATCTGCCGGAAATAGCAGGGGACCGCGGGTCAAAGGAGTTGGAGGAATTGAGTGAAATCCAGGTTAGTCGGGAAGTGGTTTTGGGTAAATTGAATGGATTAAAGGCCGATAAATCCCCAGGGCCAGATAGGCTGCATCCCAGAGTACTCAAGGAAGTAGCTCCAGAAATAGTGGATGCATTAGTAATAATCATTCAAAATTCTTTAGATTCTGGAGTAGTTCCTGAGGATTGGCGGGTAGCAAACGTAACCCCACTTTTTAAGAAGGGAGGGAGAGAGAAAACGGGGAATTACAGACCAGTTAGTCTAACATCGGTAGTGGGGAAACTGCTAGAGTCAGTTATTAAAGATGGGATAGCAGCACATTTGGAAAGTGGTGAAATCATTGGACAAAGTCAGCATGGAGTTACGAAAGGTAAATCATGTCTGACGAATCTTATAGAATTTTTCGAGGATGTAACTAGTAGCGTGGATAGGGGAGAACCAGTGGATGTGGTGTATCTGGACTTCCAGAAGGCTTTCGACAAGGTCCCACATAAGAGATTAGTATACAAACTTAAAGCACATGGCATTGGGGGTTCAGTATTGATGTGGATAGAGAACTGGCTGGCAAACAGGAAGCAAAGAGTAGGAGTAAACGGGTCCTTTTCACAATGGCAGGCAGTGACTAGTGGGGTACCGCAAGGCTCAGTGCTGGGACCCCAGCTATTTACAATATATATTAATGACCTGGATGAGGGAATTGAAGGCAATATCTCCAAGTTTGCGGATGACACTAAGCTGGGGGGCAGTGTTAGCTGTGAGGAGGATGCTAGGAGACTGCAAGGTGACTTGGATAGGCTGGGTGAGTGGGCAAATGTTTGGCAGATGCAGTATAATGTGGATAAATGTGAGGTTATCCATTTTGGTGGCAAAAACAGGAAAGCAGACTATTTTCTAAATGGTGGCCGACTAGGAAAAGGGGAGATGCAGCGAGACCTGGGTGTCATGGTACACCAGTCATTGAAAGTAGGCATGCAGGTGCAGCAGGCAGTGAAGAAAGCGAATGGTATGTTAGCTTTCAAAGCAAAAGGATTTGAGTATAGGAGCAGGGAGGTTCTACTGCAGTTGTACAGGGTCTTGGTGAGACCACACCTGGAGTATTGCGTCCAGTTTTGGTCTCCAAATCTGAGGAAGGACATTATTGCCATAGAGGGAGTGCAGAGAAGGTTCACCAGACTGATTCCTGGGATGTCAGGACTGTCTTATGAAGAAAGACTGGATAGACTTGGTTTATACTCTCTAGAATTAAGGAGATTGAGAGGGGATCTTATAGAAACTTACAAAATTCTTAAGGGGTTGGACAGGCTAGATGCAGGAAGATTGCTCCCGATGTTGGGGAAGTCCAGGACAAGGGGTCACAGCTTAAGGATAAGGGGGAAATCCTTTAAAACCGAGATGAGAAGAACTTTTTTCACACAGAGAGTGGTGAATCTCTGGAACTCTCTGCCACAGAGGGTAGTCGAGGCCAGTTCATTGGCTATATTTAAGAGGGAGCTAGATGTGGCCCTTGTGGCTAAAGGGATCAGAGGGTATGGAGAGAAGGCCGGTACGGGATACTGAGTTGGATGATCAGCCATGATCATATTGAATGGCGGTGCAGGCTCGAAGGGCCGAATGGCCTACTCCTGCACCTAATTTCTATGTTTCTATGTTTCTATGTTTCTATAGACACAAAATGCTGGAATAACTCAGCGTGACAGGCAGCATCTCTGGAGTGAAGCAATGGGTGACGTTTCAGGTTTCGGGTCGAGTCTGAAGAAGGGTCTCGACCTGAAACATCGCCCATTCCTTCTCTCCAGAGATGCTACCTGTCCTGCTGAGTTACTCCAGCGATTTATGTCTATCACTAGTATTCAAGAGACCTGGATTATGGAGAGCTGAAATCCCACCATGGTAGCTGTGTAATTTAAATTCAGTTAATTACATAAGGTATAATTAAATATAAAGACAACAATGATAACCACAAAACAACTGGATTGTTGCAAAATCTCATTTTGGTTACCATTGCCCTTTGGGGGGAGATGTGTCATTACATGGATATACAAGGTTTGCAGGGATATGGATCACGTGCAGGCAGAGGAGATTAGTTTAGCTTGGTGTCATGTTCGGCCTGTTCCTGTGTAATGTACGGCTCTATGTTCTTAGTTGGTCTGTGCATGACTCTAGGCCTACATGGATGCAGTAACTCTAAGCATCAAGTCTTTCAGATGTCATCTAACCGTGAAGTTGCTGTTGTGTAACTCAAATTTCACTGTACGTTAATTGGTACATGTGACAATAAACTGGCCATTGAAACCTTGGTTCAATGATGTTTAGTTTAGTTTCGAGATACAGCGTAGAAACAGGCCCTTCGGCCCACTGAGTCCATGCCGACCATCGATCAACCGTACCCTTGTTCTATCCGACAATTTAAGAGACAATTTACGGAAGCCAATTAACCTACAAACCTGTATGTCTTTGGAATGTGGGAGGAAACTGGAGCAACCGTGGAAAACCCACACGGTCACTGCAAGATCGTACAAAATCCGTGCAGACAGCACCCACAAAAAGGATTGAACCCGGGTCTCTGCCGCCATAAGGAAGTAACTCTACCTCTGCGCCACTGTGCCACCCCTTCCCAGTTCTCAAGGACTAGTAGGGATGGGCAATAAATGCTGGCCTTGTCACCAATGCCCCACAGCCGGAACATAGAAAAACAAAGTACTTCACTGGCCACCAAGTGTTGTCTGGTATGAAGAGGTTGGTAAATGCACATCTTTCCTTGTTATTGAATCCATGTACAGCAAACCTGCACATTAAACTGGATCCCATGCATTAACAACATTTATCAGTAAAATCGAGACACAAGAAACTGCAGATGCTGGAATCTGGAGCAAAACAGAGTGTCGGAGGAACTCAGAGGGTCAGGCAGCATCTGTGGAGGGAATGCACAGGTGACGTTTTGGGTCGGAACCTTTCTTCAGAGTAATTGTGGTAGGGGGACGAAGCCTGGAAAGTTTTAGATGGACTGGGGTAAGAGAGGTGTGGAGTACATGACAGAGGCTGGAGGTGAAAAGGAGACACGGGGTTCAGATAAAGGAGTGAAATGTAAAGGCAGAGGGAAGGATAGAGGTAGAAGTGGACTGTGGGTAGGGAAGAGGGGGGTGATTAAAAGGGAAATAATCAGCAAACTCCCAGCAAGAAGGAACTGAGAAACAAGAAGGACTCCAGCAGGTCTTTGACAAACAACACTAGAGGAGATACATCCAGATCACCTATCGGAGTGAAAGGGTTAATAGAAACCCTGAGCTGTATTAATGTGCTTCTTTGAAAAAACATATATTTTGTCACATACAGTATTTGTCTCTTCCTCTTTTCGATTCTCCCCTCCCAACCCCTGTTCCCAATACCTTTAAGTGAGTGACTCAGGTGTGCTCTGCCTTACCTGTAGGCTGGGATGCCAGGGTTCGCTATCATGATGGATTCCAGGTGAAAGCGCCCGTCACCTAGGTAACTGCAAGGAGAAGAGAAAGCACATGCTGAATTAGTGCTGGAGCGTGCCTCTGATCCGCTGCACAGACACACACATTAATCACTGATGCTGCTGCATGCAAGTGTGTCGAGGAAACCAGGTCAGTCTCGCAAACAGCTCCACAGGCACCAAACACGGGCCTCACCGAGAGACCAGCAGGGGGCGGGGGAGGAATCATCACCATCGCACAGACTAATGTGCCATGTCTTAGCTCCTCTCTTTCTCGGTGTTTAACATGGGTTTGAATTTGACAGCATCCCGTGCCGGATGGGACAGGGCTCCGTGCAGTGGGGAAGCAGCTGAACCAGGAGGAAAAAGGAACATAGGACAGTACAGCACAGGCTCTTTGGCCCACAACGTCTGTGCCAAACACGATCCCAAGACCAACTCTTACCTGCCTGCACTTAATCCATATCCCTCCCCTCCCTGCATATCCAAAAGTCTCTTGAATGGGAGACACAAGAAACTGCAGATGTTGGAATTCTTCAGCTAAAGGTGCTGGAGGAGCTCAGCAGGACTGGGAAGGGAATGGACAGAAGGTGTTTCGGGTCGGGATGCTTCCGCAGACTCTAGTTGAAGAGGTCAATGTTCATACCCTTTGGATTGTACGCAGCCCAAGCGGAATATGAGGTGCTGTTCCTCCAGTTTGTGTGTGGCCTCACTCTGATCAATATGGGAAGGGGAAGAGGAGATAAAATAGTTAGTAGCTAGGAGATCGAGCTGGCCCCTAGCACAAGTGTTTGGCGAAACTCTTGGGGATATGACGTCCCAGGGTTAATGTCCAGCCTGGGCCAGGATATCCTGGTACCACGTGGGTCTCTCTGTGCCACTGGAAGGGTTGCGGGTTAAGTATAGAATCAGACTGCATGGCTAGTGATCTCTCTTTATCGTGGGAACGGGGAGAGTACAGAGAACCATACCTGTTCCTCGAGCTGGTGCCAACTCTCTGCATTCAAGGGACGGCAGTCTCTGAGAGGGCGAAGAGGGGCAACAGGAACATAAACTACTGGACCAGAAGCCTCGACTGGGAATGAGTTTAAAGGCTCTGTCTCACGGTGTTGCGGTCATCGGCGGTGAAGCGCGGCGTCGCCGGTAGAGGGAACCGCACGGCAACGGCGAGAGCGCCGAGCCTATGCCACGGGAGCGCCGCACGGATGCTGCGCGGGGGCCGAGTGATTTAAGTATGGCTGGTCCCACGAGCTTGCGGTAAGTAATAAACAAAGGGCGGGCCGACTGCGATGACGTCATTTCGGATCTGCGGGGCTGTGGCAGCGGCAGTGCTGATCGCGGCGCTGTGGTGGTGGCTGTGGAGGCGGCCGTGCGGCACACGTGACTCTCTAGCGGCGGCTGTGGCGGCGGTCGTGCCTCACTGGCGGTGGCTGTGACGGTGCAAGTTCGACGCACGGCGCTCGTGCCGCACTGGCGGCGGCTGTGGCGGTGACCGTGCCGCACACGTGCCTCACTGGCGGCGGCTGTGCGGTAGGAAACGTTTTTTGAACAGTGTTGGTTTTATTTTAGCACCGTGCGGTGTTGGGAACAACGCCGCACGGCCCCGGCGGCGGGCGTTTGACCGAGCCCGCAGTCTCTGGCGTCCCAGGAGCGGTCTCTGGCGGCCCAGGAGCGGTCTCTGGCGGCCCAGGAGCTTTAATCCTGTTTAAAGTAGCTGGGGATTTCAAATTGTTGAATGCATAGCTACTAGACGGTCATAAATAAAACATCTGGTTCACTAATGGGGTTTACAGAAGGAAATGTGCCATTTTACGCGATGGAAGACCCATAACAACGTGGTGGACTCTTCAGTGTCTCCTGAAAAGGCTCAGCAAGCGGTTTAGTTCAAAGCCAACAAGTAATAAAGAAAATACATGCATCAAATGGAAGGATAGATAGATAGATAGATAGATAGATAGATAGATAGATAGATAGATAGATAGACAGACAGACAGACAGACAGACAGACAGATAGACAGACAGACAGAAAGCATGGAAACAGGCCCTTTTGCCCACTGAGTCCACGCCGACCATTGTTCACCCATTCACACTAGTTCTATGTTATCCCACTGTTTCATCTACTTATTAAACCCACACACCTTTGGGGAGCAGGAGGAAACCGGAGCACCCGGAAGAAACCCATGTGGTCATTTTCCACACCTCGATGATTTGATCAAATTGAAGTCAAGTTTATTGTCTTATGCACAACACCATGAGATACAGGTAAAACGGAAACCTTGCTTGCAGCAGCATCACACACACATGTAACTCCAGACAACACACCAAAATCATAAATGATGCATAAATTCTACAAGGCGGTGAAAAGAAACAGACTGTGCAAACAAAAACATTACAGTAATGCAAAAATACACAATTAGAAAACAAGTCCATTATAGTGCAAGAGGTGGTCCATAATGTTTTGTTGTTGAGGTGGGGTTAGGATTCAACATGCAGGCCGATTCAACAACCTGATGGTTGTAGGAAAATAACTGTTCCTCAACCTGGTGGTGTGGGACTTCAGTCTGCTCTACCTCCTACCCCCACCCACACATAGCCTCTCCCCCTGAAGAAACTCAAATAAAACTCAGATCTGAGTCCAAGTGTTGGTAACCTTCAAACACAATCCTACCACATGGAATGTAGATGGATGTGACCGAGCCTGGGTCAAGAGCTTGAGGCTTGACTGAGTCCTGGGAGTAGGGATGAAGGCTGGGCTTAGCTATGCAATAAGGTCCTACACTGCATTTGTTCTTATAAAAACAGTACTGGATGTGTGCTGAAAACTCATGCTTAGTTTTAGTTTTATTATTGTCACATGTGTCGATGTACAGTGAAATGCTTTTTTTCCACAAACAGATAGGGGCTGCAGCAGTAGAGTTGCTGCCTTACAGCACCAGAGACCCGAGTTCGATCCTGACTACGGGTGCTGTCTGTACGGAGATTGTACTTTCTCCCTGTGACCTTGTGGGTTTTCTCCAGGTGCTCTGGTTTCCTCCCACACTCCAAAGATGTACAGGTTTATGGGTAAATTGGTTTCGCTAAAATTGTAAATTGTGCCTAGTTTTGTGTAGGATAGTGCTAGTGTGCGGGGATCGCTGGTCGGCGCAGACTCGGTGGGCCGAAGTGCCTGTTTCCGCGCTGTATCTCAAACTAAACTATGATCAGATATATACGTAGATACAATCGGTTCAAACTCATGTTCAAAAGATCAAGCAAAAGGGAAGATACAAAGTGCAGGATCTAGTTCTCAGTATTGTAGTGCATCAGTGTCACAGACAAAGTCCAATGTCCTCAATAGGGTAGAGGTGAATTGGACAGTACCCTAGCTTCAGGGAGCGGACGGGGGAGGAATAGACAGACTCACACAATTAATTTCTCTTGCAGACAGTAAATCGCCCACAAAGTCTGATCCATAACTATTGCATTTTCTTTGAGATGCTTGTAATACGCCTCTCCGCTGTGTGATAAATAAGTAATCCCACAGAATTAACTCGTCTCATTTTATGTCTAAGATAGACACAAAATGCTGGAGTGGCTCAGGGGGACAGGCAGCATCTCTGGAGAGAAGGAATGGGTGACGTTTCGGGTGGAGACCCTTTGTGTCTGCTGTACAATTAAAGATTCCAAGTGACACCTCCACACCAAATAAATGAATTTGCCAGTTTTTCTTGCAAATAGCTCTGTTTCCGCAGCAGAAGAGAACAGTTAAGGTTCCCTTTGAGCTGAAGTGATGATGATGTGGTGTGTTGGACCATGGGTCTGTTTGGTAACACGCCAGCGCAATGCCGCATTGCTGGCAAACATTCGCGAGTTACACTGTGGTCTGATGTGACCACTCCATCCACCGCTTTTATATGATAGCGTTCAGCATGGGCCATCATTCGTTCCGAGCTACTCTGCTGGCTCTGTAGTTTGAAGAGATTACAGAGCGGTTTCATGTCTTGCATCATTAGCAGAGATTCTTGTCCCGCATCATTCGAGTTCCCTGACTTGTTTCGTTACCCATGCTCCATGATTTGTATCATTACGGAGCTCCCTAACTTGTATCCTTACACACTTGGCAAAAATTCGAGAAAATGCTGGATATCTAAGAAGCAGAAAATGCTGGAAATACTCAGCAAGTCAGGTTGTATCTGTGGGAAGGGAAACAGAGTCAACGTTTCACGTTTCACGTTGAAGACCCTGTTGTTGTTGTACAGTTCCTGCCATCTTTTCACCAGAACGCTGCCTGGGCTAGTGGGTGTTCGCTACAAGGTTGGACAAACTCACATTGTTTTCTCTGGAATATTGGAGGTTGAGGGGAGACCTGATAGAAAGGTGTAAAATTATGATAGGCTTAGATAGGGTAGACATTCAGAATCATTTTCTCAGGATGGAAATGTTAAACACTAGAGGGCATAGTTTTAAGGTGAGAGGGGCAAAGTTTAAAGGAGACGTTCGGGGAATGTGATGCAGGGGTGGTAGAGGCATATACGATAGTGGTGTTTAAGAGGCTTCCAGACAGGCACATGGATCATGTACAAGCAGAGGAAATCAGCTTTTCTTGGCAGCATGTTCAGCATAGATGTTGCGGGCCGAAGGGCCTGTTCCTGTGCTGTACTGTTCAATGAAGATCGACACAAAATGCTGGAGTAACTCAGCAAGTCAGGCAGAAAGGAATAGGTGACGTTTCGAGTCTAGACTCTTCTGCATACTGAGAGTGGTTCAGACTGAGAGAGGTGTCACCGTCTGAAGAAGGATCTCGACCCCAAACATCACTTCTCCAGAGACGCTGCCTGACCTACTGAATTCCTCCAGCATCGGTGTAAACCAGCATCCGCAGTTCTTTCCTCCACATACTGTACTGTTCAATGCTCTATATAATTACACAGTTGTCTTCTGTAGCTCCAAGATATATTATTGCTGAGTTCCTAAATGCAGCACCATGTCTTGTGTCATGACAAAGTCTCCTGGCACAACTCCAGGCTGTACACCACCACAGGAATCTTAAATGCAACTCCATAGCTCGAGGCATCTTTGGACTTCCTGTGCAATTCCATGGCTTTAGCATTTTGTGAAACCCATTGCAGTTTCATGACTTACAGAGTCTACCAAAGACCCAGGAGCTGGTGGCGCTGGCGATGTCAACCAAGGTGAGCTGGATGGAAAATCGACTGAAGCAAGGACAAGATCAGCCCGATGTGAGATGAGAGCTAACAAAACAAGAGCAGCTTCTGTACACAATCCAGCGACTCGCCCCACAAAATGCGGGCATTTGTTCAGCAATTGTGCGCTGCACGGTCGTTTCTCCTCCTTCTCCCCCCAGAATCCAGGCCATTGGAAACAAAATATGAAAGCCCCCTCCCTGCCCGATGGCCTGTGCACACCTAGCTCAGCCAGAAACTTATAGCGTGAGGCAGAAGGGGGAGAAAATCAGCAAGAATAGAAAACCAGTGAGCAGAAACTGTCATCTCAAAATGCTCAGATTCCAGTAAAAAACATTGCCTGAGGTCCCACTGGGAGGATGGATTTGACTTTACAGTTTAGATTAGACCTCATTGCTCACCAATTATCATTCAATGCAGGCTAGGTTCCATGCAGTCTGCATGCAGGCAGCTTGTTATCACCCAGTCTCAGGCAAAACGATATAAACAGCTGGCACAGTAATGGTGTGGTGGTCTGCCCCTCTTCACTTGTAATGATGATGTATATGATTATAATATTTATTAAGTGCACCACTGGCTGCTAGTCATCAATTTGCTAAATATGCCGACAACAATGTGTGATCAATAGCAGTTGATCGATTGCAGGCTAATATTTCCTTTTTTTTTAACCTAATCTATTGACAGGCTGTCCAGTTTGAGACCTTTGTTCTTTTCCGTCCATCTAATTGGGAGAATTACATCTTTCCCTTTGCCACTGGCACGGCTTTTGTTAGCTCAGTTTAATTGGGATGTAGGGGTGGATGTGGATGGTACGAGGTCACTCTCACCTCAGACTCAGAAGGTGGAGGGTTTGAACTCAAATCAAGGGACATGATTGAGCAGAGACAATAAGCTGAAGAAAGGTCTTGACCCGAAACGTCACCCATTCCTTCTCACCAGAGATACAAAAATACCCCATGACTTGGCCTGCACAGCCATCCGTGGCAATGAGTTCCACAGATTCACCACCCTCCGGCTAAAGACTTTTTTTTTGGCTTTGCACCATTATTGTTTTTTTTAAATATATACTGTCTGTAGAAGGGTCTCGACCCGAAATGTCACCCATTCCTTCTCTCCAGAGATGCTGCCTGTCCCGCTGAGTTACTCCAGCATTTTGTATCTATCTTCAGTTTAAACCAGCATCTGCAGTTCCTTCCTACACTAAGCTGACACTTACTGATCACTGCAGTACTGATCACTGACAGAAGGTCAATCAGATGCCTGCACCATCCAATCCTATTAACAAATCAGTGAGTTAACAAAAGTATAAAAGCAAAGTGTTTACCTGGTTAACTAAGAAAATGCAATTGTGCATTTTACAATTTTTGGAGAAGGTATGAAAAACTAAACTGCACTAGGGACAATTTAACATATTACCGAAACCAATGAACCTACAGACGTGCACGCAGAGGAGATGAGTTCCGTTTGGTGTCATGTTTGGCATAGACATTGTGGGCTGAATGGCCTGTTTCTGAGCTGTATCTTCTTTCTATGTTCTATGTTGCTGAGTGGGTTCATCATGTTCTGCTTTTACCCATTTTTATTGCAATCTCTTTAAGCTCACGTCATTTGAACCGCCCCATGGGATCACCATCCCTGGTTGGATGCCATCTTGAAAATGTCCTTGAAGATAGACACAAAATGCTGGAGTAACTCAGCAGGACAGGCAGCAGCTCTGGAGAGAAGCAATGGGTGACGTTTCGGGTTGAGACCCTTCTTCAGACCCGAACCCGAACTTCTTCGGTGTCGACCAGAAACGCCACCCATTCCTTCTCTCCACAGATGCTGCCTGTCCCGCTGAGTTACTCCAACATTTTGTGTCTATCTTCGATTTAAACCAGCACCTGCAGTTCTTTCACCTGACGTCATCCCTTGATTTGCCATGTCCCCCTGAGCTTGCCATTGTTTGCCTGCCATACGAGCACACTTGGAAGTCCAGTTGAAAAACATTCTCTTTGTTACCTGCGTGGATGTTTCCTGATGTTTATCAAACCACCTTCCTCCTCCTACTCCTACAGTCCCAATTAAAGAAAGTTAATTACAAATAAAAGACAAACAATTTACGATATGGTGCTGCCCGTGTGGCTTTTCCGCAGGGATGCTCTCAGGAATATGCTGGACATTAATATGCACCTCTAGAGCAATCCCGAAGGGTAATAACTCGCAGCCTGTCCTTTGCATTGTCACACACCTCTCTCAGCCACACTCGCTTCTCTGGTCTGTGTGACTTATTGCATGTTTTAACGCCCGACCGTCAGCAGGAATCTAAAAACATAGATACGGGACCTCGACCATAAAAATCACAGGCTGCTCCTTATTTACAAGGCACAGCTTTTATTAACATTTTATGGCTTTTCATTTGCAAATACAGTGGACAGCTTTGCAGGGGGACAAACAAGAAAAAGATGAGGCTGTTAACCTAAATATAGACACATATGTTGCAGGTTTATTGCACTTATCTGGAGGGAGCAGTCTATCAGCTGTAATTCAAGTTTTATTTCCACTGCTTTTTCAGACCACACAAAGTCGTGTGAGAAACTGTGAGAGAGTTGAGTGATTTAAATAATTCAAGTCTTCAAAATAGGAAGGGTCAGATGGTGGCGAAACTGCAGTTCATCTCCCATGGATATTCGCTTCACATGGACAAGCAGGGAATAGAGGGATATGGATCACGTGCAGGCAGAGGAGATATGATTTGACATCATGTTCGGCACAGACACTGTGGGCTGAGTGGCCTGTTTCTGTGCTGTACCTTTCTACGCTCTGACAGATGATAAATGATCCATTTAAAGTCAGCCCCGTCTTCACCTGAAATGACCACTATCTCCTGCAGATAAAACACCACCTACAATAAGGAGCATACTGAACTGACATCTCGGATTAAGATTGGCATCTAGAATGCCTACTCCTACATCCATTTCACTTATGCTTGAATAGAGGGGCTTGTAATTCAAAGCCTGGTGTTCATATTTTGATACAACATTGAAGGAGGCCATACACAGAGAAATTAGGTCGATGGATCACATACAGGCAGTTGGGGTTAGTTTAATGTGTAAGAAGGAACTGTAGATGCTAGTTTACACCGAAGGTAGACACAAAATGCTCGAGTAACTCAGTGGGACAGGCACCATCTCTGGAGAGACGGAATGGGTGATGTTACCCTTTCCTTCTCTCCAGAGATGCTGCCTGTCCCACTGAGTTGCTCCAGCATTTTGTGTCTACCATGAGATTAGTTTAACTTGCATCCATGTTCAGCATGACCATTTTGGGCTATAGGAGCCCGTTCCTGTACTGTACTGTTTTATATTCTACGTTCATTAGCCTACCGAAGATTCTGACCCGTGGAACGTTTCAACATCCATGTTGGTCCAGGCAACCTACTGGTTAATTGGATTCTTTACCACGTCCGGTTGAACCGTACAGGGGCAAGTGTAGGAGCACAAACCAGTGTCCTGTTAACTCCATGGTCCAGGAATTAACAATGAATCCACAGGGCATTGATTTGGGCACATATGGGATAGAGAGCAAATGGACGCTGTTACCAAATGGGTTTACACTTCCCTTTCTATCAGCTCTTCCTGCTTATTTCTTACAGCGTCACAGAGACAAACAACATGGGAACAGGCCCAGTGGTGCAGCGGTAGAGTTGCTGCCTTACAGCGCCAGAGAACTGGGTTTGATCCTGACTATGGGTGCTCTCTGTACGGAGTTTGTACGTTTTCCCTGTGACTGCGTGGGTTTTTCTCTGGGTGCTCCGGTTTCCTCCCACACTCCAAAGACGTACAGGTTTGTAGGTTAATTAGCTTTGGTAAATTGTAAATTGTCCCGAGTTTGCAGGAAAGTGCTAGTATACGGGTTATCGCTGGTCAGCGCAGACTCGGTGGGCTGAAGGCCCTGTTTCCACGCTGTATCTCAAAACTCCCTTCAGCCCACCAAGTCCACGCTCACCCATTTGTACTAATTTTATTCCCCACATGTTCCCATCAAGTTCCCCCAGATTCCGCCTGTCAGCTATACACCAGAGTTAATTTATCACAGCTAATTAATCAACCAATCCACATGCCTTGGGCAGGAGTACCTTGGAAAACCCACACGGTCACAGGGAGAAAGGGCAAACTCCAGAAATAGACCAGCAGAGGTCAGGATCAAACTCTAGTCAAGGCAGTTGTGAGGCAGCAGCTCTATCAGTGTTTCAGATAACTGTCTATTTGATTGAGTTGAGAATGAGCCATGAAATAATGACCAAATGAGGAGTTTGTTTTCTGATTAGCCTAAAAGACTTATCCTTGTACAAACACCATTTTGAGACCTGCACAAAACATGTTCTAAACCAGAATGAATTCTAATTTGGATGAAGGCAAAGTCAAGGAGAAAATATGGCGGCTAATGAAGGCAAGTGGATTTGGATGAATGTAATGATATCATGGGCCAGCCTCCAGTGAGAATGAATCTCCAGCAGTGAGTACAGTGAGTATGAGGGATGATTATCCCACTGCCTGCAAATTGACAATCTAGCCCTAATGCAGTGAGAATGGACGTTCGTGGTGATCAGCAATGGAAACATGGGGAGAGGCAGCTGGAGGATTTGCAGTGAGAACCATGAGAAATACATTCAAACAGAGTTGGAAAAGTGTGTGGGAGTTATATTAATCACTACATTCTAAATCTTAATCATTTTATTAATTAATGAACTGTTGCATGGCCAGAACATTCGCAACTTAAAGAATACATCATAAAGAATGAATGTTAAGAGTTTTTTTTTAACCTCCTTACCAACTTTGGTTTGGGATCATAGCTTTTGGCAGCTCTGAGGACACAAACTAACCCCACATGGTGGTGTATTCCAGATAAAAAGCAGTTGCTTCATCTCTTCGCAGATGAGAGCATCAATGACAGACCCCCGTTTAGTTTAGACTCAGTCATAGTCACAGATTGATACAGTGTGAAAACAGACCCTTCGGCCCAACTCACTCACGTCCCAGCCACACCAGTCCCACCTGCCTGCACTTGGTCCATATTCCTCCAAACCTGTCTGATCCGTGTAGATACAGCATGGAAACAGACTCTTTGGCCCACGAGTCCACACCGACCATTGATTACCCGTTCACATCAGTTCTATGTTATTCCACTTTCTCATCCACTCCCTACACACACGAGAGACATTTTACAGAGGCTAATTTTTTTTATTAGAAGTAAATACAATCATATGGCACCAAAGTGCCTAATATATATTGACATTTTACATTTTATGTACAGCTTCTTCTTTTTTTAAAATTATAATGAAGAAAAAGAGAGAATAGATAATAAAAGATAGAAAAACGTGTGATATATAGTGTGTGAAAAAGAAAAAAGGGTGAAAGAAGAAAAGTGACGAAAAGAAGATAGAAAGAAAAAGAGTAGAAAATTAAAAAAAATTAAGGAGATCATTATTTATAATCTTGACCATCCCTCACCCAATCCTGGAACAGTTAGCTTCTACAATTGTGTTGCACCATATGCTTCCAAAAAGACGACAAATGGAGACCAACTCGTTAAGAATTGGTCTGATTTATCTATTAGGAGGAATCGCATTTCCTCAAGGTGTGCGGTATCCAACATGCTTGAAATCCACATTTTAAGCGTTGGTATTGGTGTATTTTCCCAAAATTTAAGTATTCGTTTTTTTGCCATTATTAAACCATAATTTAAAAATAAATTTTGAGATGAGTTCAATTTATTCCCGTCTTCCATTACTCCAAATATAATCATTTCAGTATTAGGTTCCATTTTTATCTTGAATAATTTTGTAAATATTTCAAAAATATCACTCCAAAATTTATAAAGTTTTATGCAGGAAACGAAAGAGTGTGTTATAGTTGCGTTTTGGGATAAACATTTATCACAAATGGGGGACATATTTGGATATAATTTATTCAATCTAGTTTTTGAATAATATAATCTATGTAAAATTTTAAATAGAATTAAATTATGTCTTACATTAATCGAACATTTGTGTATATATATCAAATACTTTTCCCATGTTTCCTTCGTAATTTTTATCATTAATTCTCGTTCCCACTCTTCTCTAAGTGCCTCTGTCGATGGTAGGTCTATATTTAAAATACTATTATATAAATATGATATTAATTTCTGTGAGTCAGCCTTAATATTCATTGCTTCTTCCAGTGGATCAAAAGTTATGTTTTGATATCTTTGTATGTATTTCTTCATGAAGTTGCAAATCTGAAGATATTTAAAATATTGGTTATTTTTCAGTTTAAATTATAATTGTAATTGTTGGAATGATAACAGATTTCTCATTTCATACATATCACCGATCCTTTTAATTCCCATTCTTTCCCATTGGTTATATGTTTTATCAATAAGAGATGGTTTAAATGAAGGATTATTCACTATTGGCATTAACAATGATAGATTTCTTAATTTTAGAGATAATTTTATTTGTTTCCAAATTCTTATTGTATCATGTATAATTGGGTTATTCTTATATATTGTGTTGTTCAGTTTTATCGGGGAGAAGAGGATCGCTCCTATGTTACAAGGAGAACAATCCTCTTTCTCCATTCTGTCTGTTGGGTAGAACTGTCCACATCTTTTGGTTTACACAAGTGGTTTTTTTTTAAATTCTGTGTGATCTATAGTCCCAAATAAAATTAGTAATATTAGTCTAATTAAAAAAAAAAAAATGTTGGTATATATAATGGTATAGATTGAAATAGGTATAATAATTGTGGTAGAAAGATCATTTTTATAGCATTTATTCTACCTATTAATGATAAGGGAAGTGTTTTCCAGAATTTAATCAACGTGTTGAGTTTATTTAATAAAGGCATAAAATTAGCATTAAATAATGCTTTATATTTTCTAGTAATTTGAATACCCAAATATTTAAATTTTTCTGTTGCAATTTTAAAGGGGAATTTCAATAAGTGTGTCGATTCTTGAGGTTTTAACGTCATGATTTCACTTTTATTCCAGTTTATTCTATATCCAGAAAAGGACCCGAATTCCTCTATTAAATTTAATAAATTTGGTATACTCGTTTGTGAATTTGTAATATATAAAAGTATATCGTCTGCATATATTGAAATTTTATTATTTGAGTCCCTAGTATTATATCCCTGAATATTCGGATGAATTCTTATACTTTCAGCCAGGGGCTCTATCATAAAGGAAAATAGCAGGGGTGATAACGCACATCCCTGTCTATTGCCCCTTGATAATTGAAATTTTGGAGATAACATATTATTGGTTAATATTCTTGCCATCGGTTTATCATATAATAATTTTACCCATGCAATAAAATTCTCTCCCATATTAAATTTTTGCAGTACTTTATATAAATACTGCCACTCTACCTGATCAAATGCTTTCTCTGCGTCCAGACAAACAATTGATATATCTTCTTCCTCCGTTTTATGTGAGTACATTATATTAAACAGGCGTCTCAAATTATTAAATGAGTGTCTTTTGGGTATAAACCCCGTTTGATCGGGATTTATCAATTTACTGATATATTTACTCAATCTTCTTGCTAAAGTCTTTGCTAAAATTTTCTGATCTGTATTTAAAAGTGATATAGCTCTATATGAGCCCGGTTCATCTAAATCTTTATATGTTTTTGTAATAAGCGTAATAGTTGATTCTGCTAATGTTTCTGGTAGTTTATTTTCTTTAAAAACGTGAGTATATAAATTAAATAAGTATGGAGTCGTTATCTCATGAAATCTTTTATAAAATTCATTACCAAAACCATCTGGTCCAGGCGTCTTACCATTTTTCAATGATTTTATTGTTTCACCTATTTCGTCAAGTGTAATCTGAGCTCCTAGTTCCTCTTGTTCCGAAACATCAAGTTTTGGAAGATTACAGTTATTTAAATTTTTTATAATTTTACTATCTTCTATTTTAATTTTAGATGTACATAAATTTTGATAAAATTGAGCAAATCTCCATAATCCACATTTTGATTGTGGGGGTTATAGGGCCTTTCCAGAATTTTAGAATTATTTTTTTTCCCGTTATTATACTATAATCAATGAAGTTTCTTTGTGTTGTTGTAAATGTTTGATTTAATTCTAATGTTCCGAGTATTATTAATTTTGGATCCGGGTCCAATTGTGTGCTGGTCGCTTTAGATATTATATTGAAAATACTTACCCAGAATTTTTTAATTTTTATACAGTTTGCAAACATATGAGATAAGTTAGCTTCTAAATGTTGACATTTATCACATATAGGTGAGATATGTTGAAAGATTTTATGTAATTTTGTTTTTGAATAATGTAACCTATGTATTACTTTAAATTGTATTAAAGAATGTCTGGCATTTAATGAACATTGATGTATGTGTTGTAAACTTTCTTCCCAAGTATCTTTCGTTATTATTTGATTTAATTCTTTTTCCCATGTTTGTCTGTGTAAGTCCGTCGATGGAATGTCACTGTCTAATAAGATATTATATATATAAGATATTAATTTTTCTGTATTAGGATGTTTATTCCAACATTCATCAAGAATTTCTGAATTTCTAAATCGAAAGTTTTGAGTATTCGATTTTACATAATCTCTGAGTTGAAGATATCTGAAAAAATCATTTCCTCGAAGTCCATAAGTCTGTTGCAACTCCTGAAATGTAAGAAAAGTGCCTTCCTTGTAAAGTTGTCCCATATTTTTAATTCCATAATTCTTCCATTGTGTAAAACCCCTGTCCAACCATGAGGGCTTAAACAAAGGGTTATTCACAATTGGAAGAAAAAGTGATAAATTATCTAATTTTAATGTCTTTTTTAATTGTTTCCAAATTCGTATAGCACTAAATATTATAGGGTTTTCCATATAATTTTTTTTGTTTAATTTAGACGTAGCAAATAATATCGAGCCGATATCAAAAGGTAAACAATCTTCCTTTTCCATTTTTAACCAATCTGGTTGTTGATCTATTTCTTCCAACCAGAAATTCATATTTTTAATATTAACTGCCCAAAAATAAAACAGAAAGTTTGGTAAAACCAAGCCTCCATTTATTTTTGTTTTACACAAATGTCTTTTCTTTATCCTATGATTCTTATAATCCCAGATAAAATCATTAACAATGGAATCCAATTTTTTAAAAAAGTTTTTTGACAAATATATCGGAATTGTCTGAAAAAGGTATAATATTTGCGGTAAAAAAAAATCATTTTTATGGCATTAATATTTGCCAACCATTGAGATAGGAAGTGTTTTCCAATATTGAATATTCTTATGTAGTTTGTTCAGTAATGGGGGAAAATTTGCTTTAAATAAATCTTAGTTACATAAATGTCTAGGTATTTGAATTTTTCGTTTACTATTTTAAATGGAAATTGTTGTATTATATGTTTGTTGTGTTTCCTTATTGGCATAATTTCACTTTTATTCCAATTTATTCTGTATCCTGAGAGTGAACCAAATTGGGTTATTAGCTTTAATAAGTTTGGAATACTAATTTCTGGTTTTGTAATGTAAATTAGTACATCATCTGCGTATAGAGAAATTTTATTCACTGTATCCTTTGTGTTATACCCATGTATTTCCGGATGACCCCTAACTCTTTCTGCGAGTGGCTCAATAGCAAGCGCAAATAATAATGGAGACAACGGGCATCCTTGTCTACAACCTCTAGATAGGCTGAATTTAGATGACATGAATTATGATGACATGGATTATAGAAATGACAGAGACCTTAAACGTGGAAAGAATCAGATTTTCCCTGTTGGACAAACAGGAATTATTCGTTGGAACATGGTCTCCCTTTATTGATTATTTAAAGGGTCAGAATGGTTCAGCACAAGAACCTGACTAACACTCAGGCTAAAGAATGGATGAAATGTTATACTCTGAAATGTACGAATATATCTCGAATGAAGTTTTTTATCTTAATAAATTTTTCCATTCTTCTTTAACTATCTTTTTCTTTTCTGTTTTTTTTTTTTTTTTTTCCCTTTCTCTCTCTTTTCTTCTCTCTCTTTTCTTTCTTTACTTCATCTATCTTTTTAGTTCTATCTAGTTTAAAAAACAAAAAAAAAAAGGCAAAAGGTATTGGAGACAGTGTAATAATAATTGACAATATTATCAATTTAAAAATGCAAGACTGGTAATGATGTTAATATGTTATGTACTTATCTCCAATAAAAAATATTTTCAAAACAAAATTGAGCAAATCTATTGTTAATATCCTTAGGTAATATTAGTAATTCACCTTTCTCTGATTTAATTTTAGTGATAGTATTTTCCTTTTCTTGTTTTTTCAATTGACGAGCTAAGAGCTTATGTGGTTTGTCCCCAAATTCGAAATGTTCCTGTTTTGTAATTTGGAATAATCTTATTTTTGTAATTTGGAATAATACTCTTGCCGATAAAATTCGATTAAGTTTAAATTTCAGTAGTATTATCTTATTATGTTTATCTGTAGTAGGATCTTTGGCATTATCTAACTCTAATTGTCTAATTTCTTGTTCTAGCATCAGTTGTTCTGTCTTATTCTTCTTATTTTGAAAAATTTGATATGAGATTATAACTTCTCTAATAAATGCCTTGAAAGTTTCCCATAATAAAGAAGGCAAAATACCTGGTGTTTCATTTGTCTCAAAAAAAAAGTTTCATTTGTTGTTTTAAATATTTATAACCTTGTGTGTCGTTTAAAATTTGTGTATTAAACCTCCAAAAAGATTTTTTACCCGGCATTCCCTCACATTTGAATAGAAATGTCAACGGAGAATGATCAGAAATAATGCTGGTGTGGTATGAAGGAATAATTGTATATGGAATTAATTTTATATCCACTAAAAAATAATCAATTCGTGAATAAGTTTTATGTACCGATGAGTAAAACGAGTATTCCCTTCCAGTTGGATTAGCAGTTCTCCATACGTCTGTTATATTAGTATTTTTTATATATGTATCTAGAAGTTCACTAGTCTTAGATTTTAAATTACCCCTCCTTTGTTTTACTGATTTGTCTAAGTATGGATCTAAAACACAATTGTCCACGAGTCCACACCGACCATTGATTACCTGTTCACATCAGTTCTATGTTATTCCACTTTCTCATCCACTCCCTACACACACGAGAGACATTTTACAGAGGCTAATTAACCGACAAACCCGCATGTCTTTGGGATGTGGGAATAAGCCAGATCGCCTGGAGGAAACCCATAAACGTGCAAACTCCATATTGACAGCATCCAAGGTCAGGTTCAAACCGAGGTCCCTGGCACCGAGGCAGCAGCTCTACCAGCTGCGCCCACTGTTAGTACCCATTTCCACATGAACTTGAACTAGGCCTGCTGAGCTGTTGTGAGTCAACCACAATGGTGGGTCTGGAGTCAATAGATGCCAAGATAAATGAATCTCTTGTGCGTGTGCATGATCCATATCCCTCCTTTCCCTGCATATCCATGTGTCCATCTAAAAGCATGTTTAACACCAATAGCAGGTCTGCCCCCACCACCACCCATGGCAGCCTGTTCCCAGCACCCACCATTCTCTGTGTAAAAAACTAGCCCTGCACAGCTCCTTCAAACTTTGTCGCTTTCATCTTAAAGTTATGCCTCTTTATCTTTGACATGTCCTTGCTAGGAAAAAGGTACTTACTGTCTACCACGTCTCTACCTCTCATGATTTTATATACTTCTGTCAGGTCTTCCCTCACCTCCAGTGTTCCAGAGAAAACAATCCAAGTCTACCCAACCATTCCTTATAGCTTTTAAAAGATGCTGCTTAATGTACCTTCTGGAATCTGAAAAATGGGAGTTGATCTTATTGGAACATCAACAAGTCTAAGAAGGCTTGGCAGGGTAGATATTGCCTGGGTCACAGAGTCATGCAGCATAGAAACAGGCCCTTCCGCCCAACTTGCGCAAGCCGACCCACATGCCCCATCTGCACTTGCGATTCGGGTGGAGAACTTTCTTCAGCCTGAAGAAGGTTCCCGACCTGAAATATCTCCCATCCTTTTGCTCCAGAGATGCTGCCTGACCCGCTGAGTTATTCCACCACTTTGTGTCTATCTTCAGTATATACCAACCACATAGAAAATAGGCGCAGGAGTAGGCCATTTGGCCCTACGAGCCAGCACCGTCATTCAATATGATCGTGGCTGATCATCCAAAATCATTACCCCGTTCCTGCTTTTTCCCTATATCCCTTGATTCCGTTAGCCCTAAGAGCTAAATCTAAACACCCAGTGAATTGGCCTCCACTGCCTTCTGTGATAGTAAATTCCAGATTCACAACTCTCTGGGTGAAGACATTTTTCCTCATCTCAGTCCTAAATGGCCTATCCCTTATTCTTAAACTGTGACCCCTGGTTCTGGACTCCCCCAACATCGGAATCATTTTTTCCTGCATCTAGCCTGTCCAATCTCTTAAGAATTTTATATGTTTCTATATAGGCATCTGCAGTTCCTTTCTACACCACTGACAGTCTTGTCCTGGTGGGAGTCAAACACAGTTGAAGGAAGTAAACCATTCCATTAGTGATGGGATTGGAAGCCTTGGGGATGGGATCAATGTATCGTTAGCGCCTCTGCTGTTGGAATAACTGTTTGAGGCCAGGGTCTCAGCAGCTCCAATCCCAGGCTGCAATGTGGAAATTGCTAAGCACACAATGTCTTGGAGCCAATTGATATGTTCGCAGCAAACATGTGCTGCCCACTAAACTGCTGGGAGCTAAATTCAGATGGCCTCCGACTTTAAAGGTACAAATTAAATATCAAATCATGACTGAAGAGATGAGAGGATTCTATCCTAAAGAATTCATTTTCCTATCCAGATTGCTTTATTTCTATTCCATTTTCTCCCATCCTACATATCCAATGACCACACTGTTGCTAACACTCTAGATTGGAGCGAGCACTGTGTTTGGCTTTCAATTGTTCTGTGCCATTCATGATGAAAGATGGGTCAAGCCAACAGTTTAGACTGGAGCATATAAACCTTAGCTGACGTGCAGTAAACCAGCGTGGCTTCCACTGCCGAAGGTGTCTTCTTTCAGATGGGATGTTAAATCGAGACACTGCCGCCTTCTCAAGTGAACATAAAATAGCCCAGGGTACTATTTCAAAAATCTGCAGGAGAATCCTCCTCAAAATTGACATTGCAAGAGGCGCAGCTGGAAGAGCTGCTGCCTCACACAGCCAGGAACACGGGTTTGATCCTGACCTCGGGAGCTGTCTGTGTGAAGTTTGCACGATATCCCTGTGAATGCTTGGGCCTCCCTCGGGTGCTCCGGTTCATGCATACATCCCAAAGACGCACGGGTTTGTAGGATAATTGGCCTCTGATAAATTGCCCCTAATGTGCAGGGAGTGGATGAAAAAGTGGGATAACATAGAACCGTGTGAACGGGCGATGGATGGTTGGCATGTACTCGGTGGGCTGAAGGATCTGTTTCATTGCTGTATCTCTAAAAAAATCCTCAATTCACATCACTAAAGCACAAAATTGGATCATCTTCACACTGCTCTCTGTGGGAACTGGCTGGGCACTTATTGATACTTTGGTATCATGAAAATTGTGGCCAATTTTAAGGTATTTCATGGGCAATCGGTGCAGTTCTGCCTACAGCATGCACATAAAACTGATTTTAGTAAATACCATTAAATCTCAAAACCATGCAAATGTCTTAACTAGAATGGGTTTCAGAGCTCAGTAACCTGTGCTCCCATTTTGTTTTAATAATAAGTGTGGGATCAATAAGATGCAAATGAAACGATGTCCTGTATCTGTAAAGGTTGGCAGGGTGGCGCAGCAGGTAGAGCTGCTGCCTGACAGCACCAAAGACCCGGGTTCCATCCTAACCTCAGGTGCTGTCTGTGTAGAGTTTACACGTTCTCCTTATGACCCTGTGGGCTTCCTCCGGTATCCTCTCACATCGCAATGGTGTGCGGGATTGTCGGTCAACTGGACCCTGTGACATTGCCTCTAGTGTGTGTGTGTGTGTGGGGGGGGGGGAGGTGTAATGCAAATGTGGGATAACATAGAACGAGTGTGAACGGGTTATGAGTGGTTGGCGTGTAGACCGTGGGCCAATGGGCCTGTTTCCATGCTGTATTTTTCAATCAATCATTTAAATTTTCTGCAGAAATCTCTCCTTCCCAATTAAACTTCCCAATTCCCACTTACAATTAAACGACAAAAAATATATATATGTTTCACTTCCGAGGTCCTTTCCCCAAACAAATGTTTCTCGAAGCATAGTTCCCCAATGTTCCAACAACCAATTAGCCTGCCTTCTTCTCGCTGGGTGTAAACTTCCTTGATATACAATGTGTAGCAATTACTTGTTCCAGTAATATAACACTGGGCCAGTCCCAAATCAGCACCTTCACGAATTTTAATGTGACACCAAAGCCACTTAAAAACATAAAGCCATTAATGTGATGGATGGCAAACAAGGGAAGTGCAGCTGGAAAGGTTCTGGTGTATTTTAACCTTCACAAGGCGACTGGGGATTGAGCTGAATCTTACTGTTACCAAAGTTCTGGTTGTCACCAAAAACCCGCTGAAGATTTCAATTGTAGTGGCATTTTCAGAAAGTCGGGAGGGGGAGGGGGAGTTATCTATCAGCAAGATATTCACCACTTCATTCAGCAACACAACCTGGCAACATTTAACATTTTAGGCGGACAGAACATGTGGAATGAGGGAGGAAACGGAAGGGAATAACTAAATGAAAAGGAAAAAAGGAAAGGAAAGTTTTCATATAAAGCATGTTTTTTATATACAGTTTTGTAAGCAAGAAATTAAGCAATTTATACACAGCAGGCTGCACAAACAGTGGAAACAAAGAACTGCAGATGCTGGTTTATACTAAAAATAGACACAAAGTGCTGGAGTAACTCAACGGGTCAGGCAGTGTCTCTGGAGAAAAAGGATGGGTGACGTTCCGTGTCGGGAAGAAGTGTTTCCAGAGATGCCGCCTGACCCGCTGAGTTACTCCAGCAATTTGTGTCCATTAATGTAGGATCATTAAGGGGCAGATGTTGGCCAAGTACAGGGTAGCAAGATTGGTAGCGATGGACACTTGATGGGTGGCATGGACATGGTGGGCTGAAGGGCCTGTTTGTGACTATTGCAGGCCAGGATTCTCCCTCCACCTCCACCTCTCGGGATTACTTCCCACTGTTTACTGATGCCCATGAACCAGGTGCAGATGGGGAGGTTCCATTTTGTTGGCCCAGAACACCCTGGATGGCATTGGTGAGGGCTGGCACTGTGAGGATGCAAAGCACCTGAATGCCCACAGAAGCTTTGACAGAAGGCAAAGCTCTATCCACACCTCCGCTGGCAATGAAAATCATGAGACAAACTTAATATTTTTTAAATGTGTCTGGCACAGTGGCGCAGCTGGTAGAGCTGCTGCCTTACAGCATTAGACACCCGGGTTCGATCCTAACCTCGGGTGCTGTCTGTGTGGAGTTTGCACGTTACTCCTGTGACCACATGGGTTTCTTTCAGATGCTCCGGTTTCCTCCCACATCCCAAAGATGTTTCGGCTTGTAGGTTAGTTGGCCTCTGTAAATTGGTACTAGTGTGTAGGGTATGGATGTGAAAGTGGAATAACATAGAACTAGTGTGAACAGCTCAGTGTGGACTCGGAGTGCCTGTTTCCATGCTGTACCTTTCAATCAATCAATCAATCAAATCAACCAATCAATCAATCAATTTTAACATAAAATTATTAAAATATTAAAAAATTATTTATAAATTAAAAATTATTTAAAATGTAAAAGTTCATTAAAAACATAAATGATTAAGAGCAGCAAACTATAATGAATAAACTTAAGAAGGAAGGAATTTATCTTCCCCTCTCTTTCTCCTCTGGCCATTCGGACCAACTCACCCGTGCTAAGCCAGGTGCCATCTTGAGCTAGTCCCGTTTACCTGCATATGGCCCATATCCCTCCACCATTCCTAACCATAAACCTGTCCTAATGTTTTTTACACATAGTAGCAGTATCTGCTCTTACCACTTCCTCTGAAAAACATTCCCCTGAGGTCCCTTTTAAATCTTTCTCCTCTCCCCATAAACCTATGCCCTCTAGTTTTAGACTCAAAAGACTTAATGGCGAGCAAGTGACAAATTCAGCGTTTGACAGTTTACTGCTGTTAGTGTGTTCAAACGTGCCCGTATTAGCCAGTGGGATTGAGCTGAATGTTTTTTATCGTTGTCAGTAGAGATGATAAGTATTGTCCAGGGCAGTGGTTCTTCTTCATAGCAGTGCTTTGCGTTCATGTGAGAGGGCTGCTTACGCAATGGACAATGGAGGATGAAATAGCCAATCTACAGGCGGCACGGTGGCGCAGCGGTAGAGTTGCTGCCTTACAGCGCCAGTGACCCGGTTCGATCCCGACTACTGGTGCTGTCTGTATGGAGTTTGCATGTTCTCCCTCTGGATTTTCTCCGGGAGCTCCGGTTTCCTCCCACACTACAAAGATGTACAGGTTTGTAGGTTAATTGGCTTGGTCTAATTGTCAATTGTCCCTAGTGTGTGTTGGGCAGCGTTAGGTTGCGGGGATTGCTTGTTGCTGGGCTGAAGGGCCTGTTTCTGCGCTGTATCTAAACGTGCCCGTAAACTAAACTAAACTAAAAAAAGTTCAGTTAAAAGATCATCGACTTGAACCGTTTACTTTGTTTTCTATCTCTGCAGGTGCTGCCTGACCTGCTGAGTGCTGCCATCATTTTCTATTTCATCATAGCACTGTTAATTTCATGGCTATCAGTGTTGCCTTGGAGACGGGGAGAAGGAAGTCTCCATTGTATTCTTGCAAGTCTGTGCTATTGGTATCAAAGTAAATGACTGAGACAATTTTTAACATTCGGCCCAACTTGCTTTATTTACCATGGAGAAGCCTTGCACCTCAACCTGACAACACAAACAACAAACTTAGTAGGTCAGGCGGCATCTCTGTCACCTCTTCCACAGCCAACACTAGACCATTGTGGGCTCGACCTTTCCTGATTCATCGGTGCCGGCTCTGATTTGTTCTGTACCTTTTCAAAGCTCTAGTTAACCTGTCCCCTGACTCTCAGTCTGAAGAAGAGTCTCGACCCGAAACATCACAGATTCCTTTCCTCCAGAGATGTTGCTTGACCAGACTGAAGAAGGGTCCCAACCCAAATCGTCCCGTGTCCATGTTCTCCAGAGATGCTGCCAACACACTGCGCCCTTCGTGTATTAACCAGCATCTGGACATTCGGTGGTGCTGTTGCTTGCTGCCTCCACCCACGGTCTGGCTGTCTTTTTTTATTTTGTTATGTTTAGAGTGTTTTTTTTTAGTTTTTTAGATTTTTCCGGTATTTTATGTGTGGGGAAGCGGGTAGGGTAAGGGGGAAACCGTCCTTCAGGCGCTTCCTGGCGAGGATGCGGCTATTATCCGAGTCGCGTCCTCGCCCCCCCCCACCCCCCTCGCGGCCTACCAACTGGATTGCCGCGGCCTTTCCTGCTCGACTGGACCAGAGCTTCAGCAGCGACCGTGCAGCACTCGATATATCGCGGAGCGGGCGAAGCCTTCCTGGGATCGCCGCTTGGAGCTCCGGAGCGCTGGGCCGCTGCTCCAACATCGCAGAGCTGTGGGTGCGGAGCTCCCAATGTGGGCGGCGCTGACTTTAACATCGCGGATGTAGATCAGTGCATGCTCCTTTAACATAGTGACCTCACCACTACTAACCACTCCCCATTATCTTCAGTATAATTGTAGCCTCCCCACCCCCAGCTCTCTCTCTCTAGCTCTGGTGACGGACCACAAACAGCTAGGGCACTATGTGTGTGTATGATTACAATGTCTGCAATAAACTAGTAGTGAAGACATCACGTGTCTGACAAGTCTTTACATGGTGTCACAAAGTTGAACCTTGCGTCTCCTGTCTATCGTTTTTTTTTTGTTTTCACCCAGTTTTTCTTTTCCAACCCTTTATTTACCATGGCCAACTCGTGTCGTAAGCCTGACATGCTGGTGTTTGACTCCGACATCGTGCACCGGTGGACTGTCTTTAGGCGCGACTTCGAGCATTACATCGCGATTGCTCATCCTAATGCTACCCCTGCGATTACGGCACATCTGCTCCTCAACCTGGATGGCCCGGAGGCCATGGAACGTTCTGAATCGTTCGAGTATGCCGCTGGTGAGAATGCTCAGGACCCGGTATGTCTTACGACTAAATTTACCGCGCTATGTGACATTCCCACCAATTGCATTATAGAACGGTTTAAGTTTTTCACCAGGCGCCAGAAACCCGGGGAGCACATCGACTCCTTCATTGCATCGTTGCGTCACCTGGCTCGGCGTTGCCGCCTGGACGCGGTGACCCCCGACCAAATGATCAGGGTTGTCCTAGTTCATGGCCTACAGGACGAGAAGCTACGGGCAGAGCTCTTGAGGAAGCCAGACCTCACTTTAAACGAGGCTTTGCATGCCTCTCGCATGGCTGCTGCTGTCGACTCCGTATCTCCACCTGAGGCTCAGGACATTCACTATGCCGGTGCTGCTGGACGCCGGCGGAACGATGGCCCGCCACGCCAGCGTAGCACTCCCGCACCCGCGAGGGACAGCCCACGTCGTTGCCCCAACTGCAACTTCGCCAATCATCAATTTAATGTTTGCCCTGCGCTGGGGAAAACTTGCAATTTCTGTAGAAAGCTGAATCACTTCTCCGCAGCGTGTCGTTCCAGGGGCCAGCCTGTCCCTGCTCCGAGAAGGAGTCTAAACAACCTTGCTGTGACTGATAGCGCTCATGGTTCCCAGTACCATTCAGACGAACTCCCTGATTCTGATACCAGTTCCTCCCATGATGAATCACGTATTTTTTCAGTTTTGGGTGCACCTGCTTTGATAGCTGATCCCTCAGTGCGAGTTACTGTGAATGGGATGACCTTTCCTGCAAAGGTCGACACGGGGGAGTTTGCCAATGTTATGTCATTAAGCCTCTTTGAGCAGATAAGATCTGGTGAGGTTACTGCCGACGACTCCCGTCTTCATGCCTATGGGGGGGGGGAGTGCTCGTACCAGTCGGGAAGGCAACCCTTATCTGCACAGTTCTGAAGACCTCTCGGCCCCTCTCTTTCCTCCTGCTGGAATCTGAGAATGTTACTCTGTTGGGCGCCAGTGCGTGCCAGGACCTCGGTTTGGTTTCCTTCCACCGCGATATCCACCTGGTGCAGGGCCCCATGGACCCCATGAGCGAGTACCCTGATCGTTTTGACGATGTATTGGGCAAACTACCCTTCAATTACGAAATCGATGTGGACCCGGGGGTCGATCCGGTAAGCCGCCCGGCTCACCGCGTCTCCTTTGCCATGAAGGACAGGGTGGAGTCGACTCTGCGCCACATGGTGGCCGTGGGCATCATCAAGGAGGTGAGTGATCCCACCCGGTGGGTCTCCACCATGGTCGTTGCTGCTAAGAAGGACAAGAGTGAGATTCGGATCTGTATAAACCCCAAGGACCTGAACCTTGCCATCAAGCGCCCGCACTACCCTATGCGAACGGTGGAGGACGTCGCTGCACAGGTTGGCCCAGCCACTGTCTTCTCTGTCCTCGATGCCAAGAGCTCTTTCTGGCAGATTCCACTGGATGAACGTTCCTCCTTCCTGACCACTTTCGGTACACCTTTCGGCAGGTTCCGTTTCCTCCACATGCCTTTCGGGATCAATTCTGCCAGCGAGGTTTTCCAGCGCACCATGGAGCAGCTATTTGCCGGTCTGCCGTGTGCTATCATCGTCGATGACATCTTAGTGTACGGGAGAGACGTCGCTGAGCACGACCTCCACCTCCGCCAAGTCCTGGATAGGGCTCGTGAGATCAACCTCAAACTGAACCCCAGAAAGTGCCGTTTCCGCGTCCCGGAGGTCACATACGTGGGCCACGTTTTCACGGCTGAGGGTCTGAAACCAGACCCACAGAAGACAGCTGCGGTCTCGGGGATGCCAGCTCCGGTCGACGTGCCCAGCCTGCAGCGCTTCTTGGGCATGGTGAACTACCTGGGGAAATTCATTCCCGACCTCAGCGAGCTGAGTGCACCCCTGAGGGAACTGACCAAGAAGGACACTGCCTGGGTTTGGTACCCACAGCATCAGGCAGCCTTCGATGCCCTGAAGTCCTGGCTGGTTCGCACCCCCACTCTCAAGTTCTTCGACTTAAAGCGCCCCATCGTCCTCACCTGCGATGCCTTGAATTTCGGTCTCGGTGCTGCCTGCCTGCAACTCTACGACCGCCTGCAACTACCTGTCTCCTACGCTTCCCGCACCATGATCCCTGCCGAACAACGCTACGCTCAGATCGAGAAGGAGCTCCTTGCCGTGGTGTTTGCCTGCTCGAAGTTCAAGGACTACATTCTGGGTAACACTTTCACTATTGAAACCGACCACCAGCCGCTGGTCACGATCTTGAACAAACCGATCCACGTTGCCTCTTCCCGTTTGCAGCGTATGATGCTGCAGCTCCAGCGTTTCACGTTTCGAATCGTGTACCGAAAGGGCAAAGACATGTTTGTGGCCGACACGCTGTCCCGCGCACCGCTGGCGTCTACTGCCCGCCACCCGTACGAATCGTCCGACCTGATGGTGCTAAACGTTAACTTTGTGCCTTCCCGGCAGATGCAATCCCTGATTCAGCACACTGCCAATGATCCTGCCCTGCAACAGCTTGTAGACGTCATCCGTCGTGGCTGGCCTGACCGTCGCTCATCCTTGCCGGCTGGTGCTGCGCCCTACTTCCTAGTCCGGGATGAACTTGTGCTGCATGCCGGCGTGGTGGTGAAGGGTCACAAGGTTGTGGTGCCAGCTGCGCTGCGGGACCACTATTTCCAAACTGCCCACAGCGGCCATCCCGGAGCCGTGCCACCCTGTCCCAGGCCCAGAGCCAATTTTATTGGCCCGGCATGGCACAGGACATCCGGGATAGGATCTCCGCCTGCTCAACCTGCAATACCCTCTCTCCCCACCAGCAACGCCAGCCACTCCTGCAACAGCCTGCCCCCGACCTGGCGTGGATGGCGGTCGCTACTGACATATTTGAGTGGCTTGGCAAACATTTCCTGGTCCTTGTAGACTCCTATTCCAGCTGGTTCGAGGTGGATCAGCTGCACTCCCTCACTTCTGCTGCTGTCATCGGGAAGCTGCGCCGCAACTTTGGGATCTTTGGCCCTCCTGTGACTTTGCAGTCTGACAACGGCGGCCAGTTCTCGAGTGCGGAGTTCCGCGCCTTCGCTGCCGCCTGGAACTTTCGCCACATCACCAGCAGCCCTGAGTACCCGCAGAGCAACGGCCTTGCTGAGCGCGCCGTCCGCAGTGCCAAGGAGCTGTTGGAGCAGTGTAGACTATCGCATTCGGATTTTTACCTGGCCCTACTGAATCTCCGCAATATTTCTCGTGACCCTGCCCTAGGCTCGCCTGCTCAGCGGCTCATGTCCCGCACCACACGCCCTCCGATCCCTGTCTCCCAGCGATCCCTAGAGCCCGCGGTCCGCAGCCCTGCTGCTGTCCAGGAGCGCATTGCCCAGAAACAGGCTATCCAGAAGCGCTCCCACGACAAATCCTGCCGTCCCCTTCCGCGTCTCTTCCAGGGCCAGGTCGTCCGGATGCAGTCCCCCTCAGGACACTACCGGCTGGCTGTTGTCGTCGGCTCTGCAGCCTCTCCGTGGTCTTACCTGGTTGACTACGAGGGTACCACCTACCGCCGGCCCCGCCAGCATTTGCTGCCGGTCAACGAGCCCGCTCCGCCTCCTGCAGCCCCTTTTGCACCTCCGGTTGCTACCTCTCTGCCTACCGCTCCTCACATGCCCAGGACTCTGCCCTCTCAACCCTTGGTGCCCCGTTCTCCCACTGCTCCTACCTCCCCCGCTCGCGTGCCCGCTGCAGTGCCCGTTTCTCCTCCCCGGTCTCCTCGTCCTCCCTCTCCTGCTCATTCTCCTGCCCGTTCCCCTATCACCGCTCCTGTTCCTGTCCCTGCTCTTCCTGCGGAGGGGGGCGAGGGCGGGCTGCGTACCCGCTCCGGGCGGTTGGTCAAGCCGCCTGTGCGTTACGGGGAGATTGCTTGAATGTTTAAAATTTTTCCTGCCGGTGTACGCGCGGGTTTGTTTCTAGCGTATGAGTCGTGGTCGCACTGTCATCATTGTAATGTTTTGTTTTCCAAGGGGAAGGATGTAGATCAGTGCATGCTCCTTTAACATAGTGACCTCACCACTACTAACCACTCCCCATTATCTTCAGTATAATTGTAGCCTCCCCACCCCCAGCTCTCTCTCTCTAGCTCCGGTGACGGACCACGAACAGCTAGGGCACTATGTGTGTGTATGATTACAATGTCTGCAATAAACTAGTAGTGAAGACATCACGTGTCTGACAAGTCTTTACAGCGGAGTACTGGGACCCTTTGCAGGGGGGCCGCCAGCGCGAATCTCCGCCCAGCGCGGCCTGTGGACATCGGGAGCCGCGGACTCCGGTGGAAGGTGGCCGACTAGAGGTTCCCGGCGAGAGCGCCTGAACATCGGGCTGCCCGTAGCGGCAACTAAGGGGTGCTCGGGAGGCCCCGACCACCGGTGAACATCGGGGAACATCGGCGAGGAGGTTGACTGGACTTTGGTTCCTTCCCTCACAGTGGGGAACTTTGACGCTGCTGTGGGGATGTTTGTGTTGTGGACTACTGTGTTCTGTGTTTTGTGTTTTTTTTAATTTTTTTTTTTTTGTATGACTGTAAGGGAAATTTCGTTGTCTCTTCATTGAAGACAATGACAATAAATTAAATCAAATCAACTCAAATCAAATCTGCAGTCCCTTGTTTCTACACAAATGACAACGCCATTCAATGTGATCACTATGCATGAAGTAATTCAACGTGGACTTCCACATAAATCTAAGATGGATGGTCTTAGAGCTACAGAAACATGCAACAAAAAACCTGAGGAGCCCAATTCGCAAATCACCAGAATGTGTGCGGGGAGCGAGGTTAGTCAGCATGAGCGATCACGCACAGACCAGACTGGGTAAGGATGCCATGCTTTCTTCTTTAAAGACTCTAACAGAAGTGGGGACAGGTGGAAATCAAATTCACTGTTCAGAACGTTGCTCATCAAAGTTACAGACACTTGAAATAAATCAGAACATAGTCTTACTGACATTAATAAATCTATTACAGTCACATTCTCACATATTCTGGTGTTTTCTATTTGTTAGAATTGACTTTGCTATCTCCAAAGCTCACTACCGATAACCTTGATTTAATTTGTCATCAAACGCCTGTAGAAATCTTTCCCAAAATGCTTGATGTTATTACACTTGATCTCCTCCCTGAGCACTCCATTTCAAATACTTCACACAAACATTAATCGATCCAGCGCAGCACGAACAGCACAGAGGTCGGCTGCTTTGTTCAACACATCTATGGTGCTGCTTATTCTCCACATGAGCCACCTCCCATTTTGCCATCTCATCCTGTCATCGTTGATGTCTTCACTGAAGCTTACAAGAGGGTGGGTCTTCTTCCCATCTGACAATGAAGGACGCAAGCCGTGGTCACAGTTTCTGCGCTGGGAGGAGGTGAGGAGCCAGGGGTTGCAGTTTATCACTGATATACGATGGTGGCATTTTAGAGACTCTTGGACAGCCACTGATATACAGGGAATGGAGGGTATATGGAATATCTGAAGGCAAATAAGAGTTAATCATAAGGTCATAAATGTAATAGGCGTAGAATTAGGCCGTTCGGCACGTCAAGTCTACTCTGCCATTCAATCATGGCTGATGTATCTCTCCCTCCTAACCCCATTCTCCTGCCTTCGCCCCATAATCTCTGACACCCGTACTAATCAAGAATCTATCAAAGAGATCTCGGCACAGACATTGCGGGCTGAAGGGCCTGTGCTGGCGATATGGACCTGGAAGAGGACACTGACGTTGGTTCCCTCATCCTTTCAATGAACTACTGCTCTACTACGACCGCGTTGCTTGGGTCTGTATGCTTGGGTCTATATGGTTGGGTCTATATGGTTGGGTCTATATGGTTGGGTCTATATGCTTGGGTCTATATGCTTGGGTCTATATGGACCATTCACCATATCTTGGGAGCCAGCTGTTGGCCAAGGCAGACGTCGATCAAAAAATTCATCATTCCCTCCGATGTGCCAGATCACCGTTGATTGAGGAACAGGGTGCTTGAAGACCAGAAGCTCAGACCTGGCACAAGATTTATACTCAACGGGGCAAAAGCAATCCTTGTCCTCCATTTCGGAGACCTGTACTACGTACTGCAGGCACCTCAAAGTCCCAGGAAATAAACCACCAACGCTGTCTCCACATCAAGTTCATTGGAAGGGTGGGGGGACCAATGTCAGTGTCCTCCCCCAGACCACATGGCCAGCACGGAGGCCCTAGCTCACGCGACTCATGTTGGCCAGGTGATGCCCAACCCCAGACTCCCAAAGCAACTCTACTCTGAGCTCTGTCGCGGGAATAGATTATCAAGGGGACAGAGGAAACGATTAAAGGAGTACTCAAAACTTCCTTGAATAAATGCAATCTCCTCATGATCTGGGAATTTCAAGCCCATGAATCTCAAAAGAGGAGCAAGAGTAGCTGGGGTGGGATTGACAATCTCCATTTTGTGCGGCGGCAGGAAGTTGATAGGAATGTTCGGTGAACATTCGGAGGGAGAGATAGATCAGCCATGATAGAATGGCAGAGTAGATTTGATGGGCCGAATGGCCTAATTCTACTCCGATCACTTATGACCTTATGAACTTTCGTAACTTTGTCCGCGCCAAAACATGGCGACACTTGTGGACTGCCTGGGTGGAGTCTGTGACATGATTTTACCGGGTATGCAAAACAAAGCATGTCACTGTACCTAGGCCCATGTGACAATAAAGTATCGTTGAATTGCATTTGTATGTCGGAAGTCTTGTGTAAGTGGCAGAAGGAGCGCACAGCCTCACAAACTACCACCTACTCCCCCCCCCCCCCCACCCCCCTGCCAGCCATCACACTGTGGAGATATCTGTAGTTCCCACATTGGAATCGTCAGTGTCCTGTGAAGCCTCAGCCCTGCGGCAGTCAGTCAACCTCCTGCTCAAGGCACTGCCTCAGGAGAAGATGTCTCTGTATCACCTGAGAGCATGAGTCAGAGTTGGTGGTGGTGGCTCCTGAAGGGATGTAAAGCCACAACCATTTCATTCAGAGGTGAGAGTGCCACCCATTGAGCTGTGACTGTGCTGCCCCACTAATAGGTGGTTAGCAGATGTAGTGAGGATGACTGGCACTCTGGGAGTTGATCAAACAGGACAGGCAGGGTGTCGGAGACGTTAGCTGACTTCACACAAACAACACACTGCGGATGTGGCACCTATAGGGTAACAAGGCACACTGATCCACTCTTCACCATATGTGGCTGTTGAGGAAAGCTTGTGACAAATGGCCTCCATTGGTTTCCTGAAGGAAAGGTGGGCATCCTCTGCGAATTGACAAAGAGGCGATGTTGGCTGGGTTTGGGGGGTGGGGGGGGGGGGGGGGGGTGGGGGAGGTGAGAGTTGGGCGGATTTAATTTGCAACAGCAAGAAAGACACCTATATTACATGGTGAGGTGCAGGACCACTTCACCACACTGACTACAGTGGCTCACGAAGGTGGAATTGAGTTGAAAGATACAGGAATGGAAAGATGCAGCATGAAAACAGGCCCTTTGACCCACTGAGTCCACGCCAACCATCGATCACCCGTTCACATGAGTTCTATGTTAACTCACTTCCTCGTCCAATTTACGGAGGGTAACCTACAAACCCGCACACCTTTGGAATGTCGGAGGAAACCGGAGCACACGGAGGAAACCCATGCAGTCACAGGGAGAATGTGTAAACTTCACATAGACAACACCTGAGGTCAGGATCAAACCTGGATATCTGGCACTGTGG
The DNA here is from genome assembly GCA_038087875.1 of Malacoraja senta. Taxonomy (NCBI): domain Eukaryota; kingdom Metazoa; phylum Chordata; class Chondrichthyes; order Rajiformes; family Rajidae; genus Malacoraja; species Malacoraja senta. Next base: position 25,790,473 of record CM075982.1, read on the forward strand.
GGCAGCAGCTGACCCAGATATGTGCTGCCCTCCCATCCTATTCAAGGGCAAAAAATGTCAACCTTGCCCAACTTGACGTATTGCATATGGGAATAATAGAGAACACCTTGTTCTTGTGAATATAGCACAATGAGTTCTTTCATCTCATCGTACACTCCCATCTATAAAGTCCTTAACACCTTGCTTGACTCTTCTGGGAACAGTTTGAGTGCACCCTACCTGAACAGGGAGTTCAGCAACATTAACAATTTGTGTGTCAACCTAGATTACATGCTCTTGTCTCAGTCTAGCTGAACACAAGCATCCAACTCAGAAACAAGTGCTATCAAATGACCTCAACTGAGACGTATAGATTGGAAAACTGTACAAAGAAAATATGATTCTCTGCTCAGGCAAAATAATCAAAGGCTAGTCTTTCAGATATCTGCCAAATTTAGTTTCAATAAATCTGAAACTAGAGGTCATAAATGAAAAATTCAAAGTGCTGGAGGAACTAAGCGGATTAGGCAGCATCTGTGGAGGGAAGGCACGGGGTATGTTCCTATTCCCAATTGCAATCTGATACTTTTTGTGGATCCTGGCTTCAAGATTCTCACGTCTGCAGTTCCATGTATCATCATGAATGCAAGTTGCTTTTCAATAAATCAACACTGGTTCACATATTGGGCGGCACAATGGGGCAACGTGTAGAGCTGCTGCCTCACAGCACCCAGAGACCAGGGTTTGAACCTGACCTTGGGTGCTGTCTGTGTGGCGTTTGCACGATATCCTGTGTGTGAGTTTTCCGGGTGCTCTGGTTTTCTCCCACATTCCAAAGACGGTGCTCGTTTGTAGGTTAATTGGCCCTCTGTAAATTGCTCCTAGTGTGTAGGGAATGGATGCGAAAGTGGGATAACATAGAAGTACTGTAAATGGGTGATCAATGGTCGGCGTGCTCGGAGGGCCGAAGGGCCTGTTTTCATGCTTAATCTTTCAATCAAAAAAATATGAACATACTGCCACAGAAAGTGATCGAGGACAATAGCTTTGAGGGCTTCAAAAGGAATATATATGAGGATAGAAAGATGCTGAACGCCGAGAGGATATGGAATAGGTGTTTGTAGTAATTCTGTGCAGTGTACTCTATACAATTCCACGTAATTTTACCCAGAGCTGTAAAAAGAACACAGCAAGTGTTGATTCCTGTTCACAGTTGCAATCTGAAACTATTTATGGATCCTGGCTTCAAATCCCAATCCACTGTCAAGTCAAGAAGGTCAAGAGTGTTTAATTGTCGGACGCAGTGGGAATGGAACAATGGAATTCTTATGCTGCAACTTTACAGGCAAATTAACGTAGTAATACCACAAAAATATACACAAACAATAATGCAATAGATTATCAGTTAGAACACAAAGCGTTGGAATTACTCAGTGGGTCAGGCAGTATCCATGGAGGGAAATGGATTGGAGAAGTTCAGGCATCATGCGCACACTCACACACATGCGAGGCTTCGGAGCAAAGATATTAGAGGAGCCTCTAGTATCCTCTAGTATCTTTGCTTCGGAGCAAAGATGGGCCCTGTGGGAGACCCACTGTCAAAATAAACTTAAGCGAGAGAGGTGGCGGAGCGAGCACTCGATGCTGGTGCTCGGTCTGTTCAGCAGCAAGGGTGAGATCAACATCAGACAAGGCGCTAGTGGGGAGAAAAATACTCCGTACAGACAGCGCCCGGAGTCAGGATTTAAACCCGTGTCCCTGGCGCTGTGAGGCAGCAGCAAAGCACAGGCCGAGTGGCCTCTCTCTGTGTGTACCTGCCAGCAGCCGAAGCAGACCCTCCACCTTCCAGATAGAGAACCGCATCCGTGGCAGTGACCCGGTCCCGGTGCCCTCTGCTCATCGGGCGCCGACTCCACGCTGTACCGAATCACCCCCGAGTGGGCTGGAGGAGAGAGCGAGATGCATGCGAGGCTTCAGCCGTGTGCTTGAATCGGCCCATTCTCGGGGGCTTCAACATCGGGAGCCTTGATCGCCTCGATGCAGCAGTTTGATTTTAAGCCGCGACGGGCGCTGAAAGGCCCCGCGAATGGGCCGATTCAGCCCTTAGAAAGCGGCTGATAAAGTCCGTATGACAAAACATGGGGGGGGATTGTCCCCCACCTCTCAAAGCATGGGGGGGGGGACACCTGTACCCCCCAGGATTTCCGCCCCTGGTCAGACGTTTTGGGTCGGGACCCTTCTTCAGGCCTTCCGTAGATGCTGCCTGACCCGCTGAGTTGTTCAGTGCTTTGCTCAAGATTCCAGCATCTGCAGTTCCTTGTATCTCCAAATTATCAGTTATAGTAGACTCACACTAGGAAATGCAAATGCTATTTTACAAAAAAATAACAAACCACTGGTGTAACTCAGCAGGTCAGGCAGCATCTCTGGAGGACATGGAGAGAGGTGACGTTTCAGGTCGGTATGATTTTTTCAGACTGGTATGCTGGTTATACTAAGTAACCCGACCATAAAAGTGCAAACTGAAATACGTGGTGTCAAGTTAAACAAAGTCCACAGTAGTTTGGTGCTGAGCTCGGCTTGTTTTTAGGATTGTGGCTCAAGAATCCGATGACTGATGTGAGGAAGCTGTTCTTGAACCTGGTTCTCAGGCTCCTTCTTCCTGAGATGAGATCGTTGCCAGAGTGGTGTGGGAGGGGTGATATCCGCTGCCTTCTTGAGCTAGCACTCCCAGTACATCCCTTGGATGGTAGGAAGGCCAAATCCCACGACGGGACGCATGACGAAAATCAAAACTGGTATCACCCTCTGATACCACCAGCTCCCTTTATGTCAGCTGCAATACCTGGGAACAGGTGGCTTTTCCCTTTCCTCTTCATCTTGACAGCAGACGTCACCAGCCGGTAGTAGTTATATCAATGGAGCAGCAATTGGAAGCTGCTTTTGGGCACTGGCTATGTAACAAACTGGCTGCCTCCTTCACTACATTACAGGAGCGTCTCTATTTCACAATCACTTAATTGGCTCTAAAGTGCTTTCTGACATCTTGAAGGTACGGTGTGTGGCACCGTGGACGTGTAAGTTTTTCTTTTATCAAGTTATAATTTACAGAGCAGCTGTCAGCGAAAATAACCAGCAAGTTGACGGGTTGTTGCACAAATTCAACTGTGCTGCCACATATATGTCCTTTGGGAAAGGAGTCCTGCCTTGGTCCGCCTCCAGAACGGTGCTAATCTGCCTGACTCTGAGCTGCCCTCTGAAGCAGCCCGGCAAGTGACCCAGTCATATCGACCACGGAGCAGCAGTGAATATTGGCCCCAGCGGTTCATCCCCACATCCCAAAAACAAATCAAAAATAAATAACATGCCGGAACAGCTGCACTCAGAGATGGACTGCTGTTGCTGCATTATAAAACAATCTGCCGCTGGAAATAAGCAGCAAAACTAATTTGTTCCACTAAAAAGTAAAGGATATTGAAGCTGGCGGATTAGTTCTGGTTTATCATTTTTAATTATCATGTATTTATTTTCAGCTCCAGTCCCACTGGTGCCCAGAGAACCATCTCACATTGGCTGTGATGGCTTCCATCCTCCCTTCCTGTCATTCTATTTAATTGTGCTCTGATATTGGTTTATGTCACGTGGGACGCTGTGTTCAGCGTGAGAGCTCGGCAGACTGCGGTTGGAATCCGCGGGGGGTCTCCACACTCTGCCATCTTGCCTGCGAGTGGCATGTCCCTCAGTCTGCTCAGATTAGATCAGCTCGTCACACTCTCAAGCCCCACACCAACCTCCTTAGAAGGCATCATAAGATCATAAGTCATAGGAGCAGAATTAGGCCATTCGGCCCATCAAGTCTAGTCTGCCATTCAATCATGGCTGATCTATCTTTCCCACTCAACCTCATTCTCCTGCCTTCTCCCTGTAACCTTTGACTCCATTACTAATCAAGAATCTGTCAATCTGCACCTGAAAAATACCCAACGACTTGGCCCCCACAGCCATCTGGGATGTTCCCTGACTTACTTCACCAACTTCTACTGATGCGCCGTTGGTCGGCCCTGTCTATGCCTGACATTGAGCCTGGTTCATCTGCTGCAGAGGGAGGCCGCCGAGCCCGGCCCCTGCTCGCCCCGTAGGCCGGAGGGAAGGGGAGGGAATTGGACGGAGGGCCGGTAAGCAGACTGGCTGCGGCAGGCAGTGCAGTGCCGCGAGGCTTGAGTGGGCCGCTGGAGGCACCGCAGCAGCCTGGGCTCGGCTGAATCGGGCGCCGGTCCAAAAGGACTAGCCAGTGGCCTGCTGTGGCACAGAGCGGTGGAAAACACCAACGGCCACGCTTGGCCAGGCCGACCCTGCAACGCCGCCAGGACAACGGGGTATCATGGTCAGGTTAAGAACCCTACACCTAGGACTTGTACAAGTGTATAGGTGTAGTACACTGAGGCAATATACATCTGGTGACTCTGTATATTGCCTCAGTGTACCACACCTGTACACTTGTACTGTATCTGAGATACTTATCTAAGTGCTGATGTACAGCGATACTTGTACTGAACTGTATACAAAAATGAATTTCACTATATATGTGAGAAATGAAGTACCATTGACCCAGGCACGTGCCGTGAGTAATTACTCAGGGTAGGCAGTCAGTCGGCTTTAAAAAAATCGTATACCGCGACTGCGCACATTGTTCTCTCCGTAAGCTGTCAGTCGACTTTTATAAAGTCTTCAAAAGCCAAATCTCTTAATAAAGTACCGTATTTCCCGGGAATGAAAACACATCCCCATTTTGAATTGCTAAATTTTGAAAGAAGGCTGGTGGGACATAGAATTTCTCACGCTCAAAAATATAAAAATAAAGAAAGCAATTTGCCCAAGGCTTCCAAATCTCCTTCATTCTGAATTACTGAATGGGTTGGGGGGGGGAGGGTGATGGCAGGTAGAGAGATGGTGGGAAAACCAGGAGCACACCGGGACAAGTTGAATCAGTTGTGATCTTATTGAATGGCAATACTTGTTCAAGGGACCAATTGGGGGGAGAGTTCCTTTCACAGCATGTGGGGAGTCTGGTCAGGGGTAAATTTGCGGGGAGGGCAGGAGCATTGAGAAGGAGGGGGTCGGGGATCATGCCAGTAACTCACTCACTCACCGCTGCCGCGGTGCTCCGGGCGTGGAGCCACCGCATTGTGGCCGGGGAGGGAAGTAGCTCGGGTGGCTGCGAGCGGCTGCTGGGACCGGACAGCGGATGCCACCTCAGCGCCTTCTGCTGGCCAGCTCACCTCTGGCAGTGCTCTCCGTCTGATCATCTCTCACCTGCCGCTTGCCGGCTTCGCTCATGTCAGCCGCTTCCCGCAAACCCTTAAATTCCGACAGCCGAGTAACCTCAATTGGTCCCTTGATCACGCTGTTGGAATTTAAGGATTTGCGGGAAGCGGCTGACATGAGTGAGGCCGGCGAGCAGCAGGAGAGAGGTTTTCAGACGGAGAGCACTGTCAGAGGTGAGCGGGCCGGCAGAAGGAGCTGAGGTGGCGGCCGCTCGCAGCCACCCGAGCTACTTCTCCCCCCGGCCACAATGCGGTGGCTCCGCGCCCGGAGCGTCGCGGCAAGTGAGTTGCTGGCATGATCCCCGACCCCCTCCTTCTCCCCTCCCCCGCGGCGCTGTCCTTTTACAGCAGCTTCCCATCAGCTGCCAGCAATGAGGGATAGACTTGGCTATCCCTCAGTACAACAACATCGTTCTTGATGTTGCTGTACAGAGGGATATCCAAGTCTATCTTTCTTGGCTAACAACCTACCAACTTCGGCTTCCAAGACACATGTAAATTTTCGTGCCTTATTTTTTGGTAAAAAATAGCATCTTTATTGCCGGGAAATACGGTATTTTAAAACATATAGCACCAAGAAATCTACTTACCACATCATTTGTACACAAACTCCATTTTTCTCTCTTTGTTTCTTAAGATATTCTTAAGATAATGGCAATCCATGTTTGAAAAACCCGCCAAAAAACTTGCGCTGTGCATGCGCTGTATGCTGCAGCACATGCGCTGTATGCTGCTGCACATGCGCGGTACTGCAAAGGCAGAATGTCAGCTGCCTTCAGTTCCCTGGAAATTGACGGCTTGAAGCATCGTCGACGGCACGTGGGCTGCACAGACCTTCACGTGTTCTGCGGATGAAGGGCACGGAGAATTATGCCTACCTAAGAGGTCGATCTCTTAGATAGGCATAATTCTCCCATGCCTTTACTATTTATATTTAATAATTATAATTTTATAATTTTAGTCAGGGTAGGCAGTGCCTACCTTGCCTACCCTGACGGCATGTGCCTGCATTGACCAGAGAAACCATCTTATCGAATGCATCACCACCTGGTTTGGGAACAGCACCATCGAAGACCGAAAAAAAATTGCTTAGAGTTGTGGACATAGCCCAGACCATCATACAAACCAGCCTCCCTTCCATAGCTCCATCTACACTTCACGCTGCCTCCGCAAGGCCACCAGCATAATCAAGGACCAGTCTCACCCCGGTAACAGCTTCTTCTCCCCTCTCCCCTCTCCCATCGGGCAAGAAGTGCAGAAGTTTGAAAAAGCATACCTCCAGATTCCGTTTTTTCCCAGCTGTTATCAGGCAAGTGAACATCAGCTAGTGCGGTCCTGACCTCCCATCTACCTCATTGGAGACCTTTGAACCATCTTTAATTGGACTTTATCTTGCACTAAATGTGTTCCCTTTATCCTTTATCTGTGCCTTGTGGGCAACATGATTGTAATCATGTATAGTGTTTTCTTTGACTAGCAAAAGCTTTTCACTGTACCTCGGTAAACTTACTAAGGCTATACAAGACTATACAAAGTAGTGTTAGTTTAAATCTTTCGTATCTAAGTAAATGTCCAAAATCCTTTTACATGTTGCTATGGCCTCAACTACTTCCTCTGGCAACTCATTCCATATACCCAAAAGTATATGTAAAAAAGTTGCCCCTCAGGTTCCTATTAAATCTTTCCTGTCTCACCTTCAACCAAAGAGCCTCGATTTCCCTACCCTGTGAAAAAGACTGTGCATTCACTCTATCTAGTCCCTTCATGATTTTAAACACCTCCGTAATATCACCCCTCAACCTCCTGTGCTCCAAGGAATAAAGTTTGAGCCTGCCCAAGCTCTCCCCATAGCTCAGGTCCTTGAGGCATCCTGATCAATCTGTGCATCAGCTGCTTTATAACTCCCACAACCCAGGTTTATTGTTGATCTTGGGTGCTGTGTGTGTGGAGTTTATCCCAGAGCATTACAAGCGGGTTCCTGCTCCATCCCAAAAACATGCGAGTTGGTAGATCACATGATCAGTGCCGAGACACAAAATGCTGGAGCAACTCAGCGGGTGAGGCAGCATCTCTGGAGAGAAGGAATGGATGACGTTTCGGGTCAAGACCCTTCTTCAGACTTTTTGCCCCTAAAGTGTAGGCAAGCGGGAGAATGGGAGAGTTGGTGGGAAGTTGGGAAGAAATGGGATTGGAGGTAATGGGTGATTGATGGTGCGGACCTGGTGGGTCAAGTCATAGATTCTATGATCCATGACTGAAAAGAGACAAGAGGAAGGAAATGGGCAGGAGGAAGGGAGAAGGGGAGGTGATGGGAGAAGAAGAAGGAGCAGAGGTGGGAGATATAGACATACATACTGAACTTCTCTTTATTTATTCTATTGTTTATGGAGCAGTATGTTTACATATTATGTTGTGCTGTTGCAAGTAAGAATTTCATTGTTCTGTTTGGGACATCTATCTATACATAACTAAAACTCTGATCTTGTTATCTTCCGGTTTGTGCGGTCATTCTATTTGCGCAAAAATGGTACGCCAGCTTACTCACCGTTCTCCTGCGCTTCGCTCCCCCCCACCACACACCCTCCCCCCCATACACCCCTTCCCCAGACACCCCCCCTCCCCACACCCACCTCCCTCCTCCTCCCCTCCCCCACACACCCACTCCCCCTCCCACCTCCACTCACCCCTCCCCCACACGCCTCCCGCCCACACACCACTCCCACCCCACTCCCCCCCCTCCACATACACCCCCTCCCCCACACCCCCTCCCCCCACACCACTCCAGCCCACACCCCCCCACCCCCCCATCCCCGTCCCCCGGCTACAGAACACTCCCGCCGGCCCCCACCTGAAGCCGTCCTCGTCCCCAGCTGTAGGACGCTCCCCCCCCTCACCAGACCTCGCATGAAGCCAACCCCCTCCCCCAGCTGCAGAAGGCAACAAGAGACGCAACAAGAAAGAATGTACTGAATAAATCTCATCTTTAACGTTTAAATTGTTGTTATATTTTAAGAGTTATTCACATTTAAGCTTTAATAAATTCCTTTTCCACTTGCCGTGCCCGTAAGCTGCGCCTGCGCAGTAATACATGCGTGTTCTACGTCACAATGGGAACCCAATGGGAACCCAACGGGCGGGAATGGCTGCGCCGCCGGAGAGCCGCTAAGAGTGGATGGGGGGGGGGGTTGAGGGGGGATGGAGTGAGTGCGTGGGAGGGGAAGGGCAAGGGGCGGAGTGGGGGGGATCAGGGGTGTCACAACGGGAACCCGTCAGCCACACTTGCGCAGTTAGGGGCTATGGGTGAGTGGTGGAATATTGTGTTGGGGTATGGGTTGCGTTGGGGGACCAGGCCTCCCGTGTGACTGGGACCAACGGGTCCCACTTAGTCTAGAATGACAATAAAACCCGAGGGCCCGACCGCCAGTTGCGGGAGCCAAGATCGCCCCGGCAACGGAAGGCTCAAGTCCCCCGACTGCGGGAGAACAAAGGAGGGAAGGAGTTTGAATTTTTTTTTCCTTCCATCACAGTGAGGAATGAGTGGGAGTCACTGTGGTGGATGTTTATGTTAAAAAAATATTTGGGTGTCTTGTTGCTCTTTATTGGTATGACTGTACGGCAAATCAAATTCCTCGTATGTTGCAAAACATACTTGGCTAATAAAGTACTATTATGATTATGATTATTATGATTAAAAGACTTGACGCAACTCGAGATGACAAAGAGGTGAGTGAGAGAATGAAGTGGGGAGGAGAGAGAGTGGGAAGGGGTGGAGGACATTGTGGGGGGGGATGGCAAGAATAGAGATGAGGAAGGATGAAAGAACGATGAGTGTGCGAGTGAGAAGGAGTGGAGGGAAAGAAGGCAGAGTGGAGGAAATGATCAGAGGAAGGAGAAAGGTGAAGAAATTCATTCCATTTGTGTTGCTTCAATTGATTTACTGACCATTTCTCTTCCAAATCAGCACCAGTGTTGAGATGAATGATTCTGAATTTGTGAAATTGACCTGAAACTCACGAGTAAATCATTGGAAAGTGGCTTTTGCAGTTCTGTCACATCCCTGCACAGTGCCCTGAGGAATTCTGCATAGTATCAGAAGCAAGAGTAACACCAGGACACTTTATAAATATGTCAAATCCACTCATCTGCAATTCAAATAAAAAGGCAATGTGTTTATATTAAAGATGCTGCGCTTTGTTTTCCCTATGCTTTTAATATTTAATCTTCACCTTTCCATTCCCACCCTTTAAGGGAATGCATTCGGCCCTGTCCCTTGAGATAGCCGTCTCCTTGGCAAATGTGGATAAGGTTGTCAGCAACAGCACTTTTACAAGTGAACCAGAAAGCCCCACTCCCAAGGCACAAGCACACATTCTCGGCCCGCAAGAGGTTTTCCTTGGGCGTAAAATAAAAATCTAGACATACAAGGAACTGCAGATGCTGGAACCTTGAGACAAAACACAGAGTGCTGGAGTAAATCAGAAGGTCAGGCAGTATCTCTGCAAGGAATGGACAGACGATGTGTTGGGTCAGGACCCTTCTTCTGACTGTGCTGGAGGGAACTGCTGATGCTGGTTTACACCAAAGATAAACACAAAATGCTGGAGTAACTCGACGGGACAGGCAGCATCTCTGGAGAAAAGAAATGGGTGACATTTCGGGTCGAGAGTCTGAAGTCTCAGAGTCTGAAGAAGGGTCTCGACCCAAAGCGCCATCTATTCTTTTTCTCCAGAGATGTTGTCTGTCCCGCTGAGTTACTCCAGCTTTTTGTGCCCTTCTTCTGACAGTTTAGTTTCGCATAGTTTAGATATATAGCATGGAAATATGACCTTTGGCCCACGAGTCCACGCCGACCATTGATCACCCGTATACTAGTTCCATGTTATCCCATTTTTGCATCCTACGCACTAGGGGCAATGTACAGAAGCCAATTAACCTACATACCAGCAGGTCTTTGGGATATGTGAGGAAACCAGAGCACCCGGACAAAACCCACACGGTCACAGGGAGAACATGCGAACTCCACACAGACAACATCCAACAGCAGGATACCGCATAGAAATACCGAGATACTGCATAGAAATAGGCTCTTAGGCCCATTGAGTCCACGTTGACCATCAATCACCTGATTACGCCAGGCCCAGATGGTATATCTGGGCGAGTACTAAAGTCCTGTGCTAATCAGCTTGCTCCACTGCTCACCACAATATTCAACCTCTCCCTGGCCAAGTCCATGGTCCCTGCCTGCTTCAAAAGATCCACCATTGTACCAGTGCCTAAGAATGCCTCTCCAGCCTGCTTGAATGACTACCGACCGGTGGCCCTCACCTCGGTAGTCATGAAATGCTTTGTGAGGCTGATCAAGAACCACATGGACCAGCTGCAGTTCGCATACCGTCCGAACAGATCCACGGATGATGCGGTCTCCCAGGTTCTGCACACCGCTCTCTCTCACCTTGACAGCCAGAAGGGGGGCTATGTGAGGATGCTGTTCATTGATTTCCGTTCAGTTTTCAACACCATAGACCCCACCAGACTTGCCGAGAAGCTGTTGGAATTGGGGCTGAACACTCCCCTGTGTGCCTGGGTCCTGGACTTTCTCACCGCCAGGCCCCAGGTGGTCAAGATGGGAAGTCATACCTCCAACCCCCTCACCCTGAACACAGGATCACCCCAGGGTTGGGTCCTCAGCCCCCTACTGTACTCCCTGTACACACATGACTGTGTGGCCAGGTTCAGCTCCAACTCCATCATCAAGTTTGCTGATGACACTGTGGTGGTGGGCCTGATCTCTGATAACGATGAGAAGGCCTACCTGGAGGAGGTGGCTGATCTGGCACTCTGAAATGTCTTGAATGTCACTAAAACTAAGGAGCTGATTGTGGACTGTAGAAGGGCTCAACAACCGAGGACGTACATGCCACTGGAGATAAACGGGACTACTGTGGATAGGGTGAGCAGCTTTAAATACCTGGGAGTCCACATCACAGAGGATCTGACATGAAGAACACACACTGCCATACTGATGAGAAAGGCAAGGCAGCGCCTTTACCACCCCAAGCAGCTGAGGAAATTCAGCGTCTCTCTGAGGATCCTTCAGTCCTTTTACTCTGGGGCTGTAGAAAGCATCTTGTCTGGTAACACCTCAATCTGGTTTGGGAACAGCTCTGCCCAGGCCAGGAAGGCTCTGCAGAGAGTAGTGCGTTCGGCTGAACGCACTATGGGAACTACACCCACCTATACACCAGGAGGTGCAGATCCAGAGCCAGCAAGATAATGAAGGACCCCTACCACCCCAGCAACGGACTGTTCCAGCTGCTACGGTCAGGCAAGCGCCTCCGCTGTCACGTTGCGAAAACAGAGTGGATGAGACGGAGTTTCTTCCCACAGGCCATTAGGACTGTAAACTCTAATCTCACCAGGGACTCATTTACTGTTGTGTCTTTTTTCTCTAAAATGTAAATACTAGTTCTGTTCTGTTCTGTTCTGTTGTTTTTGCACAATCCGCAGGCATTGCCACTTCCATTTCACTGCACATCTTGTATGTGTGTGTGACAAATAAACTTGACTTGACTTCTATGCTATTCCATTTTCTCGTCCACTCCCTACACATCACACGCAATTTTACAGAGGCCAATTAACCTACTAACCTGCGTGTCTTTGGGATGTGGGAGGCAACCAGAGCACCTGGAGCAAACCCACATGGTCACAGGGATTGCAAACTCCACACAGACAGCACCCGAGGTTGGGATCAAACCCGGGTCCCGGGCGCTGTGAGGCAGCAGCTCTATCAGCTGCGCAATGCCGCCCAACTTAATATATTTTTCACTCAATATCACCCATGTGAAAAGTACCTGGTTATTATCATGGAAACATTTGTAGGAGTTCTGTGCAAATTGGTTGCTGCAGCTCTCACATGGCAACACGTTTTACATGGGCTGTAAAATGTTTGCCGATGTCTGAAGCTCATGAATAGGCACGGAGTGACTATGTGAATCCTGCTTTAGCAGTGATCCAGCAATTAATTTCCTGTCCAGTGTATGGTTTTCCAGATCGCGGCCTGTGATCAGCACACAGGAGCCTAGGAACTCAGTGTTAGTGACCCTCCAGCCAGCATGTTGGGTCCCTGAACACAAGGCGACAGAACCAACTGGTGTGTCAACTGAGCAGTTATAATGATTTGTCAAAGTCAGGTTAGCAACGTAAAGGGCCTGTCCCACTTGGCTGTCTTTCGCGCCCCATTTACACGACCTGCTAGCGTGTGGGTAGCGCGGGACGGGCGCATGGAGTGGTGTGGAGGAGTGTGGAGTGGCGTGGACTTCGTCCTGCACTAAATCTTTGCGCGCCACCGGCCCATCGCGTAACTGACAGCCAAAGTGGGACAGGCCCAAGACCCTGGCGCGACGCAACGTCTCACCTCCAACAGCAGAAGAAGCAGGCAAATGATCGCCGAGCTCGGCCTGGGGCTCACGGCCGTTGCGGATCCGGATCCGCCCCCACCCCTACTCCCAGAGCGGGGCCAAGACGATTGGAGATAGACACAAAATGCTGGAGTAACTAAGCGGGACTGGCAGCATCTCTGGAGAGAAGGAATGGATGACGTTTCGGGTCAAGACCCTTCTTTCAGACTGAAGAAGAGTCTCGACCCGAAACATCACCTATTGCTTCTCTCCAGAGATGCTGCCGGTCCTGCTGAGTTACTCCAGTATTTTGTGTCCATCTTCAAATGATGTCACGCGCTCCAGACGGCTGTGCGGACGTATGATGACGCGCGCGACTCTCGTGGGACCGTCGCGCGACCGTCACTACCGGCCTGTCGCGTAAGTGACGGCCCAAGTGGGACAGGCCCTTAACTCTGCCAAAACATCAAAGGACCAGTTCATTTCTGACCCTGTGGTCCAGTGATGGTGATGTGTTTAGTTTAGAGATACAGCATGTAAACAGGCCCTTCGGCCCTTCGGCCCGTCGAGCCCACACAGACCGCTGATCACCTGTTCGCACTGGTTCTATTTTGTTCCATTTCCACATCCACTCCCTACACACTTGGGGCGATTTACAGACAATAATTAACTTACAAACCCACATGCCTTTGGGATATGGGAGGAAACCGGAGCCCCAGGAGGAAACCCACGCAGTTTTAGGGAGGAGGTGCAAATTCCACGCAGGCAGCACTCGAGGTCAGGATGAAACCCAGGTCTCCAATGCTGTGAGGCAGCAGCTCTACCAGCTGCGCCACTGTGCTGCCCTATGCTGTCCATACTACTTGCCGTGGCTATCCTGACAGCAGTCTACATCACACCCCTTGCTGATGTTAAGCTTGCACTCGATGAACTACACACCATCTCCAATAGCCTTGAGCGTGCCCAAGGCCAGTGCCTTAGGTCATTGCTCAAGCAAGACCGTGACAACATAAGGAATGGCTTGTCAAGCAGAGAGCTGCACAGAGAACATTAGCTACACAACATATGCAGAGCACTAGAAGATGCCGATGCCTGTTACATGTGTTTGCACAGAACCTGTACTCAGCATTTGAGTGCCATTGTAATAATATACTCCAATAATATTATGAAGTGTAATTACAGTATGTGTAGTGCCTGTCGAAGATTAAAACTTGCCATCAACATGCTTTGTAAAATGTAACCTTCTTGGGATTTTGTTATTAAACATTCATTTTGTTCGACCGGGTTGGGAGTGCAGATAATGTTTTATTGGTAGTTGAGGGGAGAGGGTACAGTGAAGGCAGGCCACTGGTTTAGTTTAGTTTAGAGTTACAGCATGGAAACAGGCCCTTCGGCCCATCGAGTCCACGTCGACCTTCGATCACCCGTTTACACCAGTTCTATGTTATCCCACTTTCCCTACACATTAGGGGCGATTTACAGAGGCCAGTTAACCTACAGACCCACATATCTTTGGGAAGTGGAAGGAAACCGGAGCACCCAGAGGAAATCGACGTGGTCACAGGAAGAACATGCAAACTCCACACACAGACAGCACCCGAGGTCAGGATTGAACCTGCGACTCTGCCACTGTGAGGCTGCGGTTCTACCAGCTGCGCCACTTTGCTGCCCGTAAAGAATGGTTAGGAAAGTTTTTTTAAATTCAGTTACGGTGAACCAGTGCAAGCGTAACTGAAGGTGGCTGCTTAGTTAATGGCAGAATCTGTCATCCTTGATTCAGCTTCCACAGTCATGCTGTCAGGCTCACTGACTGTCCCTCTCACTGACATGTTCAAATTAGCAGGACCTGCCTCGCCACATGCCTAACGATGCTGGGATTCAAGTGGAAGTGACTCACTTGTGCACTGACGATGGTGGGAGTGCTTTGTTAATCTGAGAGGTCAGTTACTTGACCTGTTCCTATCATTGCAGTATTTATAAACTTGGTCCTGTAGAGCTTCCAATTAATGGCCCTCTCCAAAACAGTTGATATGATTTGTCTGGATAGCACGCAAAACAATGTTTATCACTGTATCCCAGTACAACATTTAAAAGACATTTGGACAGGTATATGGAAAGTTTAGAGGGATATGGGTCAAACATGGGCAGGTGGCGCTAGTGTAGATGGGGCATCCAGGACAATATGGGCAAGATGGGTCAAAGGGCCTGTTTCCATGCTGTAGGACTCTATATCTATGACCATGGAAGGGCGAGACTCCTTCGGGAAAGGCCTTGAAAATGTAAGAGCGGATGACATCCATCAACAACCAGCAGTGGGACACTGTGCCTAGGTCTAACCTTGGAGGTGGTTTGATGGAACGAGGGAAGAGGTCCAGGAAAAGGAGAGGTGGTGGATGAGAGAGAGTATACAGGATGAACAGGCGAAGTAAGAGTAGATAATGCACCCTTCCCCAGATGAGACAGGTCAGTCCACCTCTGAACCAGACAGTCACGATATATTATTTCTAAGGTAGACAAAAATGCTGGAGAAACTCAGCGGGTGAGGCAGCATCTATGGAGCGAAGGAAATAGGCAACTTTTCGGGTCGAAACCTTTCTTCAGACCTGAAACATTGCCTATTTCCTTCGCTCCATTGATGCTGCTGCACCCGCTGAGTATCTCCAGCATTTTTGTCTACCTTTGATTTTCCAGCATCTGCAGTTCCTTCTTAAACATATATAATTTCTAGTTTTACTTCGGAGTCACGTGAGTGACTACGTGAAGAGCCCGTCCAGCATGCATGCGCGACATTAGCGTTCACGCAGTGCAACAGCGACGACCGAGAGTACAGGCGCTCCCGCTACATGTCGGTGGAAAATAAACAGCGGACCATCAGGTAAGTCTTACTCTGTGGTCGTAATCAGCAAGCTGTGCTCTGCTCTGTATTCCAGGGGAACTGGGAAAATGAGCAGCACGGCAAAGGAAGAAAACCGCCCCCCGTTCGACTCCAACAGAACGGGAGTGCTCCATCAGTGGGGGGCGAGAGGCGGCACCTGGACCGCATATGCGGCGGTCCACCCTCATCGAGACCGAGCCGAGCCCAGTACCGCTAGCGCAGCCTGATGAGCGGCAGCGGGCTGGAGGAAAAGTTTTTAAAAAAAACAACAAAAAAACGTCCGGTTATGTCTGACTCCGATGAGGAGGGTCCGCCTTAGAGCGGCAGAGCTAGCCGCCTGAGCCGAATGGAAAGGCTCATGGAGCAACTGCTCCAGCGAGACTTGCTTCAGGAGCTAGAGCAGTCTCGCCAGGGGGATCAGGCACTCCCACAGCAGTGCTCTACAAGGCACTGGCCATCGCTTTCCCCTCAAAGCAGGGCAGCGTTGGCGACCAGGGCTGGGCTGGTCAGGAACAGGGGTCATTGGCTGAAGATGTCGGGAGTACGCTTGGGGTACAGGATCAGGAAGAGCTGCTGGGTGTGGAGATTCGCTACGTGGTTACACCACGAGCAGGGCGGCCATTGGAGCCAAAACTGGCGGCCAGCATTAACCACCTGTCCCTCAAACCCCTACAAGACAGGTACTTAATGAGGCACTAGAGCTGGAAAACTGCAGTTCGCTCAATGTACCGGCTGTTAACAGCCAAATCTGGGGGGGGGGGGGGGCAGGGTATCCGGAACCAGGAGCTCAAATCCTCAAGCTCCTGACGACAGGGATAACAGCCTATGCTCGTTCCGTGGATGGGGTGCATATGACCACAAACCAGCAAGACACTCTGGCTCTGCTGTGCAACCCCCAATATGAGATAAACAACCTCCGCAAGGAGAGAATAAGACCTGCCCTCAATCCCAGGTTTGCAGGACTGTGTAAAACACCGGCCTCAGAGCCGCAGATCCTGTTATTTGGAAGGACAAGTGAAAGACCTGGAGGAAGAGT
Source organism: Malacoraja senta (assembly GCA_038087875.1). Lineage (NCBI taxonomy): Eukaryota > Metazoa > Chordata > Chondrichthyes > Rajiformes > Rajidae > Malacoraja > Malacoraja senta. The sequence continues at coordinate 25,807,084 of CM075982.1, forward strand.
CCAAAGCATTTGGCCTCATGAGGGCAGGCCCCGGAACGAGCAGACCCACACAAAAAACCAGACGGCAGTACCCCACCGCGTCCACCAGTCGAGGTCAAATTTATGGAACTGGTGAAAGCTCGGGGTCCGCATACTATCCCCGAAAGCCTTTTTAGGCCAGGGCCCAGAGCGGACCCCATGGAAAATGCGCCACCCCCAATCAGCAGTACATCAGCAGTACATCCAGCAGTATAACGACGGATGAACAAACGGAAGAAAGGAACACTACCATAACTATGGAGGTAGGTGGGTCTGGTTCCTACCAGCATGTAAATGGGGAACTGTACTAACAGGAGGTGTCTCACGAATGATAGTTATATACTTAACAGTATTCGGGGATACAAAATAGAGTTCATTCAAGAAAACATGCCACCAGTTCAGCACGTACCCCAAAGGGTCTTTACCCTCTCAGTCAAAGAGAACTAGAGGCTCAAGCAGAACTGGTGAGGTTACTTACAAAGGGTGTCATTGAGAAATCCAAACATGAACCTTTGGAATTTGTCTCAAATATATTTACCAAAAGCAAAAAAGATGGTGGATGTCGCATCATCATTGACTTAACCTCACTAAATACCTTTGTTAAGTATGTACATTTCAAAATGGAAACATTTGTAACTGCTAAACAACTGATTTCCAAAGGATACTTTATGGCAAGCATTGATTTAAAAGATGCCTACTATTCAGTACCCATTCACAAGGGTCATCGCAGATACCTGAAAATTTACCTGGATGGGGCAACTATGGCAGTATAAAGTGTTGCCTAATGGGTTGACATCAGCCCTAGACTATTTACCAAGATATTAAAACCAGCCTTGGCAACATTAACGAAACAAAGACATATTGTCATGGCGTATCTTGATGATATCCTAATAGTAGGCAAAACCATGGAGTTGGCTAAATCAGCTGTATTAGCTACCAAACAATTGTTTGAAACCCTGGGTTTGTCATACATCCAGATAAATCTAAGTTGACACCATCCACAACTATGGACTATCTGGGATTCACAATTAACTCAATCCACATGTCTGTAACGTTGCCAAAAGGTAAAGCAGCAGAATTGGCACAGATGTGCAACAATTTAATGGTAAGCAATCGACCAACCATCCGACAAGTGGCAAGAGTAATTGGCAAAATGGTAGCAGCATTTTCAGCTACACAATTTGGACTCCTGCACTATCAGCACCTACAAAGGGCAAAAGTACAGGCGTTGAAACGACATGCAGGTCACTTTGACAGAACCATGAAACTACCCATTGAAGCAATATCAGAGTTACAATGGTGGATATAACATTTGGCATAGTTCCAGCCCTATCATCATCAATAACCCAACGTTAACTATACAAACAGATGCCAGTGCTCAAGGCTGGGGAGCAACTAATACCATATCCAGCACAGGTGGTAGACGGACTAACCTAGACTCATCTTTACTACAAACACTGGGCATAAATTATTTGGAAATGTTGGGTGCGTTTTATGGTTTTAAAGCATATTCTAGGAATATGCACAACTTGCATCTTCATTTACAAATTGATAATATCACGGTGGTGGCCTATATTAACCATATGGGCGGAATAAAATCGATATCATGTGACAATTTGGTCAACACAATCTGGTAATGGTGGGTAGATAGACATATTTGGCTATCAGCAACTTACCTACCAGGTAAGCTAAATACAGTGCCAGGTCACGCAAATTCAATGATAAACACCGAATGGATGTTAAATCCTAGAGCTTTTGCTAAAATTACAAACCAATATGGCACACCAGATATCGATCTCTTTGCATCCAGACTAAATCACCACGTACCAATGTATGTCCCTTGGGAACCACACCCTGAGGCAGCAGCGATAGATGCATTCGCGCTGAACTGGGGGACCTATTTCTTCTATGCTTTTTCCCCCTTCTGCCTTAATCTGTAGGGTACTACGCAAAATACAGATGGACTCTGCTTCAGGTATTTTGATAGTACCAACTGGCCTACACAGCCATGGTTCCCAGTGGTACTCGACATGGTCATCGAAACTCCTATGACCTTTCCCAGTAGCCCAGACCTATTGACGCACCCTGTATCAGGCATAAGTTATCCATGCCATGACAAAATTAACCTACTGGGTTGCAGATTATCAAAAGACCACTGCTGGGACTGGGGTGTCTGACAGGACCATCAACATGATGACACCGTATGTCTACCAGGAAACAATACCTATCGAGCATCAGGAAGTGGGAAAGATACTGCTCGACTACTGGGACAACATACTCATCTGCAACCATAACCAATGTACTGGAGTTCCTGGGGGGCCTTCACCATAATGAAGGATTGAGCTACAGCGCCATCAATACTGCCAGAAGTGCGCTGTCAGCCTACTTAAAACAGGTGCCAGGACAACAGGCCATAGGGTCTCAACCGCTGGTGATCAAACTCATGAGGAGTATCGTCAACTCCAACCCTCTTAGACCTAGGTATACCCAAATCTGGGATGTCAGTGTGGTCCTGACATACCTAAGGGGATGGTCCCCAGCCAGGTCTCACCCTGGAAAAGCTAACCCTGAAAACGGTCATGCTGATGCCACTAGTCTCAGCACAAAAAGTCCAGTCCCTCCACTTACTGCGACTGGACAACATGGTTATAACACCAGACTGGGTCATTCACCATTCAGGAGCTGCTAAAGCAGAGCAAGCCAGGAACTTGAGTCCTAGTTATGGATTTCCGGGCATACCCACCTGACCTACGGTTGTGTGTCATGACTCACTTATTCACTTATTGTTTACAAACAGATTATGATTGATTACGATAACATACTTCCTCCCTTGAATGACTTCGGTAGCGAGTGAAGTATGAACTGTTACACGGTTTGAAATCACAGAGCTTTAAAATCTTCACGTAGTCACTCACGTGACTCCGAAGTAAAATAGTAAGATTAAACGAGAACTTACCAGTTTGAAGTTTGATCTGTATTTTATGAGGAGTTACGATGAGGGATTACGTGCCCTCCGCTCCCACCCTCAATTATAGATCAACTGGTATCTTAGTTCTCCTTTTCTTTACTATGTTTATTTCAATTATTGTGTTTCCTGTGATTCCACACCGCTGCTTTGAAGAATGTCGCGCATGCGTGCTGGACGGGCTCTTCACGTAATCCCTCATCGTAACTCCTCATAAAATACAGATCAAACTTCAAACTGGTAAGTTCTCGTTTAATCTTACTATTTCGGTTCATTATTATTGTCACGAGTTCTTGGATACAGTGATAAACTTTGTTTTCAACGCTATCCAGTCAAATCATATCCTGTATGTGCACAATCAAAACATACACAAATAGAACAGGATGTGCAAAGAGAAAAATAACCAGAGTGCAAAATATAATATAACAGCTACAGAGAAAGATCAAAATAAAAGGGTAAGGGTGGGTCAGGAGATTGGGACCAAACCCTTGGTTTACGTAATTACAATTCATTAATCTGGTAATAGTGGGGAAGAAGCCGTTCCTGTTCAGAAATAGACAGGAAGATTTGGTTACATGGCACTTTATATAAACACCAGATGACCCGAAACACATTGTTTTTCAACTATTGTTACTATTCTAAGAAATGCAGCAGATGGTTCATGTACGGTGAGTGATGTAATAGGTGTCTGATGAACATTGTCTTAGAGTTATACAGCACAGGAAAGTTTGTGGCAAACATGACGTCGTTAAGCTGATCTCATTTGCCTGTACATGATCCATATCCCTCTCCTCCCTACACTTCCACATGACCATCCAAAAGCCTCTTAAATATCAATGGTTTGCTTTCACCACCACCTCCGACAGTGTGTTCCAGGCCCCACCACTCTGTGTAAAAGACTTGTTCTACACATCTCCATTAAACTCTCTCCCTCTCACCTTATAGCTATGCCCTCTAGTGTTGGACATTTCCAACTTTGGAAAAAGGTTCTGATTGTCTACCCTTATCCACACCTCTCATAATTTTATATACCGTATTTCCCGGCAATGAAGATGCTATTTTTTACCCAAAAATAAGATACGAAAATTTACCTGCGTTTTGGAGGCTGAAGGTTAGGTTGATAGCCAAGAAAGATAGACTTTGCTATCCCTCTGTACAGCAACATCAAGAACGAAGTCTATCTCTCATTGCTGGCAGCTGATGGGAAGCGGCTGTAAAGTGGGAAGCGGCTGTAAAAGGACAGCGCCACTGAGGGGGGAGAGTTCCTTTCACAGTGGCCCGGGGAGGGAAGTAGCTCAGGTGGCTGCGAGCGGCCGCCGGGACCGGACAGCGGAACCGGCTGCCACCTCAGTGCCTTCTGCCGGCCGGCCCCCCCCCCCCCCCCCCGTCAGCCAGCCACGGTGTCCTTCGGCGCAGGCGCAACCGGTGTAGGTGGTGGTTGACGGGTAGCTACTGGGCCGATGGCTGGCTGCTCCGTCCCGGACTCGCTCTCTCTCTACTAGTCCCAGGGCTCGCAGGCGACCTGGGCGCTACAACCAGTCCTGGGGACACGAGGGATCTGGGAACTGAAGCCAGTCCCGGAGCAGTCGACCTGGGAACTGCAGCCAGTCCCGGGGCACGCAGGCGATGTTGCCGACCCCTGGACTAAACCAAACCCTTGATCCTGTCCCGCCATCCTTTTTTTCAAAATTTGGTAACTTAAATTGGGGGTGCATCTTTGATGCTGGTGCGTCTTCATTGCCGGGAAATACGATACTTCTATCAAGTCTCTCCTCAGCCTCTGACTTTCCAGAGAAAACAATCCATGTCTATCCTATTTCTCCCTGTCACTGAAACCATCTGGTAAACCTCCTCTCCACCCTCTCCGTTTGGAAGTTCGGCATGTCCCAACAACTCTCACCGGCTTCTACAGATGTGCCACAGAAAGCATCTTGTCTTCACAGCATGGTTTGGGAAAAGCTCCATCCAAGACCGCAAGAAATTGCAGAGAATTGTGGCTGCAGCCCAGATCACCATGCAAACCAACCTCACTTCCATTGACTCCATCTATACCATGCTGCCTCGGCAAGGCCACCAACATAATCAAGGATGAGTCTCACCCTGGTCACTCCCTCCTCTCCCTTCTCCCATCAGGCAAGAGGTACAGAAGTGTGAAAAGGCACACCTCCAGTTTCTTCCCAGCTGCTTCCAGCAACTGAACCATTTTATCATCAATTAGAGACCTGTCCTGAGCTACTATCCACCTCATTGGAGACCCTCGGATTATCTTCAATCGGACTTTACTGGACTTTATCTTGCACTGTGATATTCCCTTTACCCTGTGTCTGTACACTGTGGATGGCTTGATTGTAATCATGCATAGTCTTTCCACTGACTGGTTAGCACGCAACAAAAGATTTTCACTGTAACTTGGGACACGTGACAATAAACTAAACTAAATGCCAAAGCCTTGCTGTTTGAGCTTAGATTTTGGCCAGGGGATTCGGGGAGATCTCCTCTGCACTTCCTCCGAACAGTGCCTTTAGATCTGCTGTGTCCTGCTGAGAGGACAGATGGAACTGGGTGTAACATTTGAACGACAGCACTCCTGGGACGCAGGACTTCATTTGTTGAGCTCATCTTTGGAGTGCCAATAAAAGCCACAACCTGGTGACTCCAGAGGAAAGAGTACCCTGCGTCATGCCTGATGCCTGAAAGAAGCGAGAGGTATGTACGGAAAGACGCAAAGAGGAAAGCAAGAGATGACTGAATGACGCAGAACCTGTACGAGGAACCGAGGGATAAATTTAGGACACATTTTTTTCAATCAAATGCTACGTTGAGCATCTGGTATATTTAAGGTACAAACTGCATCACCCAGCAGAGCAGTCCGGAGGAATGCGGGATGTTGAAATATTTTATCTTCGATGCAAAGAGAACACAAGAGGGGTTAACAAAATGACTGAAAATGCTGGCAGTGTCATCTGCTGAGACTTCCATCCCCCACTCTCCTCTCCAGCCTTTTTTGTTGCCTTTTATGCTCCAGTAAAATACAATACTCTCATCTAAATTGGATCATATTATAAAATATTCAATATGTAATTTGTTTTATCGGTGTTGCTGGTGGCTTGGAGATTTATTGCATTTGAACAACATTGCTTTTTCTTGCTGTAGATATGAATTAATGCGTTATTGACCAGTGCGGTGGCTTGTGACTGAGGGCAGGGGGGGGGGGGGGGTTTGGGCTGGTCTCTGGGTAATGTGCACAAGGTTGCCAAGGTCTGCTTTGTGGGTGGACCTTTCCAGCCCGCACGTTGGGACCTCTCTCCAGCTTCGGATGAAATAAAACCGGCCACTGGAGAAACTACATTACAGTTTAATACCTGCCATCAGAAACCATTAGCCACTCAAAGTGTCAACTAAATTGGATATTACATTTTGTTTGAAAATGGCAGACAGTTCACGAGGCATCAGAGGCAAACACAACAATGTTTTTTAATGGCCCACACCATGAGAGGATTATGAGAAGTGAATAAAAACACTCCGAATTGCTCTTTTACTGTATGAGGCCTTCACAGACATTCTTGGCATCTCATTCTGATTCAGTTAGTGGCTTAGAAACGGTCCAGTCAACCCTCGCTCTGAACTGATTCTCCACCTCCGCAGAACAAATCTAAGGAAAAAATAATACAACACAAGAAGATAGAGTGGTAAAGAAGGCATATGGTGTGCTTGCCTTTATTGGTCGGCCAAAGGGCATAAGAGTCAGGAAGTCATATTGTCGCTTTATAAAACTTTGGTAAGGCCGGATTTGCAGTAATGCATACAGTTCTGGTTGCACCATCACAAGAATGTTGTGTAGGCTTGGTAGAGGGTGCAATAGAAATTTACCAGAATGTGAAGGAGTGATGGCTTTAGGGAGTGTAAAGAAAATGTTGGCCTAAGGAAGTGAGGTGGTGAACACAACCCTATCCTCATCAAGGGAGCTTGATGATCAACATGGTCAACAGCTAGGAGAAGCATATTCTCCATATCCACCTTATCAATCCTCTATGTTTTAATTAAATCATCTATTATTCTGAACTCTGGGACATAAAGTCAGCCTTCTCAATCACGCTCACATGACCTATCATCCCAAGAATCATCACAAAACAGGTCCATCCTTTCTTTGTACAGAACTGTACAGAATACTTGAAGAGTAATCTCACCAAGGCCCCACGAATTTGTAGCAATATAGCTTTAGACTTGTATTCAATTCTATTTGCCATAGATGGCAACATACCAACCACCTTTTCGAAAAGTCTGCTGTATCTGCATGTAGCCTTTGGTGACTTACATACAAGACCAGACACAAAGTGCTGGAGTAACATAGCATGTCACGGCAGCATTTCTGGAGAAATGCATATTTGGTATTTAGGGTCAGGGCCTTTCTTGGGTCCCGGCCCAAAATGTCACCTATCCATGTTTTCCAGAGATGCTGCCTGACCTGCTGAGTTACTTTGTCTTTTTTTTGTAAACCAGCATCAGCAGTTCCCCGTGTCTAGGCACACGAGCAGTCGGGTCCCTTTGAATAATAAAATCTCCCAATCTCACACCATTTAAAAAATATTCAGCATCTATGTTTTCCACCAAATAGTATAATCTCACATTGTACTCCATCTGCCTGTTCATCTAATTTGTTTATGCCCCTTGAAGCGTCTTTGCACGGTTTCCACTGCTCACATTTCCACTTCATTAAGTGTCAAAACTAAGTAGGAATGTAAGTAGTGATGAAGCTATCTCCTCTTAGAATCTGTGACTGGTGAAGCCATTAACATAAGAACTAAATACAGCGGAAATGACAAAGCGGTTTGTGGATGATAAATAAATTAGTGCTGTGCCTGACTGTGATGTAGGAAAATATAGATGGTTTGGTCACTTGAGGAATCAAGTGGCAAATGGATTTTAATCTTGGCAAGTAAAAGAAAATGCATATGGGGAAAGTACAAGGTAAAGGAATATACAGTAAATGGTGGGATTTGAAGTGACCAGAGATGCTTGTAGATAGTTGGACAAGAGAAAAGTTAATTGGAAGAGGTACACATGGTAGAAAATAGAAAAGTACAGTTCAGGTACCGGCCCTTGGGCCCACAATGTCTGTGCCGATCACAATGACAACTTAAATTGACCCTATCTGCCTGATCCATACCCCTCCATTCCTAGCATATCCATGTTGTATCGATTGTATCTGCCTCCACCACCACTCCTGGCAGGGCTTTCCAGGAACGTACTACCCTCTGTGTTAAAAATAATTGCATTGCACATCTCCTTTAAACTCTCCCGCTCTCAACTTAAATGCTTGTCTACATTGGTCATGGTATGTATCTATCTATCTATCTATCTATCTATCTATCTATCTATCTATCTATCTATCTTCTATCTATATTTAAAACTGTGTGTGTGTGTGTGTGTGTGTGTGTGTGTGTGCCAGCCAGCCTTTGATTCCTCGCTACGCCAACACCGCACGCAGAAACGCCGAGATTTTTTCAATTTCGGTAGAGATTTCACTTTTCTTTACGAGTAGCCACTCCTGATTAAATTTCGTTGTGTTTATGTACACATTTTTAATAAAATCCTTCTCCCCCCCCACCCCCACCCCCAAAATTTAAAAATGTTTTAAAAGAACAGCTCTCACCCATAGAATGTTGGTGAAGGTTCCGTCGTGTGATGTCACAATGCCCAATGCTCACAGATGTCCAATCGGAATGGATCCATTTACATATGCCTTTGCAGCAGCCCCAGCCCGAGCCCCTCCCACCCACCCCCGCAGCCTGTGTCAAAGCGTGTCATCACGTGTGTGGGAATAGAGAAAGAGGATTGGGGGTGATAGGGAATGGTGAACAGATGGACTGTCCCTACCCCTCCCCCTCTCCCTCCCCACTATTTCCCCTCTCTCCCCCACCCCTCTCCCCCGCCCTCCACACTCTTACCCCTCCCTCCCCTAACCCATCACCCTCCTCCCCTCCCTCCCCCCCTCCCCCAAACCCCTCTCTCCCCCTCCCCATCCCTCTCTCCTCCCCCTCTCCATCTCCCTCTCCTCCCCCTCCTTCTCCCACCCCATCGCTCCCCCCCACCCCCCTTCCCTCTCCCCCCTTCCCTCCCACACCCCTTCCCTCTCTTCCCAACCCCCCTTCCCTCCACCACCCCCTTCCCTCCCCCACCCCTTCCCTCTCCCCACTCTTCCCCCTCCATCCACACTCTTCCCCCTCTACCCCCTACCCCATCTCCCTCCTCCCCTCCCCCACACCTCTCTCTCCCTCCCCTCTCTCCTCCCCTCCCCCACCCCTCTCTCCTCCCCCTCCATCTCCATCTCCATCTCCCTCTCCACACCCCTCTCCCTCTCCTCCCCCTCCTCCTCCCACACCCCCTTCCCTCTCTACCCCACCCCCTTCCCTCTCTCCCCGTCCTCTCTCCCCGCCCCCTTCCCCCTACCCCTCTGTCCCTCTTCCACCACTCCCCCTACCCCTCCCCACTCTTCCACTTCTCTCCCCCTTACCACACCCTCTCCCTCTCCCTCCCCCACCCCTCTCTCTCCCCCTGCCTTCCCCCTCCCTCCCTCTCTCCCCCACCCCTTCTCCTACCCCTCTGTCCCTCTTCCACCACTCCCCCTGTCCCTCTTCCACCACTCCCCCTACCCCTCTCCCCTCCCTCCCTCCCCACTCTTCCACTTCTATCCCCCCTCCCCCTCCCACTCTCCCTCCCCACTCTCTCCCCCACCCCTCTCCCCCTCCCTCCACACACTTCTCCCTCCCTCCCCTACACCATCTCCCTCCTCCCCTCCCTCCTCACCTCTCTCTCCCTCCCCCACCCCTCTCTCCTCCCCCTCTCCATCTCCCTCTCCTCACCCCTCCTCCTCGCACTCCATCCCTCTCTACCCACCCCCCTTCTCCCTCCACACTTCCCCTTCCCTCCCCTACCCAATCTCCCTAATCCCCTCCCTCCCCCATCCCTCCCCTACACCTCTCTGCCCCTCCCCATCCCTCTCTCCTCCCGTCCCCCTTCCCTCTCTCCCCCCGCCCCCTTCCCCTACCCCTCTGTCCTTCATTCACCACTCCCCTACCCCTCGCTCCCCACTCTTCCACTTCTCTCCCCCTTACCCCATCCCTCTCGCTCTACCCCTCCCTTCCCCTTCCCTCCCCCCTCTCCCCCCACCCTTTGGATGGGGAGGGGGAGAGAGGTGTGTGGTAGGGGGGAGGGAGGGGATTAGGGAGATGGGGTAGGGGAGGGGGGGGAAGAGTGTGGAGGGAGAAAGAGAGACCCAAGAAGAAATAACTGAATATGTCGAGGATCAACGAGAAAGAACACAAAACATGGAGCAAGAGACACAACGAAAATGAACATAACTGAATACATTTTATCTTTACCATTTAAATTGTTGTATTTTAAGTTATTTCCATTTTAAGATTTAATAAATCACTTTTCCACTTGCAGCGCTTGTCAGCCGCTATCTCTCTGCTCTCTCTCTCTTTGATCTTTATCTTTTTCTCTGCCCTCTCTCTCTCTCTTCCACTCTCTGTGCACACTCTCTCTGCCCCCCCCTCTAGACGCACCTGAGAGGTGAGGGCTATTCGTCAGTGGATAGGGTGAAGATGGGATAAAAGAAGCCAATTAATAAAAATTAAGATAATATCAAGGGGTGTGATGTGTGTGTGTGTTTGTGGGTGCAAGATTCCAACCCCGCAACCATGCTTTGGAGGAACAGACCCAACGGTGGTTAGTGTGACGCCGCAGCCTCCCCCCCCGCAAACGCGCGTTGGGGAGACAGATCCAACGGGTCTGCACTTGGTCTAGTCTATATTTAAAACTGTGTGTGTGTGTGTGTGTGGGTGTCTGCTTGACTTGTGCCAGCCAGCCTTTGATACCGCGCTACACCAACACCGCACGCAGAAACGCCGAGATTTTTTCCATTTCGGTAGAGATTTCACTTTTCTTTACGAGTAGCCACTTCTGATTAAATTTCGTGTTTTTATGTACACGTTTTTAATAAAATCCTTCTCTCCCCCCCCCCCACCCCCAAAATGTCAAAATGTAAAAAAAAACAGCTCTCAGCCATAGAATGTTAGTGAAGGTTCCGTCGTGTGATGTCACAATGCCCAATGCTCACAGATGTCCAATCGGAATGGATCCATTTACATATGCCTTTGCAGCAGCCCCAGCCCCAACCCCTCCCCCCCACCCCCGCAGCCTGTGTCGAAGGGCGTCATCACGTGTGTGGGAATAGGGAATGGGGAACAGACAGACTGTCCCTACCCCTTCCCCTTCCACTCTCCCTCCCCACTATTTCCCCTTTCTCCCCCCACCCCTCTCCCCCTCCCTCAACACTCTCCCCCCTCCCTCACCTACCCCATCTCCCTCATCCCCTCCTCCCCCCTCCCCCACACCTCTCTCCCTCTCCCCATCCCTCTCTCCCCTTCCCCATCCCTCTCTCCCTCCCTCTCCTCCCCCTCCTCCTCCCACCCCCATCCCTCTCTCCCCACCCCCCTTCCCTCTCCCCCCTTCCCTCCCCCACCCCCCACCCCCTTCCCTCTCTCCCCCACCCCATTCTTCCCCCTCCATCCACACTCTTCCCCCTCTACCCCCTACCCCATCTCCCCCCTCCCCCATCCATCTCTCCCCCACCCCTTCCCTCTCTCCCCCCACACCCTTCCCCCTACCCCTATGTCCCTCTTCCACCACTCCCCCTATCCCCCCTCTACCCCTCCCTCCACACTCTTCCACTTCTCTCTCCCTTACCCCACCCCTCCCTTCCCCCTCCATCCCCTCTCTCCCCTCACCCCTACCCCTCTCTCCCTCTTCAACCACTCCCCCCTACACCTCTCCCCCTCCCTTCCCATTCTTCCACTTATCTCCCCCATCCCTCCCCATCTCCCTCCCCCACCCCTCTCTCCCCGCTCCCTTCCCTCTCCCTCCCCAATCTTCCCCCTCTCTCCGCTCTCTCCCTCCCTCCACTCTTCCCCCACTCTCCTCACCCCTCTCCTCCCCTCCCACCCCCTCTCTTCCCCCTTCACCACCCCTCTTCACCCCATCTCCCCCCCACCCCCTTCCCCTCTCTCTTGCACCACTCCCTGCTACCCCTCTCCCCCTCACTCCCCACTCTTCCCCTCTCCCTCCCCCCTCCCTCTCTACCCCCCTCTCTTCCCCCTACTCCTCTCTCCACTTCCCCTCATCCCCTCCCTCCACCTCTAACATCCCTTCCCCCTTCTCCCTCCCCCCTACCCCTCTCCCCCCTTCCTGCCCTCCCCGCTCTCCTCCCACTCCCCACTCTCCTCCCCCTCCTTCTCTCCCACCCTGCTCTCCTCTCCCTCCCCAATCTCTCCCCTTTCCTCCTCCCCCTCTCCCCTCCCTCCCCCTCCCCTCTTCTCTCCCCACCCCGTCTCCCTCTCCCCCTCCCCCGCCTGTGTGTTTGGGGGGTGGTTAGTGTGAGTGTGATGCCGCAGCCCCCACCCCCGCAAACGCGCATTGGGAAAACCGTCCGCCAACAGTCTCTCTGTCTTTAAGAAGGAACTGCAGATGCTGGAAAATCAAAGGTACACAAAAAAAAGCTGAAGAAACTCAGCGGGTGCAGCAGCATCTATGGAGCGAAGGAAATAGGCAACGTTT
>CM075982.1:25819884-26025863 GCA_038087875.1 Malacoraja senta
GTTCCTTTGACCCCTCTGCTGCCTTTCACCTCGTCTAACTGAACCCCACCTTCAAGTTGGCCCTGTGTCCATCCTTGTGCTGCAGCCCAGAGGGACCATGCTCCGTTCATGCATCTCACAGGTTCACAAGCTATTGAGCGGCTGCACGCAAACAATGTTTGCAAGTGTGCACGTTGGGAACACAAGCTTCTAGTCATGGAAAGGCAGGGCATCTCTTTACAAATGGTGAGAGATAGAAAGGCATTGATGTTCAAAAGTTCGTGGGCATCTGTGTATTACTGCAAGTTAATAGGCAGGAAGGTGATTGACATTTTGCTCCAATTATATCATGCCCCAGTGAGACATTGTCTGGAATAGTGTGTAGATCTGGTCTCCCTACTAAAAGATAGACATATTTACAACAGCAAGAGTGTAGGGAATGTTCACCAGGTTGATTCGTAGGATGATGAAGAGAGATGAAGCAGATTGAGCTAATACTCTCTGGAGTTTTCGTGAATGAGAGATGACTTCATTGAAACTGACTGATTCTTACAGGTTTGACAGAGTAGTTTTCACGTTGGTCTCAGCTGTCACCTTAGAATCAATCGAACTAGCGGAGGATGCGGATCCTCTTAGATCCCAAAGGACAACCTAAGCAGAGAGGGATGTAGGTGTTGTACCATGAGAGTGTGTGACTGTGAGAATGAGTGTTAGGGCTTTTAATGCTTACCCAAAAGGTCGCCTGTCCATTCCCTCCTCAGATGCTGCCTGACCCGCTGAGTTACATCACCACTTTGTGGTTTGCCCAAGATTCCTGCATTGGTGGCACAGTGGTGCAGCTGGTAGAGCCGTTGCCTCACAGTGACGGAGACCTGGGTTCGATCCTGACCTCGGGTGTTGTCTGTGTGGAGTTTGCATGTTCTCCCTGTGCCTGCATGGGTTTTCTCCGGGTGTGCCAATTTCCTCCCACATCCCTCAGACCAGTGAGTTTATAGGTTAAATGGCCCCTGCACAATTGCGTTTAGTACATCAGTGGATGAGAACGCGTGATAACGTGGAACGGGTGATCGATGGTCGGCCTGGACTCGTGGGCCGAAGGGCTTCTTTCCATGCTGGATCTCTAAAATAGATCGGCAGTTTACTTTGTGCAATGCTCTCTGCCATTCCTTCTGATAATCCTATAGTTTGATTTCACCCCTTGCTATCCCACCCACTTCACACAGTGGGTCAAAGGAGACGAAGAGTGCCACCAGATATATTATGCCTCATCAATCACAGAACCTTTCCGCATAAGAAAACAATGTGAGAAAGTGACAGGAGGGAGACGGAGATTCCGATCTTGTGGAATTGCGGGTTAATGCTATCCCAGAGGCACTTGCTCGAACCTATTCATAACACTTGCTGACGTAAGCGACACGCCAAATCCTGCAGATTACAGGAAGATAATTAACTCTGCACGCTGTGGGCACAGTATTGCAATCTACCGTCAGCCTCCAGGCCAGAGATACCAGAGGTGGCATTTAATCTCCAGCCTTGGCTAACTTCCCCGTGAATTTAATCATGACAAGGATCAGTGTCTAGAACACACAACAGTGCAGCACAGGGAGCAGGCCCTTTGGCCCACAATGTCTGTGCTGAACATGATGCCAAGATAAACTAAACTCATCTGCCCACTTCTGGATGTTAAGAAGTGCGCAGTGGCTGATGAAAGTCTAGTTGGGTTTAAAAACTACTTCTACTAAGGCCCTTTGGGGTGTTCTGTTATGAAACTGCTACATTAATGCAGGCTGCCCTTTGCTCTAACGAACTGTAACATGACTATTTCGGGTCGAGGCCCGACCCGAAACGTCACCCATTCCTTCTCTCCAGAGATGCTGAGTGTCCCCGCTGAGTTACTCCAGGTTTTTGTATCTATCTCCCATCCCAATTCCTCATTTCCTTTTTATCTCCCCTCTCTCCCATCCCTCCCCCGTCCTGCTCCACCTATGCACCCTTCCTCTAACTTTACATTTCACTTCTCTTATAAGTTCATGTCCATAAATTCAATCATGGCTGATCTATCTTTCTCCCTGAACCAGATTCTCCTGCCTTCGCCCCTTAACCTTTGACACCCTTACTAATCAAGTACCTCCATGTATGCTGTCTGTGTAGAGTTTGTACGTTCTCCCTGTGATCGTGTGGGTTTCCTTTCAGTCCTCTGGTCTCCTTCCACATTTACAATCAGTCTGAAGAGGGGTCCAAACCCCAAATATGGCCCCCCTCCACAAATGCTGCCTGACCAGCAGAGTTCCTCCAGCACTTTGTGTTTACTTAACTTTATACACAGCGTTTAATGTAACAAATTGTCCCAAGGGGCTTCAGATCTCCAAACTCTAAATTTAACATCAAGCCACATTGGGAATACGAGGACAGATGATCAAGAGTTTTGATCAAGAAGGAAGGTGTGCGGGAGCTGGAAGAATCAACGTAGCAACTCCCGAGAGCTTGCAACCTTGGTGTGGCCTGGGCGTAAATGGAGTACCGGCTCAATTCTGTTCACCAGGGAAGCCCAGTCTCCATTCTCCCCAGTCTGGCAGTCCATGCACTCTTCCCTGCACAAAAACATTGGGAGATGTTTGGTGTGGGAGGAGTGGTATTGTGGGTCGATCGAGGTTTGGGGCTGTGGCGTCTTTGTGGGAAGGTGACGGCATGGAAGAAACATTGAACAAAGCAGTAAAGAAATTATGTAGTAGAACATAGAAGATGATGTAAGGACTATACAGCCTCCTATTAGGAATGTCCATCAGGCAAGTGGGTGGCACGGTGGTCATGACATGCTGCTGCCTCTGACTGCAAGAGACCCAGGTTAGATCCTAACCTCAGGTGCTGTCTGTGTGCACGTTCTTCCAAGGGTTTCCTCCGGGTGCTCTGGTTTCCACCCACATCTTAAATATGTGTGGGTTTGTAGGTTAATTGCCATCTGAAGTTGCCCCTAGTGTGTGGGGAGCGGATATGAAAGTTGGTTAATATGAGCTAGTGCGAATGGGTGATCGATGGTCGGTGTGGACTCGGTGGGCCGACGAGCCTTTTTCCACGGTGTATCTTTCAATTGAATTCAAAATTCAATGTGAAATGTGAAAATGAGCGGCCTGTATAAGCCACATTATGGCAGTCCAATGGGGATTTAATTTGTTTTTCATGGTCATGACATGCACCCATCATTAAGAAAATGGAGCCACAGAGGGAGGAAGTCATACAACTGATTAACATTAATCCCTTCCTTGGAAACACAGAAACCATCCTTTCCCTGTGACCTCTGATAACCTCACTTTATTACAGGTGCTTCAACAATGGAGAAAGTACATCATAAGCAATCTTTCCTTAAGGTGTTCACGAGGTGAGGCTTGTTATTCAGTAATGGCTCTGAGAGTCCCACACGGCAAATCTTAACCGTATCTGAACCACATTGGCTGCTGGTCTGAGAACACTTCTGGTTTTTAAAAGTCAATCTTTGTTTTCAATCCCTTCTTAGTGTTGCCTGCCTCTAGCTCTAATCTTCTCCAGGCTTGCAACCCACCAACAAGTCAGGGCTTTTCCAGGTCTGGCCTCCAGAGTAACTCTGATTTTAATCACCTCAGCACTGATGACCAAGGCTCTCTGCTGTGGAATTTCCTCTCTAAATCTCTCTGTTTACCTTCATTGTACTTACCAAAGCCTAACTTTTTTCTACGCACCTACAAATCTAAATGCCTTAAATTCTCTGTCAGTAGTTTGGTACCCATTTTATTTGATTACATTCCTGCAAAGTTTTTGTGATATTTTACCAAGACATAAATGCAAGTTTCTTCATGTTAGCATATCCTGGTTATGTGGAATAGTTTGACCAAGTAGAGACATTAGCGATCTATCCCACTCAACCAACTCAGTATACTTATTTGTCATTAACTTCACCAAATAATATCTGATACAAATGTCAGTATAAGTAACCCATTTGCCTATTTTCATCCCAATTCTTAAACATTACCATTATTTTCTCTGCACAATTGTCTCCCAAATAACGCTGAACTCACTTTGAAGTGCAGGAATCATTTGCTACAATACTTATACTAAGGGCAGCACAATGGTGCAGCTGTTGCTCACAGCGCCAGAGGCCCGAATATGATCCTGAGCTTGGGTGCTGTCTGTGCGGAGTTTGCACATTCTCCCAGAGACATTTTCACGGGTCCAGTTTTCTCCAACCACTCAAAGATGTGCAGGTTTGTAGGTTAATAGGCCTCTGTAAATTGTCCCTAGTGTGTCAAGAATGGATGTGAAAGTGAGGATAACATAGAATGGTCGGCATAGCCATAACATCAGCAAACAAAATGTAGAGGAGAAACTGCCTCAAAAATACCCACACCACCATGGCCATGCTCTCATTACATGCGACCATCAGCAAAAAGGTACAGGAGCCTGAAAACCACGACTACTAGGTCAAAAATAGTGTCTTCCCAGCACACCGTCAGACTCTTGAACACTATACAACACTAACCTCAGCAAATATGAACTTCCTTTGTTCGTCATCAAGGTCTTTGTTTTGTTTTTTGCATTAGTATTACTGTTATTAATTTATTGAAGTTTAAAAACCATTATATATGTATATAGGTGTGCATTGTGTGTATGGGTCTGTTAGGCTGCTGCAAGTAAGAATTTCATTGTTCAGTTGCTGGAACATACAGTATGGCAATTAGACACTCTTGACTCTCTTGAGTAAGGAGAATAATGATGAACATTGGACGTTGCCAGTCAATTCATTGCTGGCCTGTTACACCCACTTCAACAGCGCTCTCTTTCTCCAGCTACAGTCTTAGCGCCAGGAATGGGCCATCTGGCCCCATGTGTCCGTTCAGCATGGTTATGAGCAGAGTCATTCATGCTTTCCTGGCTCATCTATCCTTTAAGCAAAGCCTTCCTTTACCCAGTAGACCCCTAGAATGATTAAACTTTTCATCTCCATTACCATTAGACTGCGTATGAACAGGGAAATGAGTTGATTCAAAATGACAAGAAGGGTTCAGACATGAGAAGACCATTATTGCATCGCGCCTCATCAGTGTCAACTTGATGGATCTATCTTGTGCTATTTCTATCTCCTAGACCAGCTCCAAATTCGCTGCCCACTATAATGGTGAGTCAGGAAGAGGAACAGGGTAAAAGTCAATTGTTCAGTGCCTTGAGTGGCTCTTCCAATTGATCTCGGCTGGTTTGCATCTTAACTCAGTTACCCGCTTTGCCTCCATTCCCTGCACAAGCTGCAGTTGACAGTATAACAGGTGAAATGTAAAGTGCTGGAGGAACTCAGCGGGTCAGGCAGCATCTGTCGAAGGAATGGAATGACGACGTTTCGGGGCTTCTTTCTCTTCTTCTGACTGATTGTAGTAAGGGGCAGAAAGGAAAAGAGGTGGGCGGAGAAAAAGCTGAACACCAGTCTGAAGACAGATTCTGACCCGAGACGTCGCCTGTCCATTCCTTCCACAGATGTTGCCTGACTTGCTGAGTTATTCCAGAACTTTCTGTTTTGAAGAGATATTCATTCCTGTTTTGACCGAGCACAAATATTGCACTAATATTAGGTAGACAAAAATGCTGGAGAAACTCAGCGTGTGAGGCAGCATCTACGGAGCAAAGAAAATAGGCAACATTTTGGGTCAAAACCCTTCTTCAGAAGTCTGAAGAAGGATTTTGACCAGAAACGTTGCCTATTTCCTTCGTTCCATAGATGCTGCCTCACCCGCTGAGTTTCTCAGGCATATTTGTCTACCTTCGATTTTCCAGCATCTGCAGTTCCTTCTTAAACTTGCACTAATATTATTTTCTTTTAACAAATCACTTTTGTTTATTAAGATATCTATGACTACTGTGTTTACAGACTTGTTAAGTTGCTGCAAGTAAGAATTTCATGATTCCCTTTTCAGTACATCTGACAATTAAACATTCTTGACACAGTACTGGCATGGAGCACACATGGGCCAGCTACAACACAACCAGTTGATCAGTAAGGCTCCCTTCCCCTTAGGGATCACTCCGCTCAGTCACTGCCGCTAATCTCAGATGAGCAATCGTTCACATACTGAGTGACAACATCTCCATTCCACCTCACCATCACCCCTGTGACCTTCCCTAATGAAACATGGCAACCTGCAGGGGAAAACAAGGCTCAAATGTGCTTTGAGTATAAAGGGATGTTTACTGGCACTCACTGCTATGATAGAGGGGCGCTGACAGAACATCTGGAATTCACACATGAAATCCGGTTACTATGAAGAGTGCACAACAAAATTCACGATTAACTTAAAAAAAAACAATATTTAGGGTGGCACGGTGGCGCAGTGGTAGAGTTGCTGCCTTACAGTGCCGATCCTGACTACGGGTGCTGCCTGTATGGAGTTTGTACGTTCTTCCTGTGACCATGTGGGTTTTCGCCAGGATCTCTGGTTTCCTCCCGCATTCCAAAAACGTGCACGTTTGTGGGTTAATTGCTAGATATAAATGTAAATTGTCCCCAGTGTGTGTGTGGGATAGTGTAGGTGTGCAGAGATCGTTGGTCGGTTCAGACTCGATGGGCCGAAGGGCCTGTTTTCACGCTGCATCTCTAAGCTAAATTAAAAATCTGCCTAAATATTTGTATTTTAAAAAAAGACATCAGGCTTAATTATTGATTTGAAGCTGCCTTTTAAAGAAAAGTGGGCCGAAGGGCCTGGTTCCACACTGGTCCGCGCTGTATCTCTAAACTAAATTAAACTGTTGCTGCAAAATTCACTGAAAACATTATGTTTTCTTGCATTATGTTTTTTTGTCTAGCTTCGATTTTCCAGCATCTGCAGATCCTTCTTAAACAAAATGTTTTCTTGCATGATGTTTTAACAAAATCGTAGCCAAAATTATGACCAGATTTTCTTACAATGATAAACTAAATTCACATGTGCGGAGTCTCCTTCACTCAGAGTAGTTATGTCAAAATTCTATAGAGTGTATAAGAATAAAAAGTTTGCCTTATTATTTTTTTTAAAGCCTGTACGTAATGGTTTTGTGTTCCATATCAATCTGTGCTGATTCAGTTGGTATTTTGATTGTAACAAAGTGTTTAAAAAGTTATAAAATGATTGGATTTTTTACTACCTGGTTTGCTGCCTGTTGGAGTTTTCAGTGTGACTGGCTGTTTCACCAGCTTGGCACTACCTCAGCTACTAGGTGCCACAGTTCCCACAGCAACAATTGAATGTCAGGGAAGTGAAATCTATGTTAGAGATCTGGCTGAATGTCTTGGCAAGGTTTTGTCGTAGTCAGTGGCACTAAGTAGAAAGTCCCGGCCAATATATTTAATGCCAATTTATTGTCATTATTGTCAAATGCACGGACCACAGCCTCTTCTTTAAAGTTAGAAGCATTAAAATGAAACCGAATTACACAGCACAGCAGGTGCCATTTGGCCCATCTTCCTTGTGTTGGCTCTTTAAAAGAGATATCCAATTACTCCTACTCCTGTGTGCCAGAATGAATTTATCCCTTAAAGCTGCTCATTGTTATTTTACTCCTCCTCTCAGCAGAAGATCTATTTCACTCAGTCAATGTGTGGAACTGGATAAAGGTATTAGTAATTTTAAAAGTGTATTTTCTTTTATAGAACTAAGAACAGGGAAATTAAGTTTCTTTAAAACCAATCAGATCTCACGGGTGAATATTAAAAGTATAAATTGAATTAATACAATACAAGCTTTCATGGAACAAAAGTGCAGTTCAACCGCTTGGAATAGTTTAGTCTCAAGTCTCATGCTTTAAAATCAACATTTAGAAAGTAAAATTCCCCAAAATTGACAGCTCTGACTCGTGGCTCCTCTCTAGAGTCAGAGCAACAAAAGACAACATGGCTATCGGGAATCACACGGAGGGAAAACTCAAGAACACAAGGAAATAGGAGTAGGAGTAGGAGTAGGAGTAGGAGTAGGAGTAGGAGTAGGCCCCACCATTCAACATTCTCACCTCAACTCTTCTGTGCCAGTTTCCTAGAATACTCAATTCCTTGATCTTTCAAATATTTATCTATCTAATAGTTAAATATTTCTAATGATCTGGCCTCTAGCCCCTGTTGGGACTGAATTCCAGAGATTTACAACCCACTCGGGGAAATTTTGACGCACCTCAATTTTAAATGATCAGGCACTTATTTTGTGGATATGTTCCCATATTTGTGATTCTCCCAGGAGAGAAAATATTTATTTGTCTTTATTTTGTATTTATTATGTCTACCCAGTCAAGTCACAAAGGATCTGATATATTTAATGTCACCCCTCATTCATCTGCACTCCAAACACTAGACACAAACTGTCTACTCTCTCTTGATAGGACAACCCTCTTATCCCATGAATTAACCTGGTGAATCTCCTTTGGACTGTCGCCAATAGTATTTCATCGTTTAGCAGGCAAAGGGGACCAAAGCTGGGCAATATTGAAGCTGAAGCCTCACTTACACCCTGTACAACTGTAACAAAACCTCTCTATTCTTCAACTTCAGGTCCTTTGCATCAGGTGGTGCAGCTGGTAAAACTCTTTCCTCACAGCCAGGGGCGGAAATCGCTATTAAACCATGTGGGGGGGGGACACACAATTTCTTGGTGGCCACGCACACGCACATGCGCACGCAGACACACACATGCGAGGCTTCGGCCGTGGGTCCTGTGGACCATAACATCGGGAGCTGACCTGGGTGGTGACCGAATCCGAACTCCAGCAACAGCAGCTTCGTCCGCCCCGAATCGTGGGGCTTCAATCGGACCGTTCGTGGGGCCTTTCATCGCCTGGCGCAGCTTAAAACCAGCCGCGGGATCTCCCATCGCCCGGCGGGGGCTTCAACATCGGGAGCCTCGACGCAGCAATTTGACCGCGGGGCGATGGAATATCCCGCGGCCAATTTTAAGCCGCGCCGGGCGATGAAAGGCCCCGAGAACGGGCCAATTTAAGCTCCGCTCTATGATCTTTGCTCCAGCAGGACGTCTCCCTCATCCAATCACCGCGCTCTATCCTCAGTCCCACCCCCCTACTTCCGCCTCTGCCCGCCTCCAATCATCGCGCCGAATCACCATGTCCCGCCCCTACCCTTGCCTGCTGACCGGCATCACTCTCGTCCAATCGCCGCCCGCGACCATCAGTCCCACCCCCACTGTCTCGTGGAAAGCGGAGATTTTTAATAGATTTTTTTAATAGATTTCAAAATCCGGATTACAAAACATGGAGGGATTGTTCCCCACCACTCAAACATGGGGGGGACGTGCCCCCTGTCCCCCCCCCCGAGATTTCTGCCCATGCTCACAGTGCCAGAGACGCTGGTTCGATCCTGACCTCGGGTGCTGTTTGTGTGGAGTTTGCATGCTCTCCATGTGGCTGCGTGGGTTTCCTTCGGGTGTTCTAGTTTCCTCCCACGTTCCAAAGACGTGCAGGTTTGTTGGTTATGTTGTCGGAAGGAACTGCAGATGCTGGTTTAAACCGAAGATAGACACAAAATGCTGGAGTAAGGGTCTCGACCTGAAACGTCACCCGTTCCTTCTATCTAGAGATACTGCCTGACCCGCTGAGTTACTCCAGCATTCTGTGTCTATCTTCGGGTTTGTAGTTTAATTGGCCTATGTAAATCTGCCTGTATAATATATAATATAGTGTGAATGGATGATTGATGGTTGGCGTTGGCTCAGTAAGACGAAGGGCCTGTTTTCCGTGCTGTGTCCTTAAACCAAACTAAGCTATTTGGTTTCTTAAATACTTGCTGGATTTGCTTGCTAGACACCTAGATCCCTCTTTACATCACTCACTTGCAATCTATCTCCATTTATATAACAGCCTACCTTTTGATTCCTCTTACCAAAGTGTAATATATCACACTTCCCCACATTAAACTCCAGGTTTTCACTCAGTCAGCCAATCTATCTCCATCCCATTGCAGAATCACAGTACCCTCATCACAATATGCACTTCTACCTATTTTCGCATCATTGGCAAATTTGGAAATGTTACATTTTGTTCCTTCCTTTGCGTCATTAATATAAATAGTACACAATCAAAAGCCCAGAACTGATTCCTCAGGTACACCACGTTATAACCCTCCAGCCTGAGAAGAATCAATGTATTCCAAATCTATGTATAGCTAGTTTTTAGTCAATGCTGCCACACCTCCTCTAGTACCTTGGGCTCTTCACCACTTATATGGCAGCTTGTCAAATCCCTTTTGGAAATTGAAATATATTACATCAACAGGTTCTCCTCCATCAGCATTGCCTGCCACATCTTCAAAGAATTTGAGCAAAGTTGGTCAAACATGATTTTATTTTTATAAAATCATTTTGACAAGATTTGATTATATTCAGCTCTCCAAAATTATTATTTAATTCCTCTTTGATGACTGACTCCAGCATCCTCTCAATAGATATTAAACGGACTGGTCTTTCATTCCCACCTACTGTTTGCCTCAGTTTTTGAACAAAGGTCCCATATGTCTAATCTTCTGGTACCCTCTGTGAATTTAGCGAGTTTGGAAAATTTTCAACCAGCTGGTCCACTAATTCTTCAGCCATTTTCTTTAAAACCCTTAAGTTCGGGCCATCAATTCCTGACCATTCGTCCATCATTAGCCCTATGAGTTTCAGGTGACTATCCCTCGTAATTGAGATTTTTACATTTCTCCACGTTACTTGAAATTGATCCATCTGTTCCTGTCGGAATATTTGCGGTGTTCTCTATACTGAAGACTGATCCAAAAATGTGATTTAACATATCTGCCATTTCTTTGTTTCCTCTTATAATTCCCTAGCGTCATCCTCGAGTGGACCCACACTTACCCACAACTACCTTAGCCACCTTCTTCTTATTTAAACTGTTTATCCATAGATACGTTATTTGCTTTAATATTACACACATTCCGTCTTGAAATCAATTTTCTTCCTTTTGCTGATCTTTTTAGACATTTCCTGCTGTATCCTAAAAATCTCCCAGTCCTCTGGCCACTGGCACTTTGTATGTCCTACTTATCAATGTAATGTTATCCTTGATCTCCTTTGCTAAGTACAGATTGTGACTCTTTTTCATTGAATCCCTCTGTCTAATTGCAATAAATTACAACTGAGTGTTATAGACCCACTATTTGAATGTCTTCTCTATTTATTTAATCATCTGTCTCTTAAATTATTTCCCCAGAACAACTTCTTACCATTATAATTTCCCTGATTTAAGTTAAAGACAATAGACAATAGGTGCAGGAGTAGGCCATTCGGCCCTTCGAGCCAGCACCGCCATTCAATGTGATCATGGCTGATCATCCCCAATCAGTACCCCGTTCCTGCCTTCTCCCCATATCCCCTGACTCTGCTATTTTTAAGAGCCCTATCTAGCTCTCTCTTGAAAGCATCCAGTGAACCTGCCTCCACCACCCTCTGAGGCAGAGAATTCCACAGACTCACCACTCTCTGTGAGAAAAAAGTGTTTCCTCGTCTCCGTTCTAAATGGCTTACTCCTTATTCTTAAACTGTGGCCCCTGGTTCTGGACTCCCCCAACATCGGGAACATGTTTCCTGCCTCTAGCATGTCCAAACCCTTAACAATCTTATATGTTTCAATGAGATTCCCCTCTCATCCTTCTAAACTCCAGAGTGTACCAGCCCAGCTGCTCCATTCTCTCAGCAAATAACAGTCCCGCCATCCCGGGAATTAACCTTGTAAACCTACGCTGCACTCCCTCAATAGCAAGAATGTCCTTCCTCAAATTAGGGGACCAAAACTGCACACAATACTCCAGGTGTGGTCTCTTTGCTCCAATATTCGATTCCTCTTGTTATAAAGGCCAACATGTCATTTGCTTTCTTCACCGCCCGTTGTACCTGCATGCTTACTTTCATAGACTGATGAACAAGGACCCCCAGATCCCGTTGTACTTCCCCTTTTCCCAACTTGACCCCATTTAGATAGTAATCTGCCTTCCTGTTTTTGCTACCAAAGTGGATAACCTCACATTTATCCGCATTAAACTTCATCTGCCATGCATCTGCCCACTCCCCCAACCTGTCCAAGTCACCCTGCATTCTCATAGCATCCTCCTCACAGTTCACACTGCCACCCAACTTTGTGTCATCTGCAAATTTGCTAATGTTACTTTGAATCCCTTCATCCAAATCATTGATGTATATGGTAAATAGCTGCGGTCCCAGCACCGAGCCTTGCGGTACCCCACTAATCACTGCCTGCCATTCTGAAGGACCCGTTAATCCCTACTCTTTGTTTCCTGTCTGGCAACCACTTCTCTATCCATGTCAGCACTATGTGCCCTAATTTTGCTCCAATACCATGTGCCCTAATTTTGCCCACTAATCTCCAATGTGGGACCTTATCAAATGCTTTCTGAAAGTCCAGGTACACTACATCCACTGGCTCTCCCTTGTCCATTTTCCTAGTTACATCTTCAAAAAATTCTAGAAGATTAGGCAAGCATGATTTCCCCTTCGTAAATCCATGCTGACTCCAGCTATCCAAATGTTCGGCTATTTCATCTTTTATAATTGACTCCAGCATCTTTGAGTGGTTTTGTTGGTGAAGTGTTCATCCTTAATTTGTTTTGGGGATTCAATCATACTGTGGTCATGACCTCCTCAGGGATCTTTAACCACAAGATCTCTAATTAATCCTTCCTTGTTACTCATGACCAAATGTACAATAGCTTGTTCCTAGGTAGATTCTGTGACATATCGTTACAGGAAGCAATACCTGACACATTCTACAAATTCTTCTTTTCCAATACTCTTGTCAGTTTGGTTTGTCCAATCAATATGTGGATTAAAATCTACAATGATAATTGCAGTTCCTTGTGCTAGATATTTCCCCATTCATGCTCTTTTCTTTCAAGAGGTCACATTTTTGGGCCAAGACACTACTCCTCTCAGTGCCTTCTTTCACCTTCAGTTTATGAATTCAACCCACATCAGTCTAAAGAAGGATCCCTCCCACCTTAAACCCATGTCCTCTGGTTCTTGATTCCCCTACTTTGGTAAAAAACTCTGAGCATTCAGCCTATCTATTCCCCTTCAGAGTCCAAAGAAAGGTCTCGACCCGAAACGTCACCCATTACTTCTCTCCAGAGATGCTGCCTGTCCCACTGAGTTACTCAAGCATTTTGGGTCTTACACAATACACTGACTAATGAAGGCCAATGTACCAAAAGCCTCTTGACCACCCTATCTACCCCCATTTTCATATTATGTAAACCATATTATAACAATCTGCTGAATTACAACATTTTTCTTCCCTCTCTTCCGGTTTGTTTCAAATGTTTTAGATCTGTGTGGTCTGGTTAGCAACTAACCCAGGGAGTTGAAACCGTTCCATCCCATTGACTCTATTTTCAAAATTCTTTCCAGAGATCTGCAATAGGCGTTAATATCTGTTGATTGGATTTTCCATTGATGCCAAAAAAAAAAGCACTCAAAGTTGCCACTTCAACTTGCGAGCAGTTATTGGATTTTCAGTTTATTTCACCTACAATACAGGATTAGTCTGCTTCTTCAACGGTGCAGTTTAATAAAGCTTTATTGTTAGAGCCGAGAGATTTTGTAAAGAGTGCACGCTGAGCTCTCAAATGGGGAGGTGAATTAACAGCCATGCACGGAAACGAGAAGCTATTGTACAACTGTTCTTGTCTCAGTGTTGAATCCACGCGATTCTGCATATCTGGAGGGCTTCCTAGGAGCAGTCCCTTCCCCCAACCCACCTTGCTTTCAAAGAGAACAGGATTGGAGATAATAAATTGCATCAATGAGTTGGAATCAAGGAAAATGTAGCATTGTGGTTAAGTAACTGGACCAGCAATCTGCAGCAATAATTTGGAGACATGAATTCAAATCCCACAGAGCACCAGGGTAATTTAAGTTCAGCTAATCAAATATTTTGAGCACTATTCTGATCAAATATTCTATTAAACAACTGGAGTGTTGCACAAATTCATTAATGTTCTTTATATGAGGAAATCCATATGCTGAGGATGAGTTCCTGATCTTCCAATCTACCTTGCTGCAGGCCTTGCACTTTTTATTTATCTGCACTTTCTCTGTAGCAGTCACACTATATTCTGCACATTGTTTATATTCTTCTTTGCACGACCTGATGCACTTATGCATGGTATGATTTGCCGTGATAGCACGTAAAACAAAGTTTAAAACTATATCTCAGTACACTTGACAATAATACACCAATACGAATAATTCTACACCCATTCTGGTCTATGGGAAACTCCAGGTACAGCGATGCAGTCGATTCTTAGCTATTCCTCAGAAATGACCAAAGCTAGGAAAGTTAGGGGCGGGAATTAAATGTGGACGGTGCTAAGGTAGCAAACTTTTCACAAAATTAATAAACAAAATGAAGTTCAGTTCACCGGGTTTCTAGTATGTGTCTGAGTATAGAGTGCTTAGGAGAACTGCTATTTCAAGCCCTAGCAAAATGTTCCTAATTCCTTGTGGACCAGGTGCGAAAGAGTGGTCAATGGCGCCATTATAATTACAGCCCATCATATAACCACCATTAGTCCGCCATATACCCACCAAATGCTCACCAGATGGTTACAAGAGAACTGGATGAACACTCAATTGTTGGATGAGTAAAGGTTAGTGTGTAGGTGTCATAGCAGTCAGTCTGTTTACTAGGTTACCGGTTTCCTCACGATGGGAGGCTACAACTTAGGTGAAACTCCAACCATCAATATATCCAATGAGAAATTTAGGAGAAATAATATTGTTTTGAGAGTGGAAAAAATATGGAGCTGACTGCCCCTGAGAGTGGTTCCGACAAGCAGCACGTCCGGCTAAATACACACAGACATTGAGTCATGCAGCATAGAAACAGTCCCTTAAGCCCAATGTGGTCATGCTGACTGAGATGTCCCTTCTTTGCTCATCCCATTCACCCACATTTGGCCCTCTAAACATTTTTGATCCATGTAAATGCCTTTTCAGTGTTGATATTGTACCTGCCTCAACTACTTCCCCTGGCAGCTTGTTCCATATGGCCATCACCCTCCGTGTGGAAAAACTGCCCCTCGTTTTTGATCCCCCTACATGGAAGACAAAGGAACAGAAGAAGAGTCCCGATTTGAAATGTCGCCTATCCATTTCTCTCCCCAGACGATGCCTGACCTGTTGAGTTCTTCCGATACATTTTGAACAGAAGAACATGCTGATGAGGTGAGATGTAGCAGACTGGGAGCAGGTATGTCTGATCACTGGCACAGCCTCTTGAGTTGAATGGTCTACAAATTCAGCACAATTCTGTTGCAGGATGGATAGACCCAGCAATCTTGGCAAAGATATTGAGACGTAAAACAAAGTGCTAGAGGAACTCAGGAGGTCAGGCAGCACCTTTGCTAGGAATGGAACATCCATGTTTTGGGTTGGGACCTTTCTTCAGACTGAGTTTGGAACAGCCTTGCACTCTGTGTCTTTTCCATCTCCTTGTACTTCTTTTGGAGCCAAAATATCCTCAAAACAGTTCTGGCTCTTCAAAGCAGTTCAGCACTAGAAAGCTACAATATAAGCACTTAAACTGATATAACAATACACTCATGGTCCAATATTCCTAATTAATCACTAATCACTACAAAGAGCTCCCACTACAAACATCACCAGTAATAGATGTGTAAATACCAGGCTCTTTATTCTGATAGTACAGCAGTTGTCATCATCATCCAAAAACAGCTTTCAGTTAGCACCCAATTTTGTCTTTTGAAAACATGCAAAGTATTTAGCATACAATTATTTACTCTAAAGTGCAGTCATTTTGAAGAAGGCAAGTGTAGTAATCTAGCTATTTACATACTGAAAGCTTTCATCAAGGGTTCATGTATTTTTATGAGTGGCTCTTTGAAGAGGTCTTGGTCCAGATGCGATGAGACAACTCTGCGAAGGATGCCAGAGTGTCTGTCAGAGATCTGCCTGATCTACTGGACACGGCCCGGTTTGACGTCACAGGGACTAAAGCCGAAGGAAGGAAGAATGGAGGACCCGGCGTGGGTGGACCGCCGTGTGGGAGGGGGGAAGAACAAAGGGGGAACTGGCGCAGGAGGGGAGGGGGGGGGATTTGTAACTGTGTAAGCGCCCTTTACGGGCTACTATTTGTATACCTTAGGTATGCAAGCAAAGAATTTCACTGTGACTTGTCATAAAGTATTCAATTCAATTCAACTCCTACAATTCAAAGCTTTTTGAAAACGGAATTTTATCGTACTCTGGTGTACTTGATGATAAACTAATCTGAAATCTGAAGTCTAAATCTCCAACTATGAGTAAAGTAAAGTAAAGTAAAGTAAGTTTATTTATATAGCGCCTTTCAATCAGATTACTGAAACCAAAGCGCTTCACAGACAATTAACCATATAAATAAAAATAAAAAGGTAGAATAAAAAAGACACGACACACTATTTAGAGATTCAACATGAACATCCCGCCACAGCAGAGTCGACACTCTCCACTGTGAGGGAAAGGCACCAAAATGTCCAGTCCTCCTCCCAGTCCACCCGAGATCGGGGCCAGTCCGAGGGCTCCGCAGCCAGTCGCCACAACGGCAGCCCGATGTTGTAGACCCACCCGCCGGGAAGCTGGAACACCGGCATCGGCATGAGGATGCAGCAGTAGAGTTGCAGCCCCATAGCGCTAGAGATCCAGATTCAACCCTAACCTCGGGTGCAGGCTGTCTGCGTGGAGTTTGTACGTTCTCCCTGTGGCCTCCGGGTGCTCTGGTTTCCTCCCACATACCAAAGGCGTGTGGGTTTGTAGGTTAATTGGCCTCTGTCAATTGCCCCTAGTGTGTAGGACATAGAACTTATGTGAACGGGTGATTGATGGTGTGAATTTGATTGGCAGAGGAGCCTGTTTTCACACTGTATCTCGAAACGAAACTAAACTAGGTTGGAACAAGTGTGAGTCTCGATCCTGAAATCTTATGATTCACAAGTAAGAATGCTGCTAATTGAACCAAACAATGTCTAAACATAAAGCTGAAGATGGACACAAAATGCTGGAGTCATTCAGCGGATCACATGTGTTGTGTCCATCAGGAAGGTTGTCCATCAGGAAGGGTGTCGACCCGAAATGTGAGTCTGAAACCGAAACATCATCTATTCCTTTTCTCCAGTGAAGCTGCCTGACCTGCCGAGTTTCTCCAGCATTTTGTGTCTATCTTCAGAGTAAATTAGCATCTGCAATTTCTTCTTAAACACAAAGCTGGCTGGATGAACTTAGCGGGTCAGGCAGCATCTGAGGAGGGAAGGAATCAGGCTGGAAGTGCATTGTTTGGTCTTTCACAGCTGAAAATTATCCTCGGATAAGAATTCCACACACACTTGACTAACATCCGAGCAACCCCACTGAGATTGAAAAGTAGTGAGAGTTTTTTTCAAGGTAACATCAATCAAATGAGAACTGCATCTCTCCATTACCAAAGATGGATATGAACATTAACAATATTAATCTACAAAATCCCACGAGAATCACGATTCAACACTTGTTAATATTGCTCGCTCATTTTTGCATCCTTTTAGTTCAATCTTTGCATAAAGATTGTAGTTCAATATTTGCATAAAGTACAGAGATGTTACAGTAGTCCTGCCCTTGTAAGTTTTGGATAAGGTGAAGGTTTCTTACATACAACGGTGGAACTCAGCTCAGTCTGGGAGCGACACAGGAACGATCCATGGTCTCTCATTAAAACTACACATTGGTACAAATTTGGATTTGTTTCGTTTAGTTTAGAGATACAGCGTGGAAACAGCTGTTCGGCCCACCGAGTCCGTGCCGACCAGCGATCCCCACACACTAAAATTACAATTATACCAAGCCAATTAACCTACACACCTGTAAATCTTTGGAGTGTGGGAGGAAACTGGAGATCCCGGATAAAACCCACGCAGGTCACCGGGAGAACGTACAAACTCCGGACAGACAGCACCCGAAGTCAGGATCGAACCCGGGTCTCTGGCGCTGTAATTGTTTTCTCTGAATGCTGGAGGCTGGGAAGAGGCCTGATAGAAGTATATAAAATGATGATCGGCATAGGTCGGGTCGACAGGACATTTTTCCCAGCGTGGAAATGTCAAAGACTAGAGACATAGGTTTAAGGTGAGAGGAGAGAATTTAAAGGGGATGAGCGAGGCCAGTTTCTTACACCGATGGAGGTGGGTGCCTGGAATGCACTGCCAGGGGTAGTGGTGGTGATAGCGGCGTTTAGGAGGCGTTTAGACAGGCACATGGACGTGCAGGGAGTGGAGGGATATGGAACCCATGTCGGCAGAGAACATTTGTTTACCTTTGCGTTCAGCACAGACATTGTGGGCTGTAGGGCCTGTGCTGACATTTTCTATGTAAATGTAGCTCTCTGGAGATCTCATGGCGGCTCTTTCCTCCCCTTATTGCCCAGCATTAGTATCTTCGCCATGGAACTTGCTCAGTTGCTGATGATACAGCGATGTGTGTGCAGCGTCCCTGAGCACAATTCACCAAGGTTGGGAATGACTCAGAAAAACCATCATCCTGCATCCCATTTCCAACATCTATCCCATTGATCAGTCATTAAGGGCCATGAAGGGACCCAAGGGGTTGGAGTTAGTGCAAGACCACGATGTTGAGGAAGAGTTGAGCTGTTCATAAGTGATAGGAGCAGAATTAGGCCATTCGGCCCATCACGTCTTCTCTGCCATTTGATCATGATTGATCTATCTCTCCCTCCTAACCCCATTCTCCTGCCTTCTCTCCATAACCCCCGACACCAGTGCCCTTATTGAAAGGGATAGCAAGCAAGAGGGGCAGAATAGCCTACTCCTGCTTCTATTTCTTATATTCCAATGGAGCATGATTGGACAAAATTGGATTCCTGCTGGTATAATTGAGATGAATCTGAATGTAGGAGCTTATGATGAAAAATAAATTTGATCGGAACTGTGCACAGATGTCACATTTCTAATTATTTTCTGTCAGAGAGATAACTGGTTAAATCTCACACAAATCCTGCTCACAGCCCCGTGACAGCAGGACCGCCTGTTGATAGATTTTATTGGGAGTCCTCAATTAGTCAACAACTGAATTTGTAAATTGCAAAGCTTTCACTTGCTACCAGGCAACCCGTCATTATTCAACAGATTATAAAGAACACATGCTTTTCATATAATTATGGCATCAAATTGGTGAGCCCCTTTTTGTTTACCACTGCAGACACTGAACGGAGTAGTGAGCTTCGAGTGGGAATCGGTGAATTCCAGTCTCAGACTCAGGCACAACGCCATGGGAAATGGGCTTTCCAAAAACGATCGGCTGGGAACAAACGGCTCATTCGCTGAATGCCCAACGTCGAAAGAAGTCTATTGATGTTTGCAAAAGGACGGCACGGTGGCACAGCGGTAGAGTTGCTGCCTTACAGCGGCAGAGATCCGGGTTCAATCCTGACTACGAGTGCTGCCAGTATGGAGTTTGTAGGTTCTCCACGTGACTACGTGTGCTCCGGTTTCCTCCCGTACTCTGAAGATGTACAGGTTTGTAGGTTAATTGGCTTCGGTAAAGATTGTAAATTGTCCCTAGTGTGTAGGATAGTGTTAGTGTACGGCGGTCACTGGTCGGCACAGACTCGGTGGGCCGAAGGGCCTGCTTCCGTGCTGTATCTCTAAACTAAATTAAACTATATGCACATGCACATTTGTTCAACCTACATGCAAAACAGCTGAGCCTAAACTCAACTCCAATCTCAAAAGTCAGTACCTGTAACACTACATTCTTCACTCTGGACCTTTTCGCTTCTTGCATTACCTGTTGTACTCAAGTAGGTTTTTTTGTGTGGATAGGAAGGAATTGCAGATGCTGGTTTAAACCAAAAATAGACACAAAAGGCTGGAGTAACTCAGCGGGACAGGCAGCATCTCTGGAGAGAAGGAATGGGTGACGTTTCGGGTTGAGACCATTCCTTCTCTCCAGAGATGCTGCCTGTCCCGCTGAGTTACTCCAGCTTTTTGTGTCTATCTTTTGTTTGAGTGGACGATTTACCTGGATACCACACAAAACATAGTTTTTCACTATCTCAGTACATGTAACAGTAATAAAACAAAATGCCAATATTTAATTGGCAAATAAGTCAGCATAAATGATAGAAAAGTTAGTGTTTGAAAGTCACTCAATAACACCAAGTTCCTCTGCCTGCTAATTTCATGAGATTTGCATCTGTTTAAAATAAATATGTTAACAATGCTAACATCGAAACACGGTGGTACAAATGGTAGAGCTGCTGCCTCACAGTCACTGAGACCTGGGTTCGATCCTGACCTCGGATGCTGTCTGTGTGGAGTTTGCATGTTCTCCCTGTGACCGCGTGGGCTTCCTCTGAGATCTCCGATTTCCTCTCACATCCAAAAGATGTGTGTGTTTGGCCCTCTGTAAATCGCCCCTAGTGTGTAGGGAGTGGGTGTGAAAGTCTGACAACATAAAACTAGTGTGAACAGGTGATCCTAAACTAAACTAAACACTGGAGAGACCGACTGAGATACATGGGTGCAGCTTTTCTATGGCCAAATCTACATTTCCAAAAAAGAGTATGACCAACACTTGGACTACAATGCCCAATGTTGATGATAAGCAATTAAAAATTGAGTTGGAAAATTGAAGCCATCGTAGGCACATAATTGGGTAAGGATCATCTTTGACATGTGTGGTGGGCACGCACTGTGGAGACGGATGCTGTACAGCTGAATATTGCTCAGTACAATCATAAGACATAGATCATGTCAGCCAAGACAGCGCATCTCCTCCAAGCTCGCAAGAGAAAAAAACATAAGCAGCTGAGTTAAACAAAAGGTGACAGGACTGCCTGAAATCAGGCCCTTATTCTCAAATAGATAATGAGTTCAATTTTTAGGCGATGGTGGAGATATAAAACACGATTGAGCATGTAAAATAGGCTGGCACTCAAAGAGTGCAGTATTAGGAGAGGGCAGCAGTGCGTGGGAGGTAACAGTGATGGATTTTGGCAGCGGCAGGACGCTGTACTGTCAGCGGGGCTTTACTGAAGGAGAGTCGCACTGTTGATGGGGCATTAGAGAGAGAACGTTACACTATTGCCCAGCCAAAGCAGTACGGTGTCATCAAAGGGAGTGCTTCACTATACAATGCATGCAATACTACAAATGCAGTTTAACCAAAGTCCGATAAAGCTGCAATACTTCTTGACTTTTGTACTCAATGCCCTGACCTACGAAGGCAAGCAAACCATATGCTTTCTTTAATACTTATCTACTTGTGTTACCAATGGAGTGCAATCTTTCAGATCAGATGTGTTCGTCTAAGATACCCGTAAAGGGCCTATTTTGAAAAAGAGAAAACTTCTCCATGGTGTCCTGGTTCTATTTATCCCTCATCAGGCATCTCTAAAAACATATTATTTGGTCATTATCACATTGCTGCTGGTGGCACCTTTCCCTGTGCAACTAGTTGCCATGGTTATTGCATTAAACATAACACACTTGGAACGTAGAACGTAGTAAGTTACAGCGCAGAACATGCCCATCGGCCCACAATGTCCGAGCTTAATATGGTGTCAAGTAAAACTGATTTCCACTGCTTGTACATGATCCATATCCCTCCATTCCATGCATATGCATGTGCCTATCCACAATGGTATCTGTCTCCACCACCTACCTCTTGCAGTGCGTTCCAGGCACGCATCACACTCTATGTAAAACAAACATGCCATACATCTCCTTTAAAGTTTGCCCCTATCACTCTAGTCATTGACACTTCCACTCGAGGAAAGAGGTTCTGACTGTCTACCTTATCTGTGCCTCGCATCATTTTCTATCTTTCTCCCCTCAGGTCTCCCCTCAGCCTCAAAGCCCCACATAAAACAATCTATGTTTGTCCAACATCTTCCAGCTCATATTCTCTAATCCAAGCATTATTCTGGTCAATTTCTTCTGCGAATCCACATCCCACCCATAAAGGGGCAACCAGAACGCACACAGTACTCCAAGTGCAGCCTAACCAAAGTCCTCTAAAGTTGCAACATGACTTCCTGACTCTTATACTCAATGCCCCGACCCATGAATGTAAGCAAACAACACCCTTTCTTTACCACTCTATCTACTTGTGTTGCCACGTGCAGGAGCTGTGGACTTGGACCCCAATATCCCAGTGAAGTTCAGAACTACTCCCTTTGTTACAAAGCAGTTTGAGACTTCCCTACACCATATCTTATTTCACTTCTATTCCTTCACAAGCTTTGCTGTCATACCTGCCGTTTGAAAGAGAAACGGCAGCATGTTATGAAACTTCAAATCACAGCTGAATTAATTTACTGGTGATAAATAATGAGAGCAAGAACTCAGTAGGGAGGCACAGTGGTGCAGCTAGCAGAGTTGCTGCTTACACAGCGCCAGACATCCAGCTTCAATCCTGACCTCGGGTGCAGTTTGTGTGGAGTTTGCACGTTCTCGTGTGGCCGCGTGGGTTTCCTCCGGATGCTCCAGTTTCCTCTCACATCCCAAAGACGTGCAGGTTGTAGTTTAATTTGTGTCTGTAAATTGCCCCTGGGGTGTAGGGAGTGCATGAGAAAGTGGGATAACATAGAACTGGTGATCAATGGCCGGCAAGGACTAGGTGGGCCGAATAGCCTCATTGAATGCTGCATCTCTAAACTAAACTCGGCACCACTTTTCGGTGTTGAGACAGTTTTGCGCTGACACGGTGTGATGTAATTGGAAGTGTTGTTTCTGCTGAGTATTATAAATCCCACAGAATTAATTGACAAGGAGGAAGGAATTCTTCAAGTGTCTTGGTCAACAATTAAACAGACAAACTGGTTAAATCATCTCACTGATGTTTCTGGGGCAATGCTGGCACTGAAGAATTGCAACAATTGTCTACAAAACAACAATACCTATGCGTCAAAGCAACGGAATTATATACAAGGCACTTTGGGATATTTCGACAAAGTGAAAGGGCAATTTATGAATGTAAATCCTTTCTGAAAAGCAAAACACTATCCATCCACACATTCCCCTGCTGCACTATTTTAAATTACTGTGAGATGCTGGAGAGATTTTGCAAACACAAAAATGGCAGGGTGGAATTTTCAAGATAATTTTACATTCTCTTGATAAAACCAGGCCATGCAGATAATTTATGTATTCATGCATAATATATACTCAAAATGAACAATTTATTAAGAAGAAATTATTTATGATACAGCCCTTCCCATCTACAGAATAGAGCAAAACGCTCCACATACAATCGGCCCATTCACCTACAAAGCCCCCATTGCTTTGAAGATAGATGGACCAATTTAAACACAGCAAGATCCCACATCTAGCAATGAGATAGAAGATCTTGAAGAGAGACACAAAATGCTGGAGTAACTTAGCGGGTCAGGCAGCATCTCTGGATTAAAGGAATGGGTGACGTTTCAGGTCGAGACCCTTCTTCGATCTGAAGAAGGGTCTCGACCCGAAACGTCACCCATTCCTTCTATCCAGAGATGTTGCCTGTCCCACTGAGTTACTCCAGAATTGTGTGTCTATCTTTAGTGTAAGCCAGCAACTGCAGTTCCTTCCTATGGATAGAAGACCTTAACTTATATTTGATGGTGTTGACTGCGGGGTATAAAACTTTCAGGACGCTACTAGTCCTGGCAGTGGTACAGCTGGGCGATCTGCTGCCTCACAGCGCCAGAGATCGTGTTCGATTCTGACCTCGGTGCTGTGTGAAGTTTGTACGTTCTCCCTGTAACCGCATGGGTTTCCTCCCACATCCCAAAGACGTATGGGTTTGTAGGATGATTGACCTCCGTAAATTGCCCCTAGTGTGCAGGGAGTGGATGTAAAAGAGGGATAACATAGAACTAGTGCGAATGGGTAATCAATAATTGGTATGGATTCAGTGGGCTGAAGAGCCTGTTGCTGTATCTTTCAATTCAATTCAATTCAAATCCACTTCCATTCCATTCAATTCAATTCAAGCATATTCATGCTTTGAATATTGCTGCAATACCATGGTATCTTCATAAATACCATTCTGATGAATCACAAATTTTGTAGGAAGGAACTGCAGATACTGGTTTAACAAAGATAGACACAAAGTGCTGGAGTAATGCAACGGAACAGGCAGCATCTCTGGAGAAAAGGAATGGGTGACGTTTCGGGTCGAGACCAGTCTTCAGAACTGTGCTGTCACTGGAATGCAGCACTTCCTCAGGTACTGCACCAAGGTGTTGAGATCATGGGATCAGGCTTATGGAGGGAGGATGTAAACCCTCAGCTCCCTGGGTCGGAGAGGGTATGTACTGGGCCCAGGTGGCCCATGATAGCGTGGAATAAAAAGTGTCCCTAGAACACACCACGAACAGAAGATGACAATGCCTAATGAAAGTGAATGCAAAATAAATAACAAAGAGCATCTGTTAATAAAAGCTCCTTTGCATCGACAGTTAATGTTCATTTGGGCCTGTAGCAACTTAGCTTCATCTGAAATAACATTTAGCTTAATTTAGAGATACAGCGCGGAAACAGGCCATTCGGCCCACCGAATCCGTGCTGACCAGCGATCACACTAACACCATCCTATACACATTAGGGACAATTTTACAATTTTACCAAGCCAATTAACCTACAAACCTGTACGTTTTTTTAAGTGTGGTAGAAAACCGGAGCTCCTGGAGAAAACCCATGCAGATCACGGAGAAAACGTAGAAAACTCCGTACAGACAAACCCATAATGAGGATCGAACCTGGGTCTCTGGCACTGTAAGGCAGCAACTCTACCGCTATGCCACCCTTTTTGAACATTGGTCCCTGAGACTCTAAAAAATAATAATATTCACATAGAAAATCTACACGTCTTCAAATTTTTTTAATTTGAAGACGTAAATTTTCCGTGTTCCTTAACATGAAAAAAATATATAGCTTTGTGCTCCATTGACTTTGGACACCAGGGAATATTCAGCTTCTACACATATCACAGGCTTCTGTCCCTTTCAGGTGCATCTCCACACCGATAAAACCATCATTGCCTTCACGAGAAAGGTTATGCTCGACTGGGGACTTCATTTGCACTGCCTGTAAAGAAAGTAAGTGACCCATTTTGTAGTGTTTGCACCTCGCTCTAAATGCAGGAAGATCTGAATTAAAAGCACATCATTGCACATAATGAGGGATTGGCCAAGCAAGCTGAGAGTGGGTAATAAAATGAATGATGCAAGCTTGCTGAGTGGCAACAGCCTGAATAAGTAAGTTGATTATGTTTGTGCATGGTGTTTTTTGCCTAAAATTAGACTTTCAGCAGTTATTATTGTACTGAACTCCTGTACAATGGAATAGTGATTCACTGGTTCGAACTGCACAGTGACTGCAAGTTGCAAAAACAATAACGCAAGCTGCTGCAGGTCTTTAGGATTCTGAATTGGTTCAAGAGAGAAGACAGAGAGAGGATATTTCACTTGTGCAGGGTGAAGTCCAAAGCCTGGAGTTCTATGATTGTCACTAATGAATACAACAGGGAGTTCAGGTGAAACATCTTTACCCAGTGGACCTCGCCACTACAGGCAGCGGTTGCGGTGAACATCCATGCGGAAAATGGATAAAGATGAAGGAGAAGGGAGCCATAGGGTACTTTAGTGACATGCGAGAAGTATGGTGGGAGAAGGCCTGGCTTGGACTGTTGACCCTTTCAATGCTACAAACCTCAAGGCAAACAGGAAATAGATTTCTGCAGGCAGGAAGTCAATGAGAAAAGGTTTGGTCAATTGCAATTCCATGTAGAGGAGCGACAAGCAGCTGAGCTGTTCATTATAATTGTGTACGTGGTAGTGAAGAGAAAAGGTTATGGTCCACGGAGACTGTGCTGAGAGCAAAATGCAAAAAGATTTCGTCTATTGGCATTCCCGACAATGCAAAGTAAGGGATTTTTTTTCCCCATTGGAATTCTCATACAGGGGAATGAAGAGAGCGGGCTTTGTTCTATTGAGATCCTTTGAATAGAAATAGATCTGTCCACTGGGACTTTATACAGGAGCCAATGGAGAAGAGGTTTGGTCCATTCAGATTCAAGGGTTTGATTACCATGTTTGGAGTACAATAACAATAATGTTTGATTATTTTACGCATGCAAACCCCGACCATCGTGCAGAGGAAAGCTGTGACCTGCCTTAAAGTGAGCTCTCAGTGGTTCTAACCTTGACTGCAACTTTCACTATTTAGCAAGGGGCACAATAGAGTGCCATATTTTCCACGTAATAAAAAGAGAAACTGCAGATATGAAAATATGGCAAAGATAGACAAAAAATGCTGGAGTAACTCAGTGGGTCAGGCAGCAGCTCTGGAGAAAATGGATAGGTGACGTTTCTGCTCGGGACCCTTCTACAGATTGAAGGGTGACTTGAGTCTGAAGAAGGGTCCCGACCGTAAACGTCACATATCCATGTTCTCCAGAGATACTGCCTGACTCACTGCATTTTTTGTCTCTCTTTGTCATATTTTCACACATGTCTTTCAGTTAGCCATCAGTAAACACCCAGAGGTCATATGGAATCAATGAAAAACTGCATAGATGTACATTTTGTTTTGTTCCTTTTCTATGTTAGAATATGAAATCAATATCACAACCAATCGACTGGGGTTTTAATGGAAATGTCTCTACTGGCAAGTTTGAGTGTAATTTAGAGATACAGCGCGGAAACAGGCCTTTCGGCCCTCCGAGTCTGCGGCAACCAGCGATCACTCCGTACACTAACACGATCCTACACGCTAGGGACAATTTATAATTCTTACCAAAGGCAATTAACCTCCAAATCTATGTCTTTGGAGTGTGGGAGGAAACCGGAGCACCCGGAGAAAATCCACGAGGTCACAGGGAGAATTTATAAACTCCGTACAGACAGCACCCGTAGTCAGGATCGAACCGGGGTCCCTGGCGCTATAAGGCAGCAACTCTACCACTGTGCTACCATGCTGCCCAGGTTTTGAGTGAGTGTCTTTGTGGGATTACATAAGTGTATTGGACTAAATGACTGCCTCTGTTCTTTGAGCTCACTTGTCTTTAGTGTTCACTATAGAGCTCATTCCACGACTGATCACCCTTGCTCTGAACAGCTTCCCAAGCTTTGTAATCCTGCAGCAACCCCAACATTATAATCAAGGGAGGTGCCGTGGTGGTCTGGCGACAACTCTCATACACTTCCTCCTACTTCTCCTTGGACCATGATCCCACAGACCAGCCCTTAATCTGATTTCATCACTTCTGGCTGCCTGCCTTCCACAGCCTCCAACCTTATCGTTTCCCAGCCCCGCACAGCCCGTTTCTACCTTCTCCCCAAAATCCACAAACACAACTGCTCTGGCAGACCCATTGTTTCTGCCTGCTCCTGTCCCACGGAAATGATTTACGCGTACCTCGACTCCTATCTCCCCACCCCCACCGGTCCAATCTCTCCCGACCTATGTCCAAGATACCTCACATTCCCTTTGTCTCTTTAATGACTTCCGCTCTCCGAGCCGCCACTCCCTCATCCTTACTATGGACGTTCAGTCACTCTACACCTCCACCCCCACCAGGAAGGCCTTAAAGCCCTCCGTTTCTTCCTCGACTGCAGAACCATCCAATTTCCTTCTACTAACACTCTACTCCGCCTAGCGGGGCTGGTCCTCACCCTAAACAACTTATCCACTGACTCCTCTCACTTCCTCCAAGTCCAAGACGTAGCTATGGGCACCTGCATGGGCCCCAGCTATGCCTGCCACTTTGCTGGATACAATCCCTGTTGAACAATCCCTGTTCCAGGCGTACACTCCTATCTCCGAACTCTATCTCCATTACATTGATAACCGCATCGGGGCTACCTCCTGCACCATGCAGAACTCATGGACTTCATCAACTTTACCACCAATTTTCATCCTGCACTCAAATTTACTTGGACCATCTCCAACACCTCCCTCCCCTTTCTTGATCTCAGTCTCCGTCACAGGAAATAGACTATTGACTGACATCTATCAAAAACCCACTGACTCCCACAACTATCTCGACTACACTTCTTCACACCCTGCTTCCTGCAAAGACTCTGTCCCCTAGTCCCAATTCCTCCATCTACGCTGCATCTGCGCCTAAGGTGCAGATGAGGTGTTCCATACCAGGACATCCGAAATGTCCTCATTCTTTAAGGAACAGGGGTTCCCCTCTCTCATCATAGATGAGGCCCTCAGTCATGTCTCCTCGGTACCCCGCAACTCTGCCCTTGCTCCCCCTAGTCGCAACAGAGACAGAGTCCTCCTAGTCCTTACCTTCCACCCCATCAGCCGTCACAAACAACACATAATCCTCCGAAATTTCCAACACCTCCAATGGGATCCCACCACTAGCCACCTTTTCCCATCTCCACCCCTTTCTGCCTTGTGCAGAGCGTTCCCCCCCGCAACTATCTGGTTAACTCATCCCTTCCCCCCCAAACCACCCGCTCCTCTGGTACATTCCTTTGCAACCGCATAAGATGCAACGCCTGTCCCTATACCTCCTCCTCCTCCCTCGACTCTGTCTCAGGACTCCGACAGTCCTTTCAGGTTAGGCAGAGGTTCACTTGCACCTTCTCCAACCCCATTGTTCAAGATGTGGACTCTTATACATCGGCGAGACCAAATGTAGACTGGACGATTGTTTTGCGGAACACCTTCATTTAACCCGCTTGAACCTACCTGATCTCCCAGTTGCTGGACACTTTAATTCTCCGTCCAATTCCTACACAGATTTTTCTGTCCTAGGTCTCCTTATTTGAGGCGAAACGCAAATTGGAGGAACAGCATCTCATATTTCGCTTGGGCAGCTTACAACTCAGTGGTATGAGTATTGATTTCTCTCACTTCAGGTAGCCCTGGCATTCCCTCTCTCTCTATCCCTCCCCCACCCAAGTTGCACTAGCTGCTCGTTTTCACCCTACAAACCAAAGATCCTATAGCGAGCAAGATAGTCCACTCGACAATAGGGTCATGGGCAGATTCATGGGTAATCTTTGTCCCCATTTCCGTAAACGGCTTCCGTCCGTGCACCAAACACCCCATAGCGGAGCAAAGATACTAGTGCGGAGACGGAAGCCGGTTACTGAAACATCCTCGTAAAAATCAAAGATCTTTGGTAAAAATCTTCTCCTCATTTTCTTTCTCTGCCTCTGCCTCACAAGAAATATATATGTGTGTGTTACATGATTATATACATCTATATCACATTCATATATGTGAGTATGTGTGTTCTTTCCTACACAATCTAATCAGTTGTATGGTCGCTGAATAAAATCATCCTTAAGTTATACATCATTTGTTAATCTTGCTCAAAACAAATTTTATTTTGTTAAATACTTCATTTAGATAACCCCACCATTACAGGCAGATCTCATCCGCTCTCTGGCTATTGGGAAGACCAGACCCATTTTATTGTTGAAAAGCAATTCCATAGACACAAAAAACCATTAAGGAACATTCCAAGATTAGAGCAACTGGAATCTTCATCTTGCTATTATTTTACCAAATACCGCAGTTGTGAACAGTGTGATTAGATGAATTACAGAGTGCAAGTTTAATACAAACATCAACTCATACTCAGCACATGAGCCATTTAAAAATATATAATTTTTTAAACGATTAAAAAAATAAAATTAAAAAAAAAACATAAAAAAATGAAAATTAACAGAATTATAATTTATTAACACAAACTGTTCCCCCCCCGCAACTTTGACTACACTGCGAGAGGGATAACCAAAGTCGGGTCGGGATTACTGAAATGGCCGAAGAAATGGCCAACTTTCCGCTCCGTTGCGTACTACACATCAGCCCATTGGATTTAGCAGGAGTGGACTATCTTGCTCGCTATAGGATCTTTGCTACAAACTGCTAACAATGGCCCGTTTCCCCTATTGCTTTTTTGCATATCTTTTATTCGTTGTTCTTTATCTCTCCATATCATAATCTATATCTCTCATTTCCCTTATCCCTAACCAGTCTGAAGGAGGGTCACGACCTGAAACATCACCCATTCCTTCTCTCCAGAGATGCTGCCTGTCCCGCTGAGTTACTCCAGCTTTTGGTGTCTATCCCAAGCCTTGAACTTATACTAACTCCTACTTTTGTAACATGAAAATGTTCTCCTTTATTTTCAACTTTGTTATCTCGCCACTTCCCTTTCTCTGTAACAGTCTGTAGTTTTAAAACTAACCGAGATATGTAGATTCCACCAATTCCTTTGAATGCTTTGAAAGCTACTCTTTAAACAAGCATTTAGTCATTGCCTCACTCATTTACTGTGGCTCAGGGTCAAATTTTATTTGGTAACCCTCATGAAAATTTTAAGGTAGCCAAAAAGCTGGAGAAACTCAGCAGGTGAGGCAGCATCTATGGAGCGAAGGAAATAGGCAACGTTTCTAGTCGAGACCCTTCTTCAGACTGATAAGGGTCTGAATTTTATCAGACTGATAAATTTTAAGGATCGTTTCCTTCTGTTCAAAGCACCACTTAAGCACTTGGGGCTTTCCCAAACTTTTGCTGGTTAATTTAAACTTATTCACAGGATTCTGATTGAAGTAGTACTTTCCACAGCATTTATTACATTATATACCTCTATAAGATCATCCCTCTAGTTACTTCCTTCCAGGCTGAAAAAACAAATTGCCCAATACTTTCTTTATAATTAAAAGGAGCCTTTTTAAAAAGGTACTTCATCAATGTCATGAGCTCCATTCTATTGTCACAACTCAGCAAGAAAACCTCCACTATGCCCTCACAAGTGACTAATTCTAGAATTTTACACTCCACAGCTGGACTCTGAAATTATTTTATGAATTAGATTGTGGAATCTAAAGCCTCCTTTCTAATGGGATTGTTCAATTTTGCCACTGTGTTCTTGCAAATGGAAACAGAGTATAAAATGGCTAGAGACTCCAGGATCAAGAGAACCAGACATGTTAGTCCCTGGTTCAAGATGTGGACTCTTATACATCGTCGAGACCAAAATGAAAGACTTGGCAATCGTTTCGCTGAACACCTTCGCTCAGTCCGCCTGAACCTACCTGATCTCAGAGTTGTTAAACATTTTAATTACCCTTCCCATTCCCACAAAGACCTTTCTGTCCTAGGTCTCCTCCATTGTCAGAGTGAGGCTAAACGCAAACTGGTGGAACAGCATCTCATATTTCGCTTTGGCAATAGTATCAATGTTGATTTCTCTAACTTCAGTAGCATTGGCATTCCCTCTCTCTATCCCTCCCCCACCCAAGTCGCACTAGCTTCTTGTTTTCACCCAACAAACAGCTGACAATGGCCTGTTTCCTTTATCATCGTAACTTTTTTGCATATCTTTCATTCATTGTTCTTTATCTCCCCATTTCACCGTCTATATCTCTCGTTTCCCTTATCCCTAACCAGTCTGAAGAAGGGTCTCGACCCAAAACGTCACCCATTCCTTCTCTCCAGAGATGCTGCCTGTCCCGCTGAGTTACTCCAGCTTTTTGTGTCTCACTAGGATCTTTGTTCCTTCTCTGCCGTTCAGATCATTGTGGTCGGCTAATTGTAACCTCAAATCTGTTTTTCCATCAACATATTGTAACCTTTCACCCCTTATCGCTTTGATCGCCCCGACCCGGGGGCTTCGATCGCTGGCTGTGGGAGCTTCGATCGCCCCGACGGATGGTTCAGAGAATAAAGAGGGAAGAAGATTAGACTTTATAGCCTTCCATCACAGTGAGGAATGTGGGGAATCCACCGTGGTGGATGTTTACGTTAACTTTTGTAATGAGGCGAGTCATACGCACGGCAGAGTACAACACATGTTAAGTCTACTTACAGCATACTTCTGCATGGTGTTACAGTAAGCTAGCAACTAATCAGACTAATTACATAAGCAGACTTCTGATAATATAAACCGCATAGTAGGCGGAGCTTCTACTAACAAGCACTACAATTGGTTAGTAGGTGTTCTTTCCTTGTAGAAACAAAATAAAGCATGGATACACGGTGGCTAAATAATACAGCAGCCGGAACGCTAATAACGCATACGTGGAATATAGATGATTACACAAAATCTCCGTATATAAGGGGTGGCCTACAGACCCGTCCGGCACGCATGCGGTATAATTTCACGCCTCCTCCTTTCATCGGGGAAGTGAGCGGAGACCCGCAGAGTGGAGGTGGTGAAGTAGGCGAGCAGAGCGCCGAACGCCGTGGAGAGGCCGCGGGGGACTGTGGTTGTTGAGCAGTCGGCCCAGCAGTGGGAGGGGATATA
Organism: Malacoraja senta; assembly: GCA_038087875.1. Lineage (NCBI taxonomy): Eukaryota > Metazoa > Chordata > Chondrichthyes > Rajiformes > Rajidae > Malacoraja > Malacoraja senta. Next base: position 25,852,179 of record CM075982.1, read on the forward strand.
AAACATGTGACGTGGTTCCTTCACAGGAAGATGTTGACGGTTGCGTCTGTAAAGGCCTCCGTCCGCACTTACCAGGTCAGAGCGCAGTTCTTTGGCAGGGCTGTGAATGTGACCCAGACGGCCATAGCCCTTGTTGGTCTGAAGGCGAACAACCTGTGCACTGGAGAGAGGTTTAAGTGGTTTGCTGGACTTGTCAAAAGACCGTTTTGTGCATCACGCTTCAGCTGGAGTTGTTTCTGGACCACGGGAGGTGAACGGACCTGTGGCTGCAACAGCTGCTGGGGTACAGGCAGGTCAGCACAGGTTTGGTGAGACACCAGTCGTTGGGCAGGGGAACCCAGTATGGGATCACGGGCAATATTCCTTAAGTTGAGCAGGTCCAGGTAGACGTCGGATTTGGCAAGATATGAACGCTCCATTAATTGTTTTGTGCTCCGGACAGCCTGTTCGGCGAGTTCGTTGGACTGTGCAAAGTCAGGGCTGCTGGTGATATGTCGAAAGTCCCATTGTTGAACAAAGTTTCTGAAGAGTTGGCTGGTGAACTGACTGTCGTTGGGGGATAGGAGGCGTGCAGGGGAACCGTGCACGGAGAAGTGGCGAGACAACTTCTGGATGGCTGCTTCAGATGTGATGGTTTGGAGTAGGTCAATTTCGAACGAGCCCGAATACGAGTCGACGAGAACCAGGTAGTGTTTCCCATGCCATTCCAATATGTCGGTGGCTACCATGGACCACGGCAGAGGAGGAACCGGGTGCGATAGTAAGGGTTGTTTCTGCTGGTGTGGCGCTAGGCTGTTGCAGATGGCGCAGACTTCAGCTTTTTCTCGTATATACTTGGTCATACCAGGCCGGTAAAACATGCTCTGCGCCTGTTGTAAGGTTGCCTCCACATCCGGGTGGCCCCTGTGGACGGCATCGTAGTATTTGTCCCGGAGAAAAGCGGGGATGACTGCCTTGTGACCCGTGACTATAATCCCGTCCTGTATCACCAGTTCGTCGCAAACCAGGTAGTATGGGCGAATCGCGAGTGGGGTGCAGTGTTGTCTATCCGGCCAGCCATGCCAGATGACTGCGGACAGCAATTGTAAAGTCTCGTCAGCAGCCGTGTGCTCTGCCAGGCTGCTTAGGCATTCAGTGGGAGCATACGATACTTTCATTACCGAGAACTGGTCCTGTTCAGAGGGTTGTTGTTCGCTGGTTTTGCGTGGGGCCCTTGACAGCGTGTCAGCTATGTGCTTGTCCTTGCACTTTTTGTAGACTATGTTGAAATCGAATCGCTGCAGCTGCATCATCATCCGCTGCAGGCGAGCCGGGACGGTGTGGATGGGCTTGTTCAAGCTGGTGGTCTGTTTCTACAGTCACAGACTTTCCAAAAATAAAGTCCTTGAATTTCGTGCAGGCGAAAACCACTGCAAGTAACTCTTTTTCAATTTGGGCGTAACGTTGTTCAGTATCAGTCAGGGTGCGGGAGGCGTATGCAACAGGCTTGAGGTCTCCATCGGTGGTGGTTTGCAGGCAGGCAGCGCCAAGTCCGTACTAGGACGCATCGCATGTGAGCGTCACTGGCAACTCTAAAGTGAAATAAGCCAGCTGAAACTTGAGGATCTCAAAAACTTTTTGGTGCTGTGAATACCAGGACTTTTCAGTGTCTTTATGTGTCAGTTCCCGCAGGGGGGAAGATATATCGCTGAGGTTGGTAATGAATTTTCCCAGGTAGTTGACCATTCCAAGGAATCTTTGTAAACTCGTGAAGTCAGTAGGAATCGACATCTCGTTGATGGCAGTAGTTTTGGATGGGTCCGGTCTGAGACCATCACTAGTGAAAACTTTAGAAGAGTTTCGGCCCGAAACGTTACCTGTTTCCTTCGCTCCATAGATGCTGCTGCACCCGCTGAGTTTCTCCAGCATTTTTGTGTACCTACAAGTGAAAACATGCCCAACATAGGTAACTTCCGGGACCCAAAACTTACATTTCAGGGCTTGAGATGAATGTCTTTGTCACGGGTCCAGTATTCTCTTCAGATTGGCGTCATGCTCAGCCATGTCGTGTCCATAAACGAGAATGTCATCGACAATGATGGCGCACGGATACCCTGCAAACAGTTGTTCCATCGTGCGCTGGAAAACCTCGTTGGCAGAGTTGATGCCGAAGGGCATTCTCAGGAATTTGTAACGGCCGAACGTAGTGAGGTTGGACGTCAGGGTCCAGCGGGATCTGCCAAAATGAGCTTTTGGCATCCAGAACGGAGAACACGGATGCGTTGCCATCTGAGCAGCAACTTCCTCTACCGTTCGCATCGGGTAGTGCGGGCGTTTGATCGCCGTGTTTAGGTCCCTGGGGTTGATGCAGATTCGGATTTCTTCCTTGGTTTTTTTCGTTGCTACCACCATGGTGGAAACCCAGTCAGATGTGTCAGTAACTGTAGCTATGACACCCAGGGAGACCATCCGCGGGAGCTCATTGTGTACTCTGTCGCGCATGGCATGCAGAATACGATGTGGGGCTCAGACCACAGGAGTGATTCTGGTCTCCAATTGGAGGTGTGGGTTTGAATCCCACTTCTGACACTATGTAATGAGGCGAGTCATACGCACGTCAGAGTACAACACATGTTTATTAAAGTCTACTCACAGCATACTTCTGCATGGTGTTACAGTAAACTAAAACTAATTACATAAGCAGACTTCTGATAATATAAACTGTATAGTAGGCGGAGCTTCTACTAACAAGCACTACAATTGGTTAGTAAGAAGTAACAAATCTACAACTTTTATGTAGTCATGTGTCTTGTTGCTTATTTTTAGTATGGCTGTATGGTAATTCGAATATCACTGTACCTTAATTGGTACACGTGACAATAAAATACCTTTGAAACCTTATCAAGCATCCATCTGCAATAAACACTCAACAAACTGGTGCCCTGGGGACAATGGTGCCGGAGTACCAGTCCTTCTCTCCAGAGATGCTGCCGGCCCGCTGAGTTACTCCAGCTTTTAATGTCTATTTTGTATTAGTCCCTGGGTTTGCCGAGACTAAAAGTCCAGTCTTTTCTCTCATTGTTCTATTTCTCACAATATGAGAGTCTTAATCATTGTATAATAAAAATCATGTTACATTTTTTTACTAATGTAAAGTCCAATCGTGATCACTCAGAGTAGAAACAAGGAACTGCAGATGATGGTTTACAACAAAAGACACAAAGTACTGGAGTAATTCAGCGGGTCAGGCAGCATCTCTGGAGAACATGGAACAGAGGTGAACATCAGTCAGTCTTCTTCAGACTGTATTAAAAAGGTCCAAATAGGGTAACGGTCGGCATGGGAAGACCCTGCAGGAGGAATGTTGGAGACGGGAGAAGGAGTTGTCATCTCTTCACCCTGAAGAAGGGTCCCAACCGGAAATGTCACCTATCCATGTTCTCCAGAGATGCTGCCTGACCCGCTGAGTTACTCCAGTACTTTGGAGTAATATATCCACTGTTACTCCAGCACTTTGTGTCAGTATTACTCACAGTAAGGCTGTGACCTATTTTAAATTGAACTGTTTGACTTGCACCTTTTTCACCAGCAAAAAACAATGATTCCAGTCGAGTTCCCTGTGATTTTTCTTCTCTTTCTCTGCGATCTCTCTCACTTTCTCTCTCTGCGATCTCTCTTCCTCTGCATCACTTTCTCTCTTGTTTCTTTGCATAAGAGGATTAATTAGGGTTGGGGTAGGGTGCCTTTGTTTGGACAGTCAGGCAACATCCCTACTAAGTAGATGTGGACAAGCTGTATATTTCACTCAAAAGATTGGAAACAGATATTCATAGTGACCATTGATCTCCAGTTCACACTAGTTCCATGATAGCTGGGGGGCAGTGTTAGCTGTGAGGAGGATGCTAGGAGACTGCAAGGTGACTTGGATAGGCTGGGTGAGTGGGCAAATGTTTGGCAGATGCAGTATAATGTGGATAAATGTGAGGTTATCCACTTTGGTAGCAAAAACGGGAAGGCAGACTATTATCTAAATGGTGGCCGATTAGGAAATGGGGAGATGCAGCGAGACCTGGGTGTCATGGTACACCAGTCATTGAAAGTAGGCATGCAGGTGCAGCAGGCAGTGAAGAAAGCGAATGGTATGTTGGCCTTCATAGCAAGAGGATTTGAGTATAGGAGCAGGGAGGTTCTACTGCAGTTGTACAGGGTCTTGGTGAGACCACACCTGGAGTATTGCGTACAGTTTTGGTCTCCAAATCTGAGGAAGGACATTATAGCCATAGAGGGAGTGCAGAGAAGGTTCACCAGACTGATTCCTGGGATGTCAGGACTTTCATATGAAGAAAGACTGGATAGACTTGGCTTATACTCGCTAGAATTTAGGAGATTGAGAGGGGATCTTATAGAAACGTACAAAATTCTTATGGGGTTGGACAGGCTAGATGCAGGAAGATTGTTCCTGATGTTGGAGAAGTCCAGGACAAGGGGTCACAGCTTAAGGATAAGGGGGAAATCCTTTAAGACCGAGATGAGGAAAAACTTTTTCACACAGAGAGTGGTGAATCTCTGGAACTCTCTGCCACAGAGGGTAGTTGAGGCCAGTTCATTGGCTATATTTAAGAGGGAATTAGATGTGGCCCTTGTGGCTAAAGGGATCAGGGGGTATGGAGAGAAGGCAGGTACGGGATACTGAGTTGGATGATCAGCCATGATCGTATTGAATGGCGGTGCAGGCTCGAAGGGCCGAATGGCCTACTCCTGCACCTATTTTCTATGTATCTATGTATCTATGTATCTCACTTTGTCAGCCACTTCCTACATGCTGGGGGAAACTTACAGAGGCCAATTAACCTACAAACCCACGTCTTTGGAATGTGGGAGGAAACTGGAGCATTCAGTGGAATTTCACGTGGATACAGGGAGAACGTGCAAACTCCACACAGACTACAACCGAGGTCAGGATCGAACCAGGATTTCTGGCGCTGTGAGGCAGTTTGATTCTGTGCCCTTATCGGAGACACAGAGCAGATCAGGCAGCAGGAAAGAAACATATTATCAGGTCTTTAGCTCTCTGTTAGAACTTTAAAATGTTACAGGCTTTAAGTAGGTATTGAGAGAGGAAGGAGCAGAGGCAGAACGAATAGTATTATGGACGCAAGATCAGTTCAACTATTTCACAATATAACCATTTTTTAAACAGTGACTGCCGAGAAGTATACTTCCAATGGCAATTACAGTTTCTCTATGATTACTTTTGTCGGTTTACTTGTCCCATTACCATCAGTTGTACTCTTTACATCACTACAGACCTTCCCTTTTATTTCTTTTCTCCCCCTCTCTCTTTTCACTGCCTCTTTCTTCATGCCTGCTACGTCACAAACACGTTCCTGTTCTGACAAAGACGAGCAAGCTGAAACACTAGATGTATCTTTCTGCCACCTGACCTGCTAATATCTCCACTGTTAGACTGTCAAGCAAACGCCAGTCCCAGTGTGAAGCCATTTTATAAAGAGAAGATATGCCAGAATAGTTGGTAGCATTATTGTGGCTGAGCAGACGTTAGAGACTTTAACAAAAAATAAACTGAAAGAAAATACACAGGTATTGTTAATTAATAATGCCCCTGAATCCATCACACATATTTTTTACAGCAGGGCTAGCAACGGCAAGAATGACAATGTGCAATTAATATCTACACGCAATAACATTGGCGCCTGATAATAATCCTAGGAGACCAACAGCAGAAATGAGAGTCAAACCAATCGAATATCAGGTAATTAATCAAATGAAATAGCAAAGCTTGCAATGTTCAAATTCTGTAATGTGGTACAAGAACCTCTGTGGTTATCATTGTAGAGGCGAACACCGTGTAATATTATGCTAACTGACAGCAAGATTAATTATTGTATACTGTATCATTTAATGATCCTCATTCTACGGAGCAGACACACTGCCCGTCCACACCCGCACATGGACTTGCTACGCAGGAAACGGACAGGCCATCCCTTAGGCAAGATACATCATTGGAAAGGCCGTTCAAGGTCACTAGTATTAACCTCACGTTGCACCTCCATCTAGTAGAAACAAGGGACTGCAGATTGGCGGCACGGTGACGCAGCGGTAGAGTTGCTGCCTTACAGCACCGGAGACCCTGGTTCGATCCTGACCTCGGGTTCTGTCTGTGTGGAGTTTGCAGGTTCCTCGTGTGACCGCGTGGGTTTCCTCCCACATCCCAGAGATGCACGAGTTTGGCCCCTGTAAATTGCCCCTAGTATGGGGCAATTTCCTCCCACATCCCTAGTTTGAAGGGAGTGGATGCGAAAGTGGAATAACATAAAACTAATGTGAACAGGTGATCGATGGTCGGCGTGGACTTGGTGGGCCGAAGGACCTGTTTTTATGCAGTACGTTTCAAATCAATCAATGAAATACTTGAAATGTTAACTGCTTTTCTCCCACAAATATATCTTTCCTTCATTTCTCTCACAAATGCTTATCCAGGCTTCTTTTACGTACATAATGCTATTTTCCTCAACTGTTCCTTGTGGAATAGAGTTCTATTCACTAACCACTCCCCAAGGACATAAATTTTGGCTGAGCGGACATGTCTGGATTTATGATGCCCATTGTTGTGACAACATGTTTGACAAATTGGGACGTTGAACAACACAGCGCCTGAGAAAAGCATTCAACCAGTGTGACCATGCCCGTTCTTTGAAAGACCAATCCCATTCATCCAAATCCAATGCCCTACAAATTTTTCCTTAACATGCATTCTGATTGAATGGTTGGAAGATACAGCATGGAAACAGGCCCTTCAGCCCACCCAGCCCACGCCGACCATCAAACCCCCGTTCACCCTAGTTCTACGTTATCCAACTTCCTCATCCACTCCCGACACACCACGGGCGATTCATGGAGGTCAATGCATCTCCAAACCCGCACATCTTTGGGACGTAGGAGAAAACCGGAGAAAACTCACGCGATCACAGGGAGAACGTGCAAACTCCACACAGACATATCCGAAGTCCCATATCCTTCTGAAAATCACTATTAAATCTTTTTTTCACCACCCTTACAGCACCACAAAACAGTTTTCCCTCATCTACCTTTCTGTATATTCTGCAAACTCTCTGATGACTGGCATCTCCCAACAACAAAGTCAGTTTCTTCCCTGTTACTCTAAAACTACAGATATACACAAAATGCTGGAGTAACTCAGTGGGACAGGCAGCATCTCTGGATAGAAAGGGTGCCATTTTGGGTCGAGACCCTTCTTCAGACTGAAATCAGACTCAGTTTGAAGAAGGGTCATGACCTGAAGCGTCACCCAGTCCTTCTATCCAGAGATGCTGCCTGTCTCACTTAGTAACTCCAGCATTTTGTGACTATCTTCGATGTAAACAGCATCTGCAGTTCCTTCCTACACTCAAAAACTGCAAACTGCTTAAACAAAGTATATATTGACAAAGAACAGTCTACTGAAAGAGCAGAGATGACCAACAAGTCATTTCTCCCAGTAAAAAAAGGGCGATAAATGGAGGATATGATTACAAATAAATTCCATGCAGAAAACGAATCTCGGTCACTTAAAGCAGTGTGGTACCAAGCTTGATAGAATATTACCCAATCATCTGAGATTTTTTTGTTTCCTTTTCACCTCCAGCCTTTGTCATTTACTCAACCCATCTGCCAATGCCCCGTGCATCCATCCATCACTTGCCAAGCTATGTCACATCATTATCTCTCTTTTCCTGCTTTCACACCCCCCCTTATTCCAATCAGTCTGACCCGAAATGTCGTCTGTCCGTTCCTTCCATCGATGCTGCCTGACCCACGGAGTTCCTCCAGCACATTGTTTTGTGCTCACGATTCCAGCATTCTGCAGTTCCTTGAGTACCCAATCGTAGGGTGGCACGGTGGCGCAGCGGTAGAGTTGCTGCATAACAATGCCAGAGACCCGGGTTCGATCTTGACTACGGGTGCTTGTTTGTACGGAGTTTGTATGTTCTCCCTGTGATCTGTGTCGGTTTTCCCCGGGTGCTCCGGTTTCCTCCCATCCTCCAAAGATGTACAGGTTTGTAGGTTAATTGACTTGGTAAAATTGTAAATTGGCCCTAGCTACGCTTGGCCAGGCCGACCCTACAATCCGCCATGACAACGGACCTTCATGGTCAGATCAAGATCCCTGCACTTACAACAACTGGGACTTAAAAATGGCGCCAAACTGCCGATTCTGTATACTGCCTCAGTGTACTGCTATTATACACATATTGTATCTTTGATGCTTATCTAATATGTATCTTCGTGCTTATGAGTAGTGATACTTGTACTGAACTGTATACAAAATTAATTTCACTGCACCTCCACACATGTGATAAATAAAGTACCGTACACACAGTACCAGATTCAGGATCAGCCTCTTCCCCTCTGTTATCAGATTGCTGAACGGTCCTCCCACAAACTAGGTTGTAGTCCTGTTCTTCCAACCTACCTCACTGTGGACCATGCAATTTTAAAAAATCTCCACTTTCCCAGTAACTACAACACTGTAATGCTATAACACTATATTCTGCACACTGTTATTTTTCTCTTAGCACGACCCATTATACTTGTATATGGCTGGATTGTACTCATGTACAGTATGATTTAATTTGCCTGTGACTGAATAGCAATTCAAACAAAGCCTTTCACTGTTTCAAGGTACCTGTGACAATAATAAAGAATACAGTACAATATAATGTTAAACAGCTGCTAAGTCTTCCATTCTTCTTCTTTGATCTAAGGAGAAACTGTCCCAACATCTTCACATTAAGTATAGACACAGAAGTAATAACAGCAAAAAGTTTTCCTTTGCACATTTATGTGACGATTTACCTTAAAAGTGTACTTTAACAAAAAAGAACACTAATCCACTACAAATGAAACATTTGATGACAATCTCTCCACAGGCTTCTTCCAGCAACTCACCTGAATGCTCATTCACCCTCGAGCCTTTGACTGCGACGGGGGAAATCACAGGTGAATGAGATCTCACATGAAGTGTGACAATTTACATTACGCAGCTGGACTGCTTCTGTTGTGGCAATGACTTGTAAAAGAGCAATCAGTCGGTACTCACATGATGGCAGCCACTGGCTTTCCAATGTGCGGCGAGGTGCAACCGAGGATCTCGCCCGGTGACAGCGGCTTGCACTGAGGGACGCACACGTCATATTCCGATCGCAACTCCTGGCTGGTGGACTGGGCGAGGAGTTGGCGGGAGAGGGAGAGAAAGCCAAAGACACATTAAGAGGCAGCAGTCGGGAATAAACAGTACGAGAGAAAAATCAGCCAGAGAAAGAGATAAAGTACAGTCAAACCTCATTAGCTCCTTCCCGCTGGGAGCAACTAAATATGGGCCATCAATGCCAACCCCCACAACACCCAGAGACTGTTTCCAACATCACACCAGCCATTCCTTAAATTTTACAGCCAATTAGATAGTAATTCTTTTCTTCACCCTTCAGCAATGCATTGCTTAATGATTATTACAGTGGGAGGACTCTTCCTTTAATAAACCTGCTGTTGATTGCAACGCAGGGATCCCGCTCTGTATTTAAGAAACTATAAACATGGGAAAGCCAGCTGGGCTTTTATTTGACTTGAGGAAATGAGAGATACGAAGATGGGAGAAGACTAAGCGCCAGTTTTCACCAGTGGGTCGGCGGTGGCGGAGAGAGGTAGCAGCTTCAAAATCTTGGGCGTTAACATGTTGGATGACCTGTCCTGAACCCAGCACATAGATGGCGGTCACAAGTAGGATGAACCAACGCCTCTACTTTCTTAGAAGCTTCCAGAGACTTGACACCGATTTGACTATTCACAGAATAGTCAAAGGCTTGGATCGAGTGGATGTGGAGAGGATGTTTCCACTAGTGGGTGAGTCTAGGACTAGAGGTCATAGCCTCAGAGTTAAAGGACGTTCTTTTAGGAAGGGGATGAGGAGACATTTCTTAAATCAGAGGGTGGTGAATCAGTGGAATTCTTTGCCACAGAAGGCTGTGGAGGCCAAGTCAGTGAATATTTTTAAGGCAGAGATAGTTTCTTGATTAGGACAGGTTTCAGAGGTTATGGGGAGAAGACAGGATAATGGGGTTACTAGGGAGAAATAGATCAGCCATGATTGAATGGAGGAGTAGAGTTGATGGGCCGAATGGCCTGATTCTACTCCTATCCCTTATGACCAAGAACTCTAATAAACTTCTGCAGATGTGCTGTTGAAAGTATTCTGATTAGTTGCATCAAGGCCTGATGCAGCAATTCCAACATACAGGATTGCAAGGGGCTACACAGAATGGTGGACTCAGCCCAGTCCATCATGGGCACATCCCACCCCACCATCAAAGGATGGGATCCCTGGGGGAATTCCGGGACCGCTGGGCACCGCAGATGTGGAATGTATTCTTAATAAGGATGGTAAAATAGTTTTTTAATGTTCAGTATTAAGAATATTTATTTTACTTGAATTACAGTGGTGGATTTGTCTGTATTGTTTTGTAAATAATTGATAAAATTTATTTTTGGTTAAAAAAAAATCAAAAGCATCGACACCTTCAGCCTCGAGAAGGTGGCATCTATCATCAAGGATCCCCACTATCTGGGCCGTGCCTTCTTCTCACAGCTACCATCGCTCTGGAAGTGCAAAAGCCTGAAGTCCCACGTCACCAGGTTCAGGAACAGCTACTTTCCTACAAGCATCAGGCTCTTGCCCGACAAACCTTAATCCTACCTCAGAAACGGAACACTATGGACCACCTCTTACACTACCATGTAGTTGTTTTATAATTGCTCCTTTGCACTAATGCTCATGGAGTAAGTGAATCAGGGAAAAAGTTGCATACTCTTTCCTTTCACTGCCTTGGATCATTTATGTGTAGTTTATCTATAACATATTCTTCTGCTGTCTGAATATACATGCTTGCAATGCTGCTGCAAGCAAGATTTTTGATTCTGCCTGTACCTCACTGTACTTGCACGTAAAATTTATTTCTTTCCAACAGAATGCTGGCAAGTCATGTCATTGTAACTTCTCTACCTGAGTCATCTGCTGGCCTGTATATAATGTGAGTCAACTACAACCTGGTAGACTGATCACTACAACCTCCTACAGCAATATTTAAGAGGCATTTAGAGTGGCAATCTAAAAGAAAACATAACACAGCAGATAATACATAGTACAGCAGTTACAGGCCCTTCGGCCCACCAAGTCCAAACCAATCATAATGCGAGGTTAAACTAATCTCCTCTGCCTGCACATGATCCATATCCCTTCAACCATTCGGTATTTTTAAAGAGGAGATTGTCAGGTTTTAATTTTAGAGGTACAGCGCAGAAACAGGCCCTTCCGCGCCGACCAGCGTACCCCGCGCATTAACACTATCCTACACACACTGGGGACAATTTTTACATTTACCAAGCCAATTAACCTACAACAAACATGTACGTCTTTGGAGTGTGGGAGGAAACCGAAGATCTCGGAGAAAACCCACGCAGGTCACGGGGAGAATGTACAAACTCCCTACAGACAGCGCCCATAGTCGGGATCGAACCCGGGTCTCCGGCGCTGCAAGCGCTGTAAGGCAGCAACTCTACCGCTGTGCCACCGTGCCGCCCCTGAATAGTCGTGGTCTCAACGGTTATGTGGAGAAGACAGGAAAACAAGGTTGAGAGGGAAAGATAGATCAGCCATAATTAAATGGCAGAGTAGACTCAATGGGCCGAATGGCCTAATTCTGCTCCAAGGTAATTATGAACTTATTCCCGGAGCATTTATAAGTGATCGGAGTAGAATTAGGCCATTTGGCCCATCAAGTCTACTCCGCCATTCAATCATGGCTGATCTATCTCTCCCTCCTAACCCCATTCTCCTGCCTTCTCCCCATAACCTCTGACACCCTGGTCACCTGCAGGGAATGCGGGGATATGGATTATGTGCAGGCAGGTGGAATTACTGTAAACTGGCAGCAAGCAGGGTGGGCACAGACATTGTGGGCCGAGGGGGTTTTGCCTTGACTCCAGCTTGGTGGCCAGAAGGTTGTGTATTTACCAGTGATTTTGAGATGAAATTCTGGCTGATACTGTGAAGGGAATGTTGCGGTTGGAAAATCTGTCTTTCAGGTGAAACTTTAAACCTACGACTGTCTGCCATCTCTGTTGGGCATAAAGATTCTTGTCGCACTGTAACAGGGAAGAAGTTCTCCTCTGCGTATTGAGAAACATAAAACACTCACCCAAAATCAATAAAAACCCTTTATCTGTTCATTTATTTTCATGGACGTTTGTGACATCTTGCTGTGTGCAAATTGAGAGCTGTGTTTCTGACAAAACAGTGTCGATGCTTTCACCGTACTTCATTGCATTAATGTGTAATAAGTGAACAGCATACTTTCCTGAAGGCTTTCTCTATCAGGGATGAGGGAAGACTTTGCCCAGGTCCCTACTTCTGACTGCAATCCGACGGCAACAGTAAAAGTGCGGTTGTGAACATCAACTGAGGCCAAGGTCACACGACCTTCCACTGATGGGGCACTGACCAGAAACATCAGATGCTTCCCTTCCTCTCTGCAGAGGCTTTCCCAATTTCATGCTTTTATTTCAGATTTGCAGCAACTGCAAACATTTCAGGATGATTGAAATGCATTTTCTGATTCAAAAATGAGCAAGAACGAAAATAAGCCGAGGCAATATTAGAGAGAGAGGTGAGAGCAACAGTGAATGGGGGAGGGGCAAGGGCCTTCATCCAAGGCAGGGAAGCCAAGAGGCTAGAGAGCATGGAACACAGAGTGCGGCACAGGAACAGGCCATTCGGCCCACAATGTCCGTGCTGAACATGATGCCAAGGTAAGCTAATCTTCTCTGCCTGCACGTAATCCATATTCCTCATCCCTGCATAACAATGCCTATCTAAAAGCCTCTTTAACACTGTGGGCACAACAGTAGAGTTGCTCCCTTGAGACCCGGGTTCGATCCTGACAACAGGTGCTGCCTGTGTGGAGTTTGTATGTTCTCCCCGTGACCTGCGTGGGTTTTTCCTGGGATCTCCGGTTTCCTCCCACACTCCAAAGACATACAGGTTTGTAGATTAATTGGCTTGGCATAATTGTAAATTGTCCCTAGTGTGCGTAGGACAGTGTTAGTGTGCGGGGATCACTGGTCGGCACGGGCTCAGTGGGCTGAAGGGCATGTTTCCACGCTGTATCTCTAAACTAAACTATAAACTACTATCATATCCGCCTCCACCACCACATCACTTGCCGATCCCTTTCATGTCACCTGAAGCTTGTTTGAACAAAGGCCGCTGCGAGAGGGAAAAGTAGAATACAGTTCTCCTCTTCCACTACTCTGGTGAGGATGTCAAAGTTTTCAAAAGTGAAGTATCATTGATTGATTGAATGATTGATTGAATGCCAATTCCACACCACATCATTGACCAACCCAGCGATATGAACTTGACTTCTCTAACTTCAAATAGCCCTTGCTTTCCCTCTCTCTCCATCCCCTCCCTCTTCCCAGTTCTCCCACCAGTCTTACTGTCTCCAACTACATTCTATCTCTGGATCGCCCACTCCCCTGACATCAGTCTGACGAAGGGTCTCGACCCGAAACGTCACCCATTCCTTCTCTTCAGAGATGCTGCCTGTCCCCGCTGAGTTACTCCAGTATTTTGTGTCTACCAACCATTGATCACCTGTCCACACTAGTCTCTGCTATTCCCCTTTCACTCCCTACAAACACGCGGCAAATTTCAGAGGCCAATTGACCTACAAACCCGCATGTCTTTGGGATGTGGGAGGAAACTGGAGCACCTGGAGGAAGCCCACACGGTAATAGCGAGAACATGCAAATTCCACACAGACAGCACCCGAGGTCAGGATTGAACCCGGGTCTCTGTCGCTGTGAGACAGCGTCTCTACCAGCTGCGCCACTGTGCTTCTATTAGACACCGCTGGTAGTGGGACAGAATTATAAAGTAAGCAATAATGTCGCTCTAACGGCCACTGCTACAGCGTTCGTTGATAAACCTAAGCCTACTCATCATCAGTGGGGTAACCTCCAAATTATCACCTGTCAAATGAAGCGTGAAAATAATGGACTTCATCAAGATACAAAGCAGACAGCTGATAAATGCCTAACATCACCAGGAGAGTTTTGAGTAATATTCATTCAGCTCTCCCAGTTTCCATTCAATAAGGTCAGTTTAAACTTGTCTAGGCAATCTATCAGCCTGTCTTGTGTGAAGTGCTGGATAGCTGCGGTTCTGGCATTCAAAGGAGGAGCAGCCTAGAATCCAGCCACCCGGCCTCCTTCCACGGTTCAGCAGCAACTCTGCATCAGCGCACTGGAACAAACGGAATGAAACTTTGTCGCAATTATTGCACACACCACTGCTGCATTCAAGGCAGAGGCTTCACTTGGAACCATTTCTGAAAACGAGCAGCACAGGCACACTCTCTCTAATGACCAGCTGACCTCCAACACATCCAGAGGGCAAGCATTTCAATTGTACTCCAGCAAACGTCTTTGGATCAAAATGCCTTTGGGAGTTCAACAGGAATAAAAAAAAGGCCAAGGAAAAAATAGAGGCAGAAGAAAGCAAGAGTCGCAAGGGTGGGAGATTGTCCGCCCTGTTTCGACGAATGCAATCAACCTGGCGTGCACAATCAAATAAGATCAAATAGAACAAGTTGTCCTACAAGTTTAGGCTGTGCACACCGTACGCAGGAAGAAGAAGAAGCAAGGAAAGTCCTTAATATTATGGATTGATTTAATACATAGATATCCACACACCTGGAGAAACTCCGCGGGTAAGGACATCCAGTGGCACTGTTGATGGCTGCCTCCGCCTGCAGTCTGTTTGTCTTTTTATCTTTTTTATTTTTAGTATGTTTAAAGTATGTTTTTGGAGGTTTATTTTGTATTTTATGTGGGGGAGGGGGGTATGGTAAGGGGGAAACCGTCCTTCAGTCACTTCCTGGCAAGGATGCGACTACTTTCCGAGTCGCGCCCTCGCCCCCCTCCTCGCGGCCTACCAACTGGATTGGCGCGGCCTTTCCTGTCGAGACTGGACCAGAGCTTCAGCAGTGGCGGGGCAGCGCTGGATACATCCCGGAGTGGGCGATGTCTCACCTGGGATCGCCATTTGAGGCTCCAGAATGTTGGGCCTGCTGCATCGACATCGCGGAGCTGTGGTTCGCGGAGCTCCCAACGCGGGCAGCGCTGACCAACATCGCGGAGTCCTGGGACCCTTTGCCGGGGGCCGCCAGCGTTGAATCTCCACCCAGCTCGGCCTGTGGACTTCGGGAGCCGTGGACTCCGGTGGGAGGTGGCCGATTCAGAGGTCCGCTGGGAATGTTCTTCCGTTCGACGTCGGGGTTCCATCGTTCCCGGCGAGAGGGCTTGAACATCGGGCCGCCCGTAGCGGCGACTGTGGTGGGCTCGGGAGGCCTCGACCACGGGTGAACATTGGGGAACATCAGCGAGAAGGTTGACTGGACTTTGGTTTCTTTCCTCACAGTGGGGAACTTTGGTGCCGCTGTGGGGATGTTTGTGTTGTGGATTATTGTGTTGTGTGTTTTTGTTATTTTTATTCGTATGACTGTGTGGGAAATAGTATTTCGTTGTCTCTTACTTGAAGACAATAAAATTGAATCAAATCAATCAAATCAAGCATCTATGGAGAGAAGGAATTGGCGACGTTTTGGGTCGAGACTCTTCTTCAGACCCACAAAGTGCTAGAGAACCCTGGTCTCGACCCGAAACGTATCCAATTCCTTCTCTCCTTAGCTGCTGCCTCACCCGCTGAGTTTCTCCAGCTTTTTGTGTCCACCTTCGATATACACACACCGTTGATTGACTGATTGAAACCTGCAGCATGGAAACAGGCCCTTCGGCCCACCAAATCTACGCCAACTATCACTCCCCCATTCACACTCGTTCTATGTTAACTCACTTTTTCATCCACTCCCTACGCACTCGGGGAAACTTACAGAGGCCAAGTAACCTACAAAGCCGCACGTTTTTGGGATGTAGGAGGAAACTGGAACATCTAGGGGAAACCCACATAGGAGAATGTGCAAACTCCACAGAGATCGCACCTGAGGTCAGGATTGAACCCGGGTCTCAGGAAATGTGCTGCTTCTATAACTGTGAGGCAGGCTAAATCCAGTGGCCATAGATAAAATATATAGTCATACGGCACGGACAAAGGCCCTTCAGCCCAACTTGTACATGCTGACTGAAATGTCCATCTAAGCTAGATCCATTTGCCCGATATCTCTCTAAAGCTTTCCACCCATGTATGGTCATGAATAAATCCAGTCAGTAATTTGGGAGAAATAGCTTAGCTTAGGTTTGAGATTCAGCGTAGAAACAGGCCCTTCGGCCCACCAAGTCCATGCGACCATTGACATCCGTATAATAGTTCTATGACCTACATGCTAGAGGCAATTTACAGAGGCTAATTAACCGACAAACCTGCATATCTTTGGGATGTGGGTGGAAACCAAAGCACCCGGAGAAGCCGGCGCAGTCACAGGGAGAACATGCAAACTCTGTACAGACAGCACTTGTAGTCAGGATCAAACTTAGGTCTCTGGCGTTGTGAGGCAGCAACTCTACCAACTGCACCTCAGTACTGTCCTTAAGCGACCATGGGCACTCTTTTGCCACACTCCACACAGTGGAATCCTTTGCCACAGAAGGCCGAGGAGGCCAAGTCACTGGATATTTTTAAGGCAGAGAGATAGATTCTTGATTAGTACGGGTGTCAGGGGTTATGGGGAGGAGAATGGGGTTAAGAGGGGAAGATAGATCAGCCATGATTGAATGGCGGAGTAGACTTCATGGGCCGAATGGCCTAATTCTCTCCTATCACTTATGACCTCCCTCTCAAAAGGAGTGCTAAAGGCTGGATAAACACTTTGGAGAAAGTAAGACGCAGCAAGTAGAATTAGAAGAAACTCATGGGACCATAAACCAGATGTGGGCTGGTTGGGCTGATCTTGCCTTGTACAATTCTCAGTAAATATTTACTGTGCTCACTGAAGCATAACATCAGACCAGGCCTCCCACCGGCATCTCCGCAGAGTCCGGTCAAACCAGACAATGTCTGGTTGTCCCCCTCTCCTGCTCCATTCTCAGAAGATTTTTGAATTTCCAAATTATATCATGTGATATTCCAGAACAAAAAATAACCTGCCTTACACGTGACTTGCCTCACTCAGCTTCAAGGTCAGCAGAGGAGCGGCAGATGAAGGAGCGAGTGCGGGGATTGGCTGCAGAATCTAAATTAGTTAATTGGTAAATTAGTTAATTGATTAGCAAATAAAAGCAGGGCTCGGTCTTTGGGAGCGGCCTGGTTGAGGCGAAGTGCCTTGGAGAGGTAAAGTGTAAGTCTTTGGCTCATGGGTCTTAGGCGAGGAGGCTGCAGTTATTTGGCTGTGTATTTAATTTAAATATTTAAACTTATTGGCGTGATGGCAGTAATATCACTGGTGTGCATTTGCTGCAGGAGGTCAGGGGAACTGCTGGTGTCACTGACCACTACACCTGTGGGAACTGCTGGTGTCACTGACCACTACACCTGTGGGAACTGCTGGTGTCACTGACCACTACACCTGTGGGCACTGTGTTCAGATGCAGCTCCTCAAGGGCCGAGTTAGGGAACTGGAGCAGCAGCTGGATGTCCATCTGGGAGAACAAAAGTCTGGGAGGACAACAGCTTCCTGACAGGACCTAGTCAGGTCGCCACTCCAAGAGTACAAGAGGTGCGACGGGTAGAGAGGGAAAGAAAGGGGATGAAGCGAGTGCAGGAGACATCAATGAAAACAGGTACATCCTCTTGGGAGCTGTCGGGGCAGACGACGCTTCCAGTCCGAGCGGCCGACAGGTCTGTGACAAAACCTGCCACTGAGGCTCGACCGGTGAGACCGACGTCAGGCAGAGCCATAGTGGTGGGTGACTCCATTGTCAGAGGTGTGGACAGGACATTCTGTGGCAACAGGTGAGACTCGAGGATGGTCTGTTGCCTCCCTGGTGCCAGGGTTCAAGATGTCTCAGATCGACATAAGAACATCCTCGTGATGAAAGGTGAACAGCTGGAAGTAGTTGTGCATGTAGGCACAAATGGTGCGGCTAAGAAGAGGAAGGAGGTTCTGCAACGTGAATATAGAGAACTAGGTGGGAGACTGAAAAGCAGCTACTTCCAGGGTGGTTATCTCTGGGTTGCTTCCAGTACTAGTGAGGGTAGGAACAGGGAGATGGGGGATCTGAATGTGTGGCTGAGGAGTTGGGGCAGGGATTTAGATTTCTAGATCACTGGGATCTCTTCTGGGGCAGGGGTGACCTGTGCATAAGGGACGGGTTGCACCTTAATTGGAGTGGGACCGAGATTCTGCAGGCAGGTTTGCTAGTGCTACACGGGTAGGTTTAAACTAAACAGTGGTGGGAAGGGGGTGGCGTCAACAACGTGGAAGTGTATGCGTGTATTTAACGGCAAAGAGAATGTAGGAAAGGTCACGTTTAAACTAACAGGGCAGGGGGAAGGGAACCAATGCAAGGAGACGGAGGGACATAAAAGGAGGACAGAAGCAAAAAGTAGCAGGGAGAAAAGGAAAACAAACCTGAAAGCTTTGTGCCTTAATGCGAGGAGCATTCGTAATAAGGTGGATGAATTGAATGTGCAGCTAGTAGTTAAGGGACATGATATAGTTGGAATTACGGAGACATGGTTCCAGGGTGACCAAGGCTGGGAGCTAAACATGCAGGGGTATTCGATATGCAGGAAGGATAGACAGAAAGGAAGAGGAGGTGGGGTAGCATTGCTGGTTAAAGAGGAGATTAATGCAATAGCAAGGAGAGACATTACCTTGGATGCTGTAGAATCGGTATGGGTAGAACTGTGAAATAGCCAAGGGCAGAAAACGCTTAGACACAAAATGCTGGAGTAACTCAACGGGGCAGGCAGCATCTCTGGAGAGAAGGAATGGGTGATGTTTCGGGTCAAGACCCTTCAGACTGATGTCAGAGAGTGGGCGGGACAGAGTTAGAATGTAATCGGAGACAGTAAGACTGGTGGGAGAACTGGGAAGGGGGAGGGGATGGAGAGAGAGAGAAAGCAAGGGTTATTTGAAGTTGGAGAAATCAATGTTCATACCGCTGGGATGTAAGCTACCCATGCCAATTATGAAGTGCTATTCCTCCAATTTGCGCTGGGCCTCACTCCAACAGTGGAGGAGGCCCAGGACAGAAAGGTCAGATTGGGAATGGGAGGGGGAGTTAAAGTGCTGAGCAACCGGGAGATCAGGTAGGTTAAGGCGGAGTGAGTGGAGGTAGGTGTTCAGTGAAATGATCGCCGAGCCTGTGCTTGGCAGTAAACGCTTGTTGGCATTGTATACAGGCCACCAAGCAGGGGAGGTTGGGGATAGCATCAAGCAGGAAATTAGGGATGTGTGTAGCAAATGTATAGTAGTTATCATGGGTGACTTTAATCTACATATAGATTGGGCCAACCAAATAGGTAGCAGCGCTGAGGAGGAGGATTTCCTGGAATGTAAACGGGATGGTTTTACGATTAGAAGATACGATTAGAGAACTGGCCATCCTAGACTGGGTATTGTGTAATGAGGAAGGATTAGTTAGCGATCTTGTTGTGCAAAGCCCCTTGCGCAACAGTGACCATAATATGGTGGAATTCTGCATTAGGATGGAGAGTGACACCGTTAATTCAGAGACCAGGGTCCTCAACTTAAAGTAAGGAGACTTTGAAGGTATGAGACAGGAATTGGCTAGGATAGACTGGCAAATTATACTTGAAGGGTTGAATGCAAGGAGATGCAATGGCAAAGATTTAAACTCCAAAAATTGTTCATCCCTGTCTTACGAAAAAATAAAACGGGAAGGCGACTCAACCGTGACTAATGAGGGAAATCAAGAATAGTGTTAAATCCAAGGAAAAGGCATATAAATTGGCCAGAGAAAGCAGCAAACTGGAGGACTGGGAGAAATTTAGAACTCAACATAGGAGGAGAAAGGGGTTAATTAAGAGGGGGAAAAAAGAGCATGAAAGAAAGCTTGCGGGGAACATAAAACTGACTTAACTTTTTCAGATATGTAAAAAGGAAAAGATTAGTGTAGACAAATGTAGGTTCCTTACAATCAGAGACAGGTGAAATTATAATGGGAAACAAGGAAATGGCAGAACAGTTAAACAAGCACTTTGGTTCTGTCTTCACTAAGGAAGACACACAAACAAGCTCCCAAAAATACTAGGGGACCGAGGATCTAGTGGGAGGGAGGAACTAAAGGGAATCCACATTAGTCAGGAAATGGTGTTAGGTAACCTTTGGGACTGAAAGCAGATAAATCCCCAAGGTCTGATAGTCTGCCTCCCAGGGTAGTTAAGGAGGTGGCCCGAGAAATCGTGGATGCATTGGTGATCATTTTCCAATGTTCTCTTGACCTTGGATCAGTTCCTGTGGACTGGAGGGTAGCCAATGTAACCCCACTTTTTAAGAAAAGAGGGAGAGAGAGAAAACGGGGAATTATAGACCAGTTAGCTTTACATCGGTAGTGGGGAAGATGCTCGAGTCAATTGTTAAAGATGTTATAGCAGCATATTGGAAAGCAGTGACAGGATCGGTCAAAGTCAGCATGGATTTATGAAGCGGAAATCATGCTTGACTAATCTTCTAGAATTTTTTTGAGGATGTAACAAGTAGAACGGATAAGGGAGAGCCAGTGGATGTGGTGTATCTGGACTTTCAAAAACCCTTTGACAAGTTCCACACAAGAGATTAGTGTGCAAAATTAGAGCACATGGTATTGGGGGTAGGGTATTGATATGGATAGAGAACTGGTTGGTAGACAGGAAGCAAAGAGTAGGAATTAATGGGTCCTTTTCAGAATGGCAGGCAGTGACTAGTGGGGTGCCGCAAGGCTCAGTGCTGGGACCCCAGTTATTTATAATATACGTTAATGATTTAGACGAGGGAATTAAATGTGCAAGTTTGCAGATGACACGAAGCTGAGTGGCAGTGCGAGCTGCGATGTGGATGCTATGAGGCTGCAGGGTGACTTGGATAGGTTGGGTGAGTGGGCAGATGCAGTATAATGTGGATAAATGTGAGGATATCCACTTTGGTGGCAAGAACAGGAAGGCAGATTATTATTTGAATGGTGTCAGATTAGGAAAAAGGGAGGTGCAACGAGACCTGGGTGTGCTTGTACATCAGTCACTGAAAGTAAGCATGCAGGTACAGATTGGCACAGAGGTAGGAAGGGGAAACCCTGAATAGCAGAGCTGAGACCTGATTCCGTGCAATCAGTAAGTGATGGATCGGTAGGAATTGGTGTAGTAGAGTACAAGCGCAGATGAGTTTCTGCACGTCCAGGCAAGATAAAACTGGGCCATTCAGTCCCTCAGATCCCCAGTGCAATCCCACTTCTATCACTTGTGTCCCTGCAACCCATTCTCCTTCACGCACCCTGTTAAATCCTCCCTGATTTTCCTACCACCCACCCATATGAGAGATCATTTACAGCGGCCAATTAATCTGCCAACCAGCATTGCTTCAGGAATGGGAGGAAACCAGGGTACCTTTGGAAACCTGGACGTGGAGATAGGAGGATCTGGCTCGAGTGGTAATTTTGCTTCTTCAACTTGAATAACCATTCAATTAAATCACAGATTACCGCACCTTAACTTTGTAACCTTGACATGGTTCTGCGTGCTGAATGCTGAGTTTGCCCTCAAACTTGCCAACATTTTAACCTGACACCTCAAGTCAGCATTTTTTTACATTGACCCCAGACCCCAGTCAGATTTCCCCCAGCCTTCCTGGTGACAACAGGCTGGCTCCAGCGTTTAACTCTCAGTTCTGGTTTCCAGAGAAAAATAGTTTCTCTCCATCTACCCTCTCCAATGCACTAACCACCCCAGGGCTACAGAGCCATGCAGCACGAGGGGTCACCTGGCTCACTAAGTGTGTGCCAATTCTTTCATGAAGCAATGCACCTCGCATAAATCACCCCTTACTCTACTGGACTCAAAGGAACGCAAAGTCTAATCTCGGCAATCTAATCTTTGCTGTGTAACCTTCTTAGCTTTCAGTCGCTGCTCTCACAGGTGAGTGCCTTTATTTTACTGCGCATTAATACATTCATAAGCAGTAGCACATGCGGCATGGTGGTGCAGCGGTAGAGTTGCTGCCTTAAAGCGCAGGAGACCCAGGTTCAATCCCGACTATGGGTGCTGCCTGTGTGGAGTTTGTACGTTCTTCCCATGACCTGCATGGTTTTTCCCAGGAGCTCCGGTTTACTCCCAAATTCCAAAGACTTTTGGTTTGCAGGTTATTTGGAATGGTAAAATTGTAAATTAGCCCTGGTGTATGAAGGATAGTGTTAGTGTGTGGGGATTGCTGGTCGGTGCAGACTCTGTGGATTACATCTCTACACTAAACTAAACAAGTGTATAGGATTTGTTGGAAGGAACTGCGCATGCTGGTTTACACTGAAAATAGACACAAAATGCTGGAGTAACTCAGCGGGACAGGCAGCATCTCTGGAGAGAAGGAATGGGTGAAGTTTTGGGTCGAGACCCTTCTTCAGACTGAGAGTCAGGGGAGAGGGAGACTAGAGATATGTAGGGGTAAGGTGTGAAAACAACAGTTCAAAGCAGACAATGATAAAGGAAATTTAGAATAGTTAGTCTGAAGAAGGGTCTCAACCCGAAATGTCACCCATTCTTTCTCTCCAGAGATGCTGCCTGTCCCGCTGAGTTACTCCAGCTTTTTGTGTCTACCTTTGGTTTAAACCAGCATCTGCAGTTCCTTCTTACACATAGAATAGTTCATTGTGAGCTGCGGGGAAGGAAACATGGAGGCATACAATCAGTAAAATTAATCAGAAGGACAGTGAAACTAGTCTGAGAACTAGGGTGGGGGAAGGACAGAGAGAGAGAGAGAGAGAGAGAGAGAGAGAGAGAGAGAAAAAGCAAGGGTTACTTGGAGTTGGAGAAATCAAATATCATACTGCTGGGTTGTAAGCTGCCCAAGCAAAATATGAGGTCCTGTTCCTCCCAATTTGTGTTGGGCCTCACTCTGACAGGTCAGAGAGGTCAATGTGGGAATGGGAGGGGGAGTTAAAGTGTTTAGCAACATTTCCTTATCAGCTTTGAACCATCGTTTTCACAACTTATCCCTCCATATCTCTAGACTCCCTCTCCCCTGACTCTCACTGAAGAAGGTTCTCGTGCCGAAACGTCACCCATTCCTTCTCTCCAGAGGTGTTGCCTATCCCGCTGAGTTACTCCAGCATTTTATGCGCTTGGGATTATTCTATTCACTTAGCACCCGGCAGAAATCCAGCTGGGTTGCTTAAACCTAGTGAGTCATCGCACAAGACCCAGGAAGGCTGAACAGAGCAAGCTGAGGGACTGGAAGAATGGTGCTGTAACAAATCTTTCCCTTTGGTCATCAATTATTGAAACAATTGATCAAAGAGTCAGACGCAGTAGACTTTTAAAATGGTTTAGACTGAAAGACGCTGCGAGTCTGCCTCGGGTACTGGCAGCAACGACCAGCTCCTGCTCACGTTTAAAAAAACAAAAAAACATTTAACACAAAATGTGACAGGTTCCCAGCTAATAAATAAAATAAATGTTGTGTTTGTTTACCTATAACAGCACTTCATTGGTTTTATTGTGGGAAAACAAGGATTGAAGGTGGGGAGGGGGAAGAATTTAGGATGTGGGACATTGCCTGCACTGATGCACACAGGCTTTAGCATGGAAACGGGCCTTTCCACAACTGAGTCCACCGCGATGGAAGGGCGACCCAGCAGGGGGCAGGTACTTCACTGCTGCGAGGAGATATAGACTATATGATTCATTTTTTGTAATTGTCAACGCCAGAAACGTGGCGTATTACTTAGGTGATTGTGGACCACTGCTGTATGATTTTGCCGGATTGTATGCAAAAACAAAGAATTTAACTGTTGCTAAGTATAATTGAGTTGATCATTGATGATCCACTCTCACTCGTATGTTATCCCACTTTCACAACTCCACCGCTGCCCCACCCTGCCAGCTTCGTGCCACCGTGGCGCCCCGTATCGCTAAACTAAAAGGTGTGTGGAGTAAGCAGGATTATGCTGGAGGTACCTGCAGCGCTGTCACAAACTGGATGGTGCTGACCAGAGCTAGCGCCGAGCCCCGAGGGAAGTTGTGGCGAACCGTGTCCACAAAGTGTGCGCTGTCGATCTTGACGTCCACGAACACGTAGAGCATCTTTATTCCGGCCGTGGCGTCAATGGGAACTGAAAGGGTGAAGAACAGTGAAAGTCAGCCCACTGACCAGAGAGTGAACACAAGGAACAGACCCATAGTCCGCTCCCACCTTCCCTGAATACGCTTCTGATCTTCAGCCCCTGAGGTACTTAATTTCTGCGTCATTTAATTGAATTTAATTTAGTTATCGACCAGCAATCCCCGCACACTAACACCTCCTACACACACCAGGGACAATTTACACTTATACCAAGCCAATTAACCTGCAAACCTGTAGGTCTGGAGTGCGGGAGGAAATCGAAGATCTCGGAGTAAACGCACACGTTCACAGAGAGACCGTACAAACTCCGTACAGACAACACCCGTAGTCAGGATCGAACCCGAGTCTCTGGTGCTGCAAGCACTGTAAGGCAGCAACACTACCACACGGTGTAGCCATGGAAACCGCTTAGAAACAGGCCCTTCGACCCATTGAGTTCACGTCAACCATCGATCATTCATTCCACTGGTTCTACGTTAATTCTGTGGGATTTATAATGCTTGGCAGACATAATACTTCCCCAATTACATGCTGTTGTGTCAGTGTAAAACAGCTCAACAGTGCAAAAGGCAGCGTCTCTGGAGAGAAGGAATGCGTGACGTTTCGGGTGAAGACCCTTATTCAAACTAGTCAGACTATTCTCGACCCGAAACGTCACCCATTCCTTCTCTACAGAGATGCTGCCTGGCCTGCTGAGTTACTCCAGCATTTTGTCTATCTGCGGTTTAAACCAGCATCTGCAGTTCCTTCCTACATAGTCTCCACAGTGCGCCAACTTGGATAGTGGTACTCAATTTAGTTTAATTTAATTTAGAAATGCAGCATGGAAACAGGCCCTTCAGCCCACTGAGTCTGTGCCGACCCTCAATCACCCGTTCACACTAGTTCTACGTTATCCCACACACAGATAGGTCAGGATTGATCCCGGGTCTGTGGTGCTGTGAGGCAGTAACTTTACCAGGTACGTCACTGTGTTGTGCTAGAAGATTGAAGATGAGACACAAACTCTCCATGCCATCGACCCATTCGCCTGTAGGTACTCATTAAGTATGATTAGTTGGGCAAAGTTTTCTGGTATTACTTGGCAGCGTGCAGATGATGTTGTCAAGGCCACTATTTCATTTCTATCCCAAGCTGCCCTTGGAAAGGAGGTGGTGAAAATAATTCTACGGTGTTATTAAGGAAGGAAATTCAGAAAATGATCAGCATACAATAAAGGAACGCAATACATTATCAACTCAGACAGGTGTGGGGCTGAGATGGACTTTTATTCCTCTACTGCTCTGGAAGTTGTTGATTAGTTTCAAGACACAGCAGAGGAATATCCCCTTCGGCCCACCGAGTCCACGCCGACCGGCGGAACCCGTACACTCTCCTACACATTAGGGACATTAGGGTTAATTTTACCGAAGCCAATTAACCTGCAAAACTGTATGTCTTTGGAATGTGGGAGGAAACCGGAGTACCTGGTGAAAACCCACGTGGTCACGGGGACAATGTACAAACTCCGCACAGACAGCATGGTCATGGCGCTCTAAGGCAGCAACTCTACTGCTGTGCGACCATGCTGATGGGAGAGGGGTAGGTGCTCATGGAGCAAGACCCATATGTATTATGGAGAGGCTCAGGCAGCAGCAGTTTATAGTAAATAAATGTGAACTGCCCTAACCTTTGCAGTTTTAATTACATTCACACTAATGGGATGTGAATAAAAACACTCCCATAAATCATTTCTGATTTAAGTTAGAAAATATCAGCCGTATATCAATCGGTTGAAGGGGCACAACATGAGAGACATTTCTCACAGAGAATTAAGCAGAAAGACACAAAGACTCATCCACCCACACATACACACATACTTCTGCCACAATGAGAAGATCTAGGGTTTATGCTCATTGTTGTCACATGTACTGAGATACAGAGAAAAGCTTTTCTTTCCATGCTATTCAGTCAAAAGAGATACTAGACATGAATACAATCAAACCCCACGGAGTACATAAGGCAGATTGAAGAGAAAGTGCAGAATATAGTCTCTCTGTGTTGTAATGTGACGGTTCCAGAGAAAATGGCCAATTTCCATGATCAAGCAGGTTGGACAAATCAGGACTACTCCAGTTTATGGGAGGACTTTGCAAGGACCATTTGAGAAACTTGAGAGGAGTTGGCCCTTGTGTGAGGTACAGGAGGTGTGGCTATGGCAGTCAACAACTTCTATTGCACTTACAGTTGTTTAGTTTAGTTTCGTTTAGAGAGACAGCATGGAAATCGACCATTCGGTCTACTAGGTCTACCTAGGAATCTATCTGGGCAGATAGAGTTTAGAAAGGAGACTGGCACCTTTGCAAGGAGGTTTGAGAGGCAGTGGATTGAGAGGGGGAAATGGGAGGAGAAAGAGAGGGTAAAGGGAGGAAGAGAGAAGGAATTGGAAGGGGTAGGGAGAGACGACGAAGAGAAGATAAGAGAGATAGTAGAAAATGAGGAAGGGGAAAGGGAAAGAAGTTTGGCAGGAAAGTATAGATTGAGAAAGAGGGAGATGAAACAACTTTTATTTTTATTGTATGAAGACAAATAAGACTACAGAAGCTAGAATATAGAAACAAGTATCTGATGCGGGGTCAAATGTTCACCTGCACCTTTCTCCCCCACTGTTTCTGATTGACCCATTCAATTCTTCCAGCAGTCTATTGTAGTTAACGAAGATAGACACAAATTGCTGGAGTAACTCAGCTGGTCAGTCAACATCTCTGGAGAAAAAGGATGGGTGACGTTTCGGGTCGGGACCCTTCTTCAGTCTGAAAGTATAGGGGAGGGAACTGGAGGTAAGAAAAGGCCAGAACAAAGCAGGACTGGTACCAGATGACTTAGGAAGGGTGGAGCCCATAATGGTCCATTGTTGGATGGGGAAGAGGCGATCACATCCTTTTTCTCCAGAGATGCCACTGAGCCGCTACTCCAGCACTTTGTATCTTGTTGCAATTCATGTTTATAGTGCCTTAAAACAAGATCGCAAGGTGATTCAGAGGAGAGTTATTTAACAACTGAGGCTGATAAGATTTGAAACAATGCTTGTGTAGAGAAGTGGGTTTAGAGGAGTGTTTTACACAGCAGAAAGTGGGGAAGAGGACTGTGCTCAACACCAGGTGACCAAACCTCCGGGATGGTTTTGGCAACCTCTTAAAAGCAGTGTGGTGGGTGGAGGGTGAGGAGGAGGAGTTTACTGTACTGATTGTGTAGGAAGGAACTGCAGATACTGGTTTAAACCGAAGATAGACACAAAAAGCTGGAGTAACTCAGTGGGACAGGCAGCATCTCTGGAGAGAAGGAATGGGTGATGTTTTGGGTCGAGACCCTTCCTCAGACTGGTTGGGGATAAGGGAAACGAGAGATATAGTCGGTGATGTAGAGAGATAAAGAAGAATGCATGAAAGATATGCAAAACAGTAGCGATGATAAAGGAAACAGGCCATTGTTAGCTGTTTGCACAAACTCCACCTGGAGTTCCCCAGATTGATCCTGTTTGAGACCTGCTTGTTCACCGCAGTACGCAGGAAGGAAGAAAAGGCGTTGGATCAATTCTCACAGCAGTCTGCTTTGTCAAAACCTCGGACAATTATTGTGAGTCTGCCATCAGGTCACAGAAAACCAGGCAGGTAATTGATCAACCCATGGTTATGGAATGCAACAGGGCAGGACTGCAATGTAGCAGATAAGACTTGAGTTTAACATTACTGAATGCACAGTCCTGCAAAGCTTCTTGGACCTCACGTAGGAGACTTAATGGATCGGCTAGTCAATACAGAGAAACGTCAAGGGCCCCATTAACTCCTCATTACTGCATTAGTAAACCAACAAAGTACTGCCAGGGCACGAATCAATATAGAGCCCAACGCAGATGGAAGGTGGGTTCAAAGCTGAAAAAATGAGTTGGAAGAAAAGAAGTGTTGAAATTGCTCGACACAGAGAGAGTGTATCAGGATGCAAGCTATGGTTGGCAGACGACGACCCAGAGTTCATTTGTTCACGTGCTCACCAAAATAAAGGAGGCTTGTTGTTGCCTTATGGCCAAGAGAAGCACACCAACACCTCGACTTCCATACAAGACTCAGGAAGTTCAGCATGTCCCTAACAACCCTCACCAATTTCTACAGATGCGTCGTAAAAAAACATTTTATCAGGATGCATCACAGCATGGTTTGGGAATAGTGCCATCCAAGGCCGCAAGGAATTGCAGAGTTGTGGACGCAGCCCAGACCATCACCCAAAACCAACCTCTCTTCCATTGTCTCCATGTACACTTCCTGCTGCCTCAGCAAGGCCTCTAGCATAATCAAGATCCCTCTTCTCCCCACTCTAATCAGATAAGAGATACAGAAGTTTGAAAATGCATACATCCAGATTCAGATTTCTTCCCAACTGTTAGCAGGCAACTGTACGGTGCACTCATCAACTTGAGTGTGGTCCTGACCTCCCATCCACCTCATTGGAGACCTTTGAACGATCTTTAATTGGACTTTATCTTGCACTAAATGTGTACCCTTTATCTTTACGCTGTACACAGCTTCATTGTAATTATGTATAGTCTTTTCTTTGACTGGATGGCACACAAACAAAATCTTTTTCACTATACCTCGGTTCATGTGACAATAAACTAAACTAAACTAAATCATCCTCCAGGAATAATGGTCCACAACTCTGGAGAGCGTAGCCCACATCACCAATGATAGAAGGCACCTCTTAATGATGGAGGACATTCAGAATCGCCTTCAAAGTGCTCATACCTCTTTTATCCATCTGTGTAAATGAGTAGCCGAATAGAAGTATAGAAAATTATGAGAGGGTACACAGTCAGATCCTTTTTCCCAGGGGGTGGAAATATCCAACACCAGCTTCAGTAAAATTTGTAAATTGTCCCTAAAGTGTAGGATAGTGCTAGTGTAGCGGGGGATTGCTGGTCCACGCGGACTCGGTGGGCCGAAGGGCCTGTTTCCACGCTATATCTCTAAACTAAACCAAGCCAAACGTTATATTAAAGAACCATTGAACCATTAATGTGGGATCTCCACATTCTGCCAGACCTTGAGGTAGAGGATCTGCTGTGATGGTAATGAACGGTGAAGCACTCCCAAAAGACCGAATGGCCAACTCCTGTTGATAAAGGAACATAGAAATTATCAACAGGAGTTGGCAAAACACAAAGTGCTGGAGTAACACAGCAAGTCAGACAGCATCTCTGGAGAGCGTAGGTAGATGGCATTTTGGGTCGTGACCCTTCTTCAGACTGGTTGGAGTAAGGAGAAGAAAGCTTCAGAGAGAGATGGAGGCAGGACAAAGCCTAGCAAGCGACAGGAGGAAAGACACAAAAAGCTGGTGTAACTCAGCGGGACAGGCAGCATCGCTGGATAGAAGGACTGAGTGACGTTTCGGGTCGAGACCCTTCTTCAGAAGTGACAGGCGGATACAGGTGAGGGGGGATTGACAGGCAGATGGCTGGAGTAAGTGATAAAGGTTTAAGTTAGTTTAGTTTAGTAGATTGTCACCTCCACCGAGGTAGTGAAAAGCTTTTTTGCTTCGTCCTCTTCAGTCAGTGGAAAGACCATGCATGATTACAATTAAACCGCCCACATTGTACAGACACACAATAAAGGGAATAAAAGTTTTGTGCAAGATAATGTAGTTGGTGATGGGATGGTTCAGTTGCTGGATAACAGCTGGGAAGAAACCGTCCCGGAATCTGGAGGTGTGCGTTTTCACATTCCTATACCTGTTGCCTGATGGGAGAGGGGAGAAGAGGGAGATTCGTCCTTGACAAGGTTAGAGGTGAAAAGGAGATAAAGGGTGTCAGATAAGGTGAGAAGAGGGCTGAAATGTAATGCCAGAGGGAGGTATATAGGTGGAAGGGAATGGGGGGAGAGAGGGGGGGAATTAAAACCCTATCCACCTATCACTTGCCAGACTTTGTCGGCCTCCACCTCTCTTTTCCAGCTTGCTCCCCCTCCCCCCTTTTGCAATCAGTCTGAAGAAGGGTCCAGACCCCTAAAGTCATCTGTCCATTCCCTCCACAGATGCTGCCTGAGCCGCTGAGTTCCTCCAGCACTTTGTGTTTTGCTCAGGGTTCCAGCATTTGCAGTCTCCCTTTTACTCAGTATTTACTCTCTTCATCTCCATCTCGAGGGACGGCAATCTCTACCTTTCAAACGGGCAGGAACAGTGAGTGTCACCACCTCCCACCTCCATGTCCCATTCCAGTGAATCAAAATCCTTGGTCTTCCTTCTTTGGAAGGAGTACAGTAGCTCAAGAAAATGGCTCACCACTTTCCCAAGGGTTTTGAGGAAGTGGCAAAAATCGCTGACAAATCTTGAGACACAAAGACTGGTGGCTAAATATATTGCAACAGCCTGAAAGAAAAAAAAATCATGCTTCTCTGTCAGCATCCCCAAAGAAGTTACCCACATTTTTCTGTATTTGAAAAATTGCTGGCTTCACTCACAGTCCAAAGAAAATCATAAATAAAAAAGGTTGCCCAGTCATTTATTTAATTCCCATTTTGGAACCTTAACTTGTCTGTTGGATGTGCTCCATTATTAATGATCATAGTCATAGTCATAGAGTGATACAGTGTGGAAACAGGCCCTTCGGCCCAACTTGCCCACACCAGCCAACATGTCCCAGCGACACTAGTCCCACCTGCCAGCATTTGGTCCATATCCCTCCAAACCTGTCCTATTGTGTACTTGTCTAACTGCTTCTTAAATGTTGGGATAGTCCCTGCCTCAACCACCTCCTCTGGCAGCTTGTTCCATACCCTCTGTGTGAAAAAGTGAAAAAGTTACCCCTCAGATTCCTGTTAAATCTTTTCCCCATCATGATTCAGAAAGGTTGGCTGTAAACACGGAGGTGGTGAAAGGCGCTACTGAAATGCAACTTCTACCTCAGCTCTGCCGTGGGACACGTTACATGTCAGCTATTTCCAGACAGGACTACAAGATGACATTTTCATTCCAGCCTCGTGGTCTCCGGGAAAGATGTGCAGGAATTAGTGTCAGGTTTGAGGGCAGCGGCTGTACCGTCACCCCGGCCCCGCTGGGAAATACTCCGAAGCTGCCGCAACGCATTTCACTTAGGATGCTAAGGAGCTGTCAGGAGACAGGAATCCATAATCCCCCTTTGGCCTGCGCTGAATATGGAGCTAAGGAGGCAGAGGTCGCCGAGAGGTGCTTTAATGCTCCCCGCTAGCCAACACACATGTAAAAGAAGACTCTTCCAATCGTCGCATCACAAACAAAGTTCACGAATCTTTCATGTGGGGGTCAGTAACCTTCACACTGAAGCAGCTGGTTACCTCTGCCTGCCTGCCATCTGCATTTAATGACACTTCATAAGGAGCTGTCTGAGCTTGCAGGGGCAAGCGGTGAAGGACACACACTCACAGCCAGCACTCTGCAGCGACCCAGCCAACACCTCATGCCACACTCCTCCTTCTCCTCCTCCCTCCCCCCGCCTCATTTTATCATGCCAATTATATGACTTTCAAGTTTACAACAGAAATTAGAGCAGAATCTTGAGAGACAAAGACTGGAGAGTAAGTATATTGCAATTGCCTGAAAGGAAAAAAACCCATCCTTTTCTGCAAGCTTCACAAATGGTTGCCCACATCTTTTTGTATTCCAAATATTTATACTTTTCAATGTAATTATTATCTATGCACCAGCAGTGAAGCTTACAAGCAGCAGCATTTTTCATTTCACTGCAGTGGTGCAGCTGGTAGAGCTGCTGCTTCACGGCGCCAGAGACCCGGGTTCGAATGCTGTCTGCGCGGAGTTTGCATGTTCTCCCTGTGATCACCTGGGTTCCTCCGGGTGCTCTGGTTTCCTCCCACATCCCAAAGACATACGGGTTTGTAGGTTAAATGTTCTGTTAATTACCCATGGTGTGTAGGAAATGAACGCGAAAATTGTGAAAGTGAGATACCATAGAGTAGCGTGAGCGGGTGATCGATGGCCGTGGGCCTGGTGCATCGATGAGCCTGTTTCCATGCTGTATCTTTCAACTAATTAATCAATCAATTTGTGATCAACAACAGGGTTGTCAGATTCAGCCTAGGTGTGATTCCACTGAATGGCTCTGAAAATACTGATCTTTCTGTATAAACACCAGCCATATATGTGTGTGGATATATGTGTCTAGGCAGTGGGGAGCGATGGGGGGGGGGGGGGGGGGGGGGACGGACTTCAATGGTTGGTCTTAAAAGGAAAGCAAACTCAGTCAAAGTTCAGACACAAGGAACTGCAAATGCTGGGATCTTGAATAGAACACAAAGTGCCGGAGTAACTCAGTGGGTCAGGCAGCATCTGAATATGGGTGAAGAGCCCCGACCCAAAACGTCGCCTGTCCATTCCCACCACAGATGCTGCCTGACGCACTGCGTTCCTCCAGCTTTGAGTTTAAGTCTAATTTCAACCCACTGCGTAGCTGCACAGAATTAGTAACCCAGTAGCTGGGGAGGAGACTGTAAGAGAGGATTTGTGAAAGAAAAACAGAAAGTGCTGGAGTAAGTTAGCGGGCCAGGCAGCATCTTTAGACTTCAGTCTTTAGAGATACAGCCGATAAACAAGCCCTGTTTCTGATCTGGTCCACACTGGCCAGCAATCACCCTGTACACTCGCACTATCCTACGTACTGAGAACAACTGCCAATTAACTTACAAACCTGTACATCTTTGGAGTGTGCGAGTAAACTGGGGCACCTGGAGAAAACCCACATGGTACAAACGCCGTTCAGACAGCACCCGTGGTCAAACCTGATCAAACCCGGGTGTCCGGCACTGCAAGGCAGCAACTCCACCGCTGCACCACTGTGCTGCGCCCCCCAAGAGAACATGGGGAACGTTCTTCAGAGAACATGGATAGGTCAGGGCTCTCGCTTAACTTTTTTCCCCTGTTGCCAGCCGGGCAACCTTGGCAGCTTTTTAGGTTGCCAAATGACAGTTTAGGTGGTCATTGAAGACGGTTTGCATGACGCGTGCGATAATGTGCTCGGACGAAGTGCGTAGTTACCAGTCGGAATTATGCTCAATGAAGCATTCACATATTATGTTCAAGAAGGAACTGCAAATGCTGGAAAATCGAAGGTAGACAAAAGTGCTGGAGAAACTCAGCGGGTGCAGCAGCATCTATGGAGCGAAGGAAATAGGCAACGTTTCAGGCCGAAACCCATCAGTCTGAAGAAGGGTTTTGGCCCGAAACATTGCCTATTTCCTTCGCTCCATAGAAGCTGCCGCATCTGCTGAGTTTCTCCAGCACTTTTGTCTACTTTCACATATTATTTCTGCTTCAAATAACTCACAAACTAAACACATTCACCAATCAAGACATGATATATACCACAATGACATGCAGCAAAATTATAATACAATATCTCAACTCTTTTTACACATTGCAATTAATGCAATTTCTATTAGTTCTTTCCACTTCCAAACAAAAATGCGGTTGGGTTATTCAGAATATGATCAACCTGCGTCAATAAATCCTGGACCATGGTAACATATATGCTTAACCATGCACACTAGATTGACGCAAGCATGTTTTCTGTGAAGGACCGAAAATTACCATGACATGGCCATAGCATGGGTCGTTATTGCTATTGGCACAGAAACACTCTGGCTTCCCACATAATTTATCCATAACAAAATATACAGGTTGCAAGGACATTTCTAAAGGCATTTTATGATAATAGCTGTTAAAACCGACTATACCCATCTGGCAGGTTAAACATTACACTAACTAACAAGAGATGGCCAAAGGACATAACTGCAGCAAATGTTCTTTTGGTAATATGTTTAAAGGTGTCAAAACAAATAATAACATTGGGAATTAAAACACATTTGATTACATTCCGTTATCAAACATAATCAATGTTCGCTCTGAAGACCATGAAGCACAATAGGGCCAGGGGATGTGTGAATCAATGCGGGGTGGATAGATGGCGGGGGGGTTGTGAAGGCAATCGGTGCGGAATGGATGGATTGAGGCAGGTGAATTAGTACGTGTTGGTTGGAGTATGTAAAATTGTGAGGGGAGAGCACGGGGGATGTCAGTGGTGTTGAATGGGGGGGATCAGTATGGGATGGATGGGGGGGGGATCAGTATAGGATGAATGGGGGGTTCAGTACAGGATGAATGGGAGTAGACAAAAATGCTGGAGAAATTCAGCGGGTTAGGCAGCATCTATGGAGCTAAGGAAATAGGCAACGTTTTGGGTCGAGACCCTTCTTCAGACTGTTCCCCCCATTCTCCTTGAATGGGGGGATCAGTACAGGATGGATGGGGGGGTCAGCACAGGATGGATGGGGGGGGGTCCGCACAGGATGAATGGGGGGGGTCAGGACAGTGTGGATCAGAGGGTCTATGCAGGATGAATGGGTGATCACTACAGGATGAATGAGGGGATCAGTAAAAGATGAATGGGAAGATCACTACAGGATGGATGGGGGGATTGGTGCAGGGTAAATGGAGGGTGGGTCAGTACGGGATGAATGGGAGGATCAGTGCAGTATGAATGGGGGGAGAAGTGCAGGATGGATGGGAAGGGGGGTCAGTACAGGATGAATTGGGGGACCAGTGTAGGATGGATGGGGGTGGTGGCAGGAGAATCAATGCGAAGTGGGTAGGGTGATGAATAGATTGGGGGGGGGGGTAGATGGGGAGGGGAGCACAGGGGATGTCAGTGAGGACTGAATAGAGGAGGGAATGGGGATCAGTGCGGGATGGAGAGGAGGGGTCCCAGGATAAGAGTGGTGGAGGGGGGCGTACAAGAGAGAGAGAGAGAGAGAGAGAGAGAGAGAGAAAGAGGGGGGAGGATGGGGCAGATGAGATGGGGAGGAAGGAAGGTCAGCGCTCCTCGGACAACATCGTCCCGCTGCCTTGGCCGTCCCTGTCCAACGCCAAAGTGCCGCCGCCTCCTCGCCACCGCCAACCGACAGCAAGGTGCGGGGCCGAGCGGTGCAGCTTAAAGATCCTATAGCTGTGGTCAATGGCACCCGGGCAACCGCTAATTTCGAGCCCTGTAGGTGACGTTTTTGGTCGGGACCCTTCTTCAGACTGATTGCAGGAAACTGGATGAGTGGAGGGGCAGGACAGAGCATGGCTAGTAATAGGTGAACACTGCTGAGAGGGTTTTTCGATAGGCAAAAGAGAGGATTTGTGCTTGGTCTTCATTTAGAGATTGCGAAGGACCT
The DNA here is from genome assembly GCA_038087875.1 of Malacoraja senta. Lineage (NCBI taxonomy): Eukaryota > Metazoa > Chordata > Chondrichthyes > Rajiformes > Rajidae > Malacoraja > Malacoraja senta. The sequence continues at coordinate 25,887,757 of CM075982.1, forward strand.
CCTGTTCTAGGAGGTTGCTCCACTTTGCATTTATTTAAAACCAGATTTTCTTTACCACTCCCAAAACACGAAGAGTTGAAATTCATTCCTGCGCCCACAGATATTCAAAATTTGATTTAAAAAATATTTGTTCCTTATTAAAAATACATTTCCAGTGAGTGTATTTTCACGCTTCTCTCTCAGCAGGGTGCCACATTACTAATGCAACCTGCCCACCTCAATATGGCATCTGAAGAATTCAATAATTGCCTGAAAAATGTTGCCTACATTGGCTGGGAGAATATTAAGGCAGAAACAGCAGTGCCTAAAGTAGCAAGCTAGTCAAATGCCACTGCAATGCTGCTTTATCTATCTTAGACAGTCCTCCAGGGAAGAAAATTCTGTGCATTCACAACTCTTGAGATGGTGGTCGGGGCAGGGGTGGATGGAGCGAGATCTGACGGTGGAATTTTTTAGCTTAAAGGCAATCAACCCAAGGCGTGGCAGTCAATGGTAAAAGATAAGTGGTTTAAATATTGGTTCATTATTGTCATTATTGTCAGGTGCAGTGAAAAGCTTTTGTTTACGTGCTATCCAATTAAATCAGAGAAGACTATATGTGAGTACAATCAAGCCATGCACAAGAACAACAGGTAGAGCAAAGAGAAAAATAACAGAGGGAAGAATATAAATTTCCAGCATTTATAGTGTTTCAGTTCAAGAGAAGAAGTCCAATGTTCCTAATGAGGTAGGTTGGAAGGATGTGCTGGCCCTGAAGAGAGTCCAGAGGAGGTTTACAAGAATAATCCCAGGAATTAGTGGGTTAACGTATGCTGAGCGTTTGACGGCACTGGGCCTGTACTTGCTGGAGTTTAGAAGAATGAGGGGGGGGGGGACCTCATTGAAACGTACAGAATAATGAAAAGCTTGGATAGAGTGGATGCGGAGAGGATGTTTCTACTAGTGGGAGAGTCTAGGACCAGAGGTCATAGCTTCAGAGTTAAAGGACGTTCCTTTAGGAAGGACATGAAAAGGAATTTATTTAGTCAGAGGGTGGTGAATCTGTGGACTACCTTGTCACAGAAGGCTGTGGAGGCTGAGTCAATGGATATTTTTAAAGCAGAGATAGATAAGATTCTTGATCAGTATGGGTGTCAGGGGTTATGGGGAGAAGCCAGGAGAATGGGGTTAGGTGGGAGAGATAGAACAGCCATGATTGAATGGCGGAGTAGACTTTATGGGCCATATGGCCTAATTCTGCTCCTATCACTTATGACCTTATGACCCTAACCTATGGAAGGATTGTTCAGTAATCTGACACTAGAGGGGAAGTAGCTGTTCCTGAGCCTGATGCAACGTGCTTTCAAACTTTCGTATTTTCCGCCTGATGGGAGTGAGATGAGGAATGACCGTGGTAAATAAAGGTCCTTGATTATGTTGGCTGCTTTCCTGAAACAGCATGAAGTGCAGATGGAGTCAATGGTGAGGAGTCCGATCTGCTTGATGGATTTATTGTGTATATATGGTCTATAGACACACTGAACTTTTATCTTCCGTTTTGTATTATGTTTACATATTCTGTTGTGCTGCAAGCAAGAAAGAATTTCATTGTCCTATCTGGGGCACATGACTATAAAACTCTCTTGACTCTTGACTTGACGGCCACAGCCACAATTCTCTACAATTTCTGGTGGTCTTGGGCAGAGCTGTTCTCTGTTGGAAAAATATCCAGTGAGAAAGAGATTTTAAAAAAAATGCAGATTGTTGTTATGATCAGGAAAGGCAGTGGAACCAGATTCAATAACAGTGAATCCCCCTCCACTTGTGCTGTACACTGGATACACAATTCACAACTTTCCTTTCCCGAGTTTAACAATTTGCAACTCATTGTCCTTTTGGCTCACACCTGCCTCTTCATCTCTGGCGATCAAATACCTCCCTTGCCTGTGTTCACCTATTGCCAGCTATGCTCTGTCCTGCCCCTGCTCTCTCCCAACTTTCTATCCTGCCCAACTATAATCAGTATGAAGAAGGGTCCCGACCCGAAACGTCACCTATCCATGTTCTCCAGAGATGCTGCCTGACCCGCTGAGTTTCTCCAGCATTTTGTGCCATCTTTTCAATAAGAGTGAGCTGTGGGAATGATGCTAAATTGGATCATGTTTTTGAAAAGCTAGCAGGGAAACGATGGTCTGAGTGGCCTTCTCCTGTGCTCCAAGATCTCCCAAGCAGCAGCCACGTGGCAGGGGGTAAGACAAACATTAAGCAAATTACAGGCATGAAAGAAAAGATAAATTGCACCCAGCCTGCATGTTAAAACAAGCGAGCAATAAAAAAAAAAATATTATCTCAAAAAAATGCCTTGCTTTGTCAATGGCAATTGATGAATAATTAAGAGAGAGAGGAGGCCTGAGTATGGATTGGCCATTTCTTTGCAGCTAAATGTTCTTTCCACTTTCACCTCTCAGCAATCAGCTGCAGGACCTATCTGTCTCACATGTAAAGGGCAGAAATATTTCGACTATCAAACAAGCTGTCATTTCGGAGAATTTTGCAGAAATTACCAGCTACATCAAACTGCATCAGTAATTTTGCTCTCAGCCGTCAAAGTTGTGGGCAAATAATGGAACTCCTGACACTCACCAGCTAAAGGATAAAAAGGCTTGTCTACTGGATTATCTTTAAACCAGTTTAAAAAATATATATTTTTCCATCCCCTCTATGAGCACATAATAAACCAGACAAACAGACAGAACGATCCACCAGAGGCTGTCAATTCTGCAGGAACGGGCTGGAGTCTCCAGGAACCGAAGGTTAATCACTGGGTAAAACACAAAGTGCTGGAGGAACTCAGTGGGTCAGGTCAGGTCAGGCAGCGTCTGTGGAGGTGACGTTTTGGGCCGGGACCCTATATCGGACTGATCTGAAGTCTCTAAATCTCCGGGTTACTGACACAAGCAAACCCATGTCACAGAACAAACATCGCAAGGGTAATGAAAAATTGTGCGCTGGAATTTAAAATTTCATGCATATGGATTAATAAGGGATTGTTTGACTGGCAGCCAAGATTCATTCAATCCCATAAGGAAACATTTTATTATTCGCTCATGAAATATGAGTATTGATGACAATTTTCTGGGAGCTATTACAGGTAGACTATAGCAGATAGGACATCAGTGAATCAGATGGGTTTTCACAACTATCTGTCCACAGAACATAGAAAAGTATGACACAGGAACAGGCCCTTCGGCCCATGATGTCTGTGCTAAACGTGATGTCAAGATAGACTAATGTCATCTGCCTACACATGATCCATATCCCTCCATTCCCGCCTATCCATGTGCCTATCTAGAAGCCTCTTAAACACCACTATTGTATCTGCCTTCACCACCACTCTTGGCAGTGCGTTCCAGGCATCCACCACCCTCTTTCTGTAATGGGGGCAACCTCAACTGACGCAATCCTCCAAAAGCAGCCTAATCAAAGTCCTATAAAGCTGCATCAGGACTTCCCAACTCTTATACTCAATGAAAGTGAGCATTCTTTGCCACTCTATCTCCTTGTGTTGCCACTTTCAGGGAGCTATGGATCTAAGATCCCTCTGCACATCAGTGCTGTTATGGGTGTTGCCATCAACCATACACTTTCCCTTTACACATGGTTACCATGACCAAGACTTTCCTTTGAAACTCAAATTTATTTCACTAATCATGTATGAACCCGCGTCTCCAGATCAACAGGGAGGGAAGGCAAGGCAAGGCATAACAGATATGTTGGACAACCAACATTGGGCGTTGGAAGCGCAAGGGTGAATGCACAAACAGAGCTATAGGTTTCATCTCCAGACATCTTGGTACAGAAATATTCACTCACCTTAGATACTGACTAATGAGTAGACCTATTTAGTAAACTCATACATTCACTGTTTAAACTCTTGAGGGATGTTCTTTCCCTTAAAATCTCCCATCCTCTTAATGCTGAAGCCTCCAACAGCAACATCATTCATTATTGGCTGTGGCTCAATGATTAGCCTCTCAGCAGAGTTGGAAGATATGACGTTGAAGTCCCACTCCAAGGACCAGAGGCATCGTTCAAGCTAAAAATCCCACTGCAACACCAAGGGAGAGCTGAACAATCAGAGGCGCCAACCTGTTTTAGACAACATCCACCCCTTTAGGAATGCATGAAGCATTGGTTTGAAGGTGTGTAGAGAATCTATTAGTCTATTTCTTTATGTTTGTCCTTTAGGCACCATCATTAACCCAGATTGACTGGTCCCGATTTCACGCCACCTACCTGATCTGAATGCCATGTTTCCTACATCACAATAATTACCAATCTTTCAAAGAAAACTTAAGTTCCTAACATAAGTTCTGAGTTATTGTTAAGGTAGCTGACAGCCTTTTAGAACATTGAACAGCACAGCAGAGCACAGGAACAGGCCCTTCATCCCACAATGTCCATGTCGAACATGATGCCAAGTTAAACTAACCTCCTCTGCCTGTACGTAATCCATATTGTTCATTCCCTGCATTACCATGTACCTATCAAAAAGCCTCTTAAATACCACTATTGTGTCTTTTCCGAGGTGTGTTCAGAATGGTCTGAAAGTGGAGCTGGTTTTGCCAAAATCATTTTGAGGTTTAAGAAACGAGGGGCAAATGAGCAAAATTCTGTGCGATGTGTCAAGATGTCTGTAGACACGGCATGGTGGTGCAACGGTAGAGCTGCTGCCTTACAGCTCCAGAGACCTGGGTTCAATCCTGACTACAGGTGTTGTCTGTTTGGAATTTGTACGGTCTCCTCGTGACTGGGTTTTCTCCGGGTGCTCTGGTTTCCTCCCACACTCCAAAGACGTACGAGGATGTAAATTGTTCCTGGTGTGTAGAATAGTGCTAGTGATCGCTGGTCGACATGGACTGGGTGGGCCGAAGGGCCTTTATCCACACTGTATCTCTAAACTAAACTAAACTGTGGAAACCTGCTGAACCAACAAATAGTCTGGCAGGCAGTGTGAAGCACTTCTAGATATACAAGGCATTGCTGCAAGTGGAATTGACTTCAATTAATAATAAGATTTGGAGATTTTTAAAATAATTCCCACCTCCCCAACCTGTAAGGTCATTGCTGCCTTCGAGGCATCCTGCAGGATATTTCAATCTCGCTGCTTCCCCAGGCAAACGCACCCATTTCTTCAACCCGAGCTGGTTGCTAAGCTCCATGCACTGTTGCCAAGAAAATTATGTCACACAAGTCCTTCCTTTAGCTCCCAACCACAGTGAGTTCTGTAAAGAATGAAAGGAAGATCCTGCAGATTTTACATAATTAGCTGGTTGAAAAATCTTGTATTTATGCAAGAACAAAAGAAATCAGAGAAATAGGCCACAAAGTCCCTAGGGTTGTTCCGTTTTGAGTCAGATCAGGGCTAATCTATTGCAAGTCTTTTCTGCTTGATGCCCGTTCCCAGATTCCCTTACTGTACACAATCTGTTAACATCTCTTGCTGTTCATCAACTATACATTTCTAGCCTTCTGAGGAAGAAAACTCCATTATTCACTTGTCTTTGAACGAAGATAATATTTGTTTCATCTCAGTCCTAAATAATCAACTCTTTACCCCAAGACTATGATGTCTTGTCTTACACTCCCAGCCAGTGAACCTCACTCTCAACAATCACCTTGTCAAGACCTTGGATATTTTATGCGCTTCAAGAAGTACATCTCACATTTATCTAAATCTCATAGACGCCTCTCATTCTACACATTCGCTCCTCATTGGACAACCTTCTCTACCAAGGAGTCAATTTTGAGAACCTTTGTTGAATTCCATCTATGATAAATTATATACTTTGAGCATGCATCATGCATTTTCTTCCAATTATTCCAAAGTTGTTTCTGGAGTTACTCTGGAGTTGGTATAAGTTCTCTGTAGGGTTAACGTGCTGTGGTAACATGCAGCAAGCAGCCAACTTGAATGCAGGTCGAGAGTCACAAACAGCAGTCATATAAAAGGCCAGGTCATGAATCTGTTTTGGTTGGAGTAGAATGGCAGCTAGGATATTAAAACAGTGAACTGCTCCTTGTCCAGCCAAACTGGTAGAGCTGCTGCCTCACAGCGCCAGAGACCCAAGTTCAATCCTGATCTCAGCTGCATCTTCTCCTCGTGACCAAATGGGTTTCTTCCCGGTGTTCCAGTTTCTTCCCACATCCAAAATACTTGTGGGTTTGTAGGTTAGAAACATAGAAAATAGGTGCAGGAGTAGGCCATTCGGCCCTTCCAGCCAGCACGGCCATTCAATATGATCATGGCTGGGACTGATTGTCCAAAATCCCAAATAAGGTTAATTGGCCTCTGTAAGTTGTTTGCAGTTTGTAGGGAGTGGATGTGAAAGTGGGATAACATGGAACGTGTGTGAACGGGTGATCAATAGTCAGCGTAATTCAGTGGGCTGATAGATCTATTTATCTACAAATCCACCATCACAAGAAAATGATGCCTTGGTTTCAGACCCCATGCATTAAATTTCAAACGCAAAATACAGTAGGTGCTGAAAAAAATTAACCTGTCAGAATAAGGATGGAAACATAGAAACATGGAAAATAGGTGCAGGAGTAGGCCATTCGGCCCTTTGAGCCAGCACTGCCATTCAATATGATCATGGTTGATCATCCAAAATCAGTACCCCGTTCCTGCTTTCTCTCCATATCCCTTAATTCCGTTAGCCCGAAGAGCTAAATCTAACTCTGTCTTGAATACATCGGATCTTTAATCAGAAATTTGTCAGCTCCGTAACATTTCTGTACTTTCTCCGTAAGTGTAACATTATAATGCTGACAAACTATTCTGCCCTCTGGTATTTTTCTCTATGCACTACCTGTTGTACTTGTGTATGGCTTGGTTGTCTTCATGAACACTATGATTTGACTCGGTAGCATGCAAACACATCTTGTCACTATATTTCAGCACACGTGACAATAACAAATCAATACCAATACCATTTGCTCTGATTTTCGCCACAAATGCCTCCTGCGTTGTTGAGTATTTCAATCATTGTCTAGAAATACTAGAAATCCATTCAGATGAGCCTTTGCTCCTCTCAGTCAGATCTGATACAATGCTCAGAGTTTACAGGGGGAAAAGTCCACGGCTAAATGATTGAGAACGAGAGAGGGAGAGAGGCAGAGAGAGAGAGAGAGGGGCAGAGAGAGAGAGAGAGAGGGGCAGAGAGAGAGAGAGAGAGAGACAGAGAAAGAGAGAGAGCAGAGAGAGAGAGGCAGAGAGAGTGAGAGGCAGAGAGAGAGAGAGGCAGAGAGAGAGAGAGGCAGAGAGAGAGAGAGGCAGAGAGAGAGAGAGAGGCAGAGAGAGAGAGAGAGGCAGAGAGAGGCAGAGAGAGACAGAGAGAGGCAGAGAGAGAGAGAGAGGCAGAGAGAGAGAGAGGCAGAGAGAGAGAGAGAGAGAGGCAGAGAGAGAGGCAGAGAGACAGAGAGAGAGAGAGAGAGAGAGGCAGAGAGAGAGAGAGAGGCAGAGAGAGACACAGAGAGAGAGAGGCAGAGAGAGAGAGGCAGAGAGAGAGAGAGAGGCAGAGAGAGAGAGAGAGAGAGAGAGGCAGAAAGAGAGAGAGGCAGAGAGAGGGAGAGGCAGAGAGAGGGAGAGGCAGAGAGACAGAGAGAGAAAGAGGCAGAGAGAGACAGAGGCAGAGAGAGACGGAGGGGGAGGGGGAGGGGTAGAGGGAGAGGGAGAGACACCAACAATTGCCAGTCATCACCAATACCACTTGTACATGCATCAATGTTACTCTGAAGCACAAGCTTGCTGAACAGCAACACTTAATACATGTTGAGTCCTATCAGCCTCACTAAAAGCAGGGGCAGATGAACCAAACCCAATGAATTATCGAGGCTGTAATGATTGTGTAATTGTGATTAAGTACAGCGTCCAAGCTGAGATAACGGGATCATCTGTTTCTGTCAACCAGCAAGTAATCATGAAGTATGAGGAACCTTGGCCGCACAATGTGGATGGTGGCTTGAAACCTCATATTAGGCAACTCTAATTTGATACGTTTACACAAATGTTTTAACCGCATGGAAGAGAATTACAACACCCCAATGAACAGGAGACACAACAAACTGCAGATGCTGGAATCTTGAGTGAAACACAAGATCCTGTCCCTCTTCCCGCTCCATCCCAACGCTCCCTCGCACTGAGCTGTAAGCAGAACCGTCATCCACAGCCCTCAATAAACTGGAGTTCATCGTGACCTGGGGGCTCGCACTCTCAAATTGTAGGTTGAAGACTCAGTGTAGACACCTGGTACAGATATCTGGGTTGCTATTCCAGTACAACATTGAACGGACAAGAAGGTAAACTCTCTTCTCTTATCACAGATTAAAAGATTCCTGAAGCACTATTTTGAACAATAGGGGTCCCATCGATATTTATTTCCCAATCACCATGGTTACAGCAGATGGAGACACAAGAGACAGCAAATGTTGGAAACTTGAGTAAATAACAAAGTGGTGGAGGAACTCACGAGGGTCAGGCAGCATCCGTGGAGGGAAATGAACAAATAATGGTTTGGAACTATCAGTCTGAAGAAGGGTCTTGATCCTGAAATGTCACCCATTCCTTCTCTCCAGAGATGCTGCCTGTCCTGCTGAGTTACTCCAGCATTTTGTGTCTATCTTCGATTTAAACCAGCATCTGCAGTTCTTTCCTACACTAATAATGGTTTGGATCAGGACCCTTCTTCAGAATGATCAATCTGAAGAAGGGACCCAACCTGAAATATAGACACAAAGTGCTGGAATAACACAGCGGGTCAGGCAGCATCTCTGGAGAACAAGGATAGGCGATGCTTCAGGTCGAGAGAATCCTTTTTACTCTAGCACTTTGTGTCTATCTTTGGTGTAAACCACTATCTGCAGTTCTTTATCCCAACCTGAAATGTCTTCCCTCTACAGATGCTGGCTGACTCACTGAGTTTCTCCAGCACTTTGCTTTTCCCTCTACAGATGCTGCCTGACTCACTGAGTTTCTCCAGCACTTTGCTTATCAAGCACTAAAGCAGATTATCTGGCCAGTCACGTATTTGTTGTGCAGATAACCCTTGTTACAATGGGTAAGGGGGTGGGGTGGGGTTATGCTGTCTGTTATTGTCAATAGTCTATTATAACCAAGTAAGAGATTCGCTCCAATCACCTAGTGATCACTCAATGAAACAACGGGTTGTTTTCAAATTCAGGGTTATTTTTAACAGCTAAAAATATATTTTTGTTACTACAAAATACTGAAGGCTGTTTGTTACATTGTTTAATAGATTATCATTGCACAAGTGTCGATCGACATAATTGCTTGTCAATTTCAATGACCTCCAGCCTGTGTTCTCAAGACAGTGGTGTCTGATTAGTGTTGGGATACTCAGTCCGCTAGAACCCATTACAAAATGGTCTGTAATAACAAGGATAAGACTGCAGTTCATCTCTGGGTGATCCACTGTCCCGTGATGATGCACCCCAGTTCCACATTCCCCAAACAACAAACAACTTCACAAAAGAAGAGTCCCTTCACAACCTTATTACAATGAGATCTCATCTCACCCTTCCATACTCCAGAAGGTATAGGCTTATTCTGCTTAGTTATTCCACGTAAGAAAACCACACATCCTAGAAATCAATGGCAGGCACCATTTCTAAAGCAATCATGTCCACCTCTATATAAGAAGATCGTGTTACAACAATAATAACTATACTTGGCCACAAAGCATTCTGAAAAATTCTTAAAGGTTCACAAAAGGGTCTATATAAATATCGCCCTCAACTGCATAAGTCTGAAGAAGGGTTTCGGTCGGAAACGTTGCCTATTTCCTTCGCTCCATAGATGCTGCTGCACCCGCTGAGTTTCTCCAGCATTTTTGTGTACCTATACCTATCAATTGCCAGGCTTTGTCCTACTCTCACCACTTTTACAGTCCCCCCCCCTCCCTACCATTGAATCAGTCTGAAGAAGGGTCCCGACCTGAAATGTCACCTATCCATTCCTTCCACAGATGCTGCCTGACCTACTGAGCTTCCAGCACTTTGTGTTTTACTGAGGATGCCAATGTCTGCAGCTCCTTGTGTCTCTATATCAATACAGGTTTCGCTGTGTCTGGGGGATGTGGGTGGGCTACTGAATGAATGAATGATTGAAAGAATGAACACTTTATTGTGACAATTCTTTGTTTTGCATACCCAAGGTATGCAAAGAGTCACCACATAAAGAGCACCGACGTTACTAAGTATCTCATGCCAGATCCTCCTTTGTTCTCCCCCCCCCTCGCCCCACCCCCCTACCCCTCTCCCCCTCTCCCCCCTCCCTCATTGCAGTTCCCCAACGACGGGTCCTCATTGTATTTGGAGTGGGCCAACAAGACAACTCATGGTTCAGGATATGAATCTCGGTACAGTTAGCTCCCAGGAGCTGGCAGAAACACACTGGGTGACGAGGGTGGGCCACTTGTATTCAGACTGGGCTGACAAGACAGATCATGCTTCTGGTGATGAGTCTCTGTGCACTTATCTCCCATGAGCTGGCAGACAAACGACTGAACTGAACTGCACTCCGCAGCTACAGGTTTGACAGTAATTTAACAATCCGACTGAGCAAGGCAATGTGAACAGGCAGTTTGAGGAGGAGTCAAGCTGCTGCATCTGGTTTTATGGGTTAAACAGGCACTTGGCTGTCCACAGGTACACGAATAAAAATATCAAATTCATGCCACAGCGACAGGCTTAACATCTGCCCTTTATTTCTTGGAGTAGACTTGAAATAGATTAACCTTAAAATTAGAGCCAGGTTCTTGTCAGGAAGCACTTCTTCACACAGAGGGGGTGTGGGGGGTGTGGAACGCTGCAACTTTCTCTCTCGTAGCCTTACGAGTTTGGGCGAGGGCAACTGGAGATCTCAAACCAGATGGTGTTTTAGTCACGTGAAGGAGATGAGGAGAAGAGGAGAATCTGACCTGGGTCAGATATAGAGGTAGGCCGATCTAACGAGAGGGGCTAAAGAGAATCCTCATTCCAACAGATACCACGATCCACACTTAGCCAAGTCAGTTGATATTTTTAAGGCAGAGATAGATAAATTCTATGTCAAGGGTTATGGGGAGAAGGCAGGAAAATGGGATTAGGAGGCAGAGATCACCCATGATTGAATGGCAGAGTAGACTCGATGGGCCGAATGGCCTAATTCTACTCCTATAACTTGTCAACGGAGGACACTGCCACTGGGTTAGACTCAAGGAACCCACGCATTCAATGAAAACTGTTCTGTGTGCACATTTTACACACTGTGTTACCCACAGATGTATCTTCATCAATCACACCAGCAAAATAAACTATGGCAAATTTAAAAAAAATATTTGGGATCTCCTGTCAAGAAAATTAAAGAATGGAAGATTCTATGACTTGAATTGATTGAACTGAACGATACAGCATGGAAACAGGCCCTTTGGCCCATCAAATCCATGCTGATGACCATTCACTCTAGTGCTATGTTATCCTACTATGCATCTACTCCGAAGTATTAGGGACAATGTGCAGGGGCCAATGACTATAACACACAAAACCACACATCTTTGTGGTGTGGGAGGAAACCGGAGCACACGGAGGAAACCCAGATGGGCACAGGGAAAACGTGCAAACTCCACGCAGACAACACCCGTAGTCAGGATCAAACCCAGGTTTCTGGTGCCGTGAGGCAGCAGCTCTACTGTCTCCTCTTGTGAATCTCGCTTTGGATGTGTTTACTTTGCAGCCATGTGTGATCCTCGGGCTCTGCTGATTTGGCAGCAGGTTGAAATCAGTGAGCAGCGATTGTCACACACTTAGCCTGTAGCCTTGGGCCTGTGGCTTGTCAACTGACTGAGCTCCTCAACCAGACATTTCATAGCCAGTCCTCCGTGCTTTCAAATGTGAGTGCCAGGCTTTGGCAGGCCTCATTAAAGCTTTGGTGCAAACATGGATGAGAGCTGAACTGCAGAGGCACAATGGGAGTGACTGGTCTTGACACGGAGGCAGCATATGACTGAATGTGGCACCAAAGCATTTAGTTTAGTTTAGTTTGAGATGTTGGAGGAAACCTGACCCTGAAACCAAAAAGAAACCCACGCAGTCACGGGGAGAACGTGCAAACTCCACACCACATCTCCCAAGGTCAGGATCGAACATGGGTCCCTTGTGCCGTGAAGTAGCAGCTCCAGCAGCTGTGCCATTGTGCTGCACTAATGATCATTACTAAATTCAACAGAAATCAAGATGATCTCCGCGTAGGAAGGGACTGCAGATGCTGGTTTAAACCAAAGATAGACACAAAATGCTGGAGTATCTCAGCGGGACAGGCAGCATCTCTGGAGAGAAGGAATGGGTGACATCTCGGGTTGAAACCCTTCCTCAAAAGAAGGGTCTCGACCCGAAAAGTCACCCATTCCTTCTATCCAGAGATGCTGCCTGTCCCGTTGAATTACTCCAGCATTTTGTGTCTCTCCAAGATGATCTCCATTGGCTGTGGTCTGAGCTAAACCCGTGTAGTTTGTCCTTCTGTTACCAAACACTGCACTGGAAAGAGTTTCTCCTTTATTTACACCATCAGAGCCCTCCACATTTTCGAACACCTCTTTAAATCCTCCTCAAACCTGCTTCAGAGAACAACCTCTCAATTCTCTAACCTCTCCATGTGATGTCCCACACCCCTTTGACGTTGGGAACCGGCCGGGGAGATGTCCCACCATCATGAAGCTGCCCACACTCATGCTTCGGGTTCATTTGTGACACTGGCCTTTTGGGGTAGGCTGGGCTGATTAGTTGAAACGTATGTTTCTTCCGAGCTGACAATCACCAGACCTTGCGTTCGTGTCTCAGAGGCCCCATGGAGAAGATGATCTGTGCAGCTGACTGACAACTGTCCCTGAAAGGAAATCAATGTACTGCTGCGCTGACCCATTCCTCACACTTTGGCTGTTCGATTCCTTTGCACCACTTGCCTGTTCTCCACTCCGTCCTTTGTCCTCCAAGCAACAGGAAATCAAGAAGTCAAAAACAACGCGCTGGAGGGCACAGCAGGATGAATGGCCCCTGGAAAGGAATCGTTCTAAGGACAGACACTTAAACCAGAAACCCAGCCAGCCCTGTCAGGTGCCCAGGGCTCCACTCTGCACACCTGGGTCCTGTTGTCTCTTCACTGCACACACATATGTCCTCCAACTGGATGAAGACACACAAAAGGAACCAAGAAGGAGAAGGAGAAGGGAAGAAAGGACTGAGGAATGAAATTCAACTCCTTAGTTTGAGGCATTCGGGAAGACCAGGATTTGGCATGGCTCATTAAAGCCTTGGCCCAAACATGGACAAGAGAGCCTAATTCCAGAGGCACGATGCAAGTGACTGCTCTTGACATCGAGGCAGCATTTGACTGAATGTGGCACCAAAATGCATTGTTTAGTTTAGTTTAGCTTGAGATGTTGGAGGAAACTGGACACTGCATCCTTCTGCTGTCAACTACTTAAACAGACTTCGTAGTCATAAACATCACTTCATCCAAAGGTTCCTTAGACACCTAAAAAACAATTATTTTGTCATTGACACAATATTAAGTTGTGTGGCTGTGTGCAAGGTTGCTGCTATGGACGCCCAATTACCGCAGAGCCCAAACTTCAAAGGGGTAATTCATTGGCTGCAAAACACTTAGGAAAAGCGACTTGTATTGTAAAAAACATTAGGTGAAGTTATTACTTGTTTTACTATTCCGCAGCTTGGTCTTCTCCGAGGTTTCCCACCCAGCGACACCGTGCCGTCCCCTGCCCCCATTCTGCTCCTGATCCCCTCCGCTGTCCACTCCGCTTAGACCTCAGCAGGGCAAGAAGGAAACAAATGCCTAGAATGTCTTTCAGGACACCCCCCAAGTGATTTAATGGCAACGTTATGGGAAGTTAGTGAGTGTTGCGCAGCAAGTTATTTTGATCTGTATTTTGATCGGGACACTGCTGAGAACTCATTCAGTCTTCTTTGAAATAGTGGCATGCAATCTTTCATATTCACCTGAGGGGGATGTTAATGTCTCGGCTCTCATGGTAGATACTCAGGCAAGCAGGCAGTTCACAACAGCTGCTCCGGCTGATAGACCAAAGTTTCTCCCCAATGGCACAGCCCGCTGACACTGAAGAAGCTCACACACTTGGCCTTTTATTATTCACTCAACTAACTCTGGAAGACAAGGTCTGGTTGCAATGGACTTGTTGCAAAAACCAGACAAAGTAAGGGATGGAATATTTATTATATACACACTATAAATGTACGATCAACACAGCCGTGGATTTGAACTGATGGTTCCTGAGTTCAATTGGAGGGAAGATGGGGGAAGAGAGTGGGTTAGGAAACCTGGCACAGGATTTTACCAAGGGATGGCATTACACAATGCCAACACCTTTCACAATGAACAGAACAGAACAAGGGGCAATAATGTGCTACTCTTCAAGACATTAGTTTAATGTTTTTGTTTAAAATCCTTTGAATGTCAATGTCATTAGTGATAGGAGCAGAATTAAGTCATTCATCTCCTCAAGTCTACTCCTCCATTCATTTATGACTGATCCATCAGCCACTTTCTCCTGTCTTCTCCCCATAACCGCTGACACCCTTACTAATCAAGACTCTGTCAATCTTTGCTTTAAAATATGCATTGACTTGGCCTCCACAGCCGTCAGTGACAGCGAATTCCACAAATTCATCACTCTCTGACTAAATAAATTCCTTCTCATCTCCTTTCTAAAGGTACATCCTTTTACTCTGAGGCTATGGCCTCTGGTCTTAGATTCTCCCACTAGTGGAAACATCCTCTCCACATTCATTCTCTCCAGGCCTTTCACTATTCTTGAAGTTTCAATGAGGTTCCCCCCTCATATTCTAAACTCCAGCGAGTACAGGCCCAGTGCCGTCAAACTCTCATCATATACCCAATCATTCCTGGGATCATTCTCGTAAACCTCCTCAGGACCCTCTCCAACGCCAGCACATCCTTCCTCAGATATGAGCCCCTAAACTGCTCACAATACTCCAAATGCGGTCTGACCAGTGCCTTATAAAGACTCAGCATTACATCCCTGTTTTAATATTCTATTTAATTATTTTAAAAGATTGTTCCTTACCCTTGACTTTAGCTTTCTCCAAGTCTTGGTCTCTCCCTATCTTAGGTCCTCTACCAACCTTCTACTCTGCTATTGGCATCTTCAGCATCTGTGATACTTGGTCTCCACCATAGATGAATGTACCTTCAGCTCTCACAGTGCTCTGGAACTGCCACCATCACTTTCCCCATCTCCTCTCCCCTCTCACGTTAAACCTGTGCCCTGGAGTTCCAGGCTCCAGTGTGACCTATTTTCAGGTCCCGCTTTGAAACAAGCCTCCCTTGCATGACGCATTGTCAAATAATGTCCAATAACACTTCTGTATTTTTGAAGTGACAATAACAATTTACTATGATGAAAATGCAATGCAAATGCCACTTCAAACATTATGGGGCAGGCAGTCAGAACTTGTTCCCAAGGTGGAAATGTGGAATTCTACAGGGCATAGCTTTAAGGTGAGCAAGGTAAATTTTAAAGAAAATATGCGGGGCAAGTTCAATTATAAGTAGAGTGGTGAGCGCCTGGAATGTGTTGCAGGGGTGTTGATGCCGGCAGATATGACTTAAAGTGGCATTTAGCAAGTTTTCAGATTGGCATATGGAAATGCAGGGAATGGAGGGATATGGATCATGTGCAGGCAGATGAGATGACTTTAACTTGGCATCATGTTCAGCATGGACATTGTGGGTTGACGGTTCTATTCCTGTGCAGTACTACAGTCTACTATGTACTATGGTCCTGCAGCCCAAAGACTGACCATTACATGAATCCCTCCCCTCCCTTATGCAGTGCCAGTGGCCCTTGAGCTTTGACGATAAGATAGACCGGTCAAACTAACACAGGAAGAGACGCCAGAATGATCACTGATGTCTGGACAAACATAGAGCAGTACAGCATCGAACAGGCCCTTCGGCCGATAATGCTTGTGCCGAACTGATCCCATCTGCCTGCCTGCACATGATCTACATCCCTCTATTCCTTGCACTTCCACATGGCTATCTAAAAGCCTCTTAAACACCACTGTCATGTCTGCCTTCATCACCACACCTGGCAGTGTGCTCCAGGTCCCTATTGTCTGTGTAAAAAACATGCCCCTCACTTCTCCCCCTCTCACATACCTCTGCCCTCTAATGTTGGATATTTCCATTCCGGGAAAAAGCTTCTGACCTTCTACCCTATCAAAACCTCTCATAATTCTATCGTCCCCTCACCCTCCGACGCTCCAGAGATATATTCCTGGATATGCAGAGAATGCAGGGATATGGAGAGGGGGAAGGCAGAGATTAGTTAAACTTGGCATCTTGTTCAGCATGGACTTGTGGGCCGAAGGGCCTGTTCATGTGCTGTACCGTTTCACATTCCATAAATGTTAATCGGTGTAAAAGCCTCATGCGGCGTAAGCAACCACCGTTAAATACCTCACGAGGGATTAATGAAGGAACGAGATGATGTTGAAGCCGTCCAGTCATCAGGACACAACTCTGCACCGCAGGATTTGCATCAGTGTCTCCTTGACAAAAGGAGATGCCACACTGATAACAAAACCTTTCAATTTCCTCAAGCTTGTAATCAACCTTTCTCTCCCTTCAGTGCTTATATTGAATACCTCAGCATCAAGCAAAGCCCTCATTATAGATAATTGTCTGCTGCGTTGAACCAGCAGATTGATAACATTGCTTGCAGAGCGATAGGCGTTTGGAGAGCTGCCAAGTGCTGGGAGCCTGGCGAGTGGGGAGATGATGCCTGGGTGGATATCCCACCAAAGATAGACACAAAATGCTGGAGTAACTCAGCAGGACAGGCAGCATCTGTGGATAGAAGGAATGGGTGATGTTTCGGGCATAGACCCTTCTTCAGACTGAACGACAGTGGAGAGGGAGTTAGGGAGTTAGTAAGAGATCAAAAGAGATGAAGGAAAATGTGGAGATAGTCAAGGAAAATGTAGAATAGACCATTGTTAGCTTGGAGAAGGTGAGAACAAAGCAAACAGAGATACAATGTGATCAGAGGGACAGGCAGACTGGTCAGAGAACTGGGAAGGGGGAGGGATGGAGAGAGGGGGAAAGCAAGGGTTATTTGAAGTTAGAGAAGTCAATATTCATACTGCTGGGGTGTAAGCTGCCCAAGCAAAATATGAGGTTCTGTTACTCCAATTTGCACTGGGTCTCACTCTGACAATGGAGGAGCCGCAGGATAGAAACGTCAGTGTGGGAATGGGAGGGGGAGTAAAGTGTTTAGCAGCCGGGAGATCAGGTAGATTTAGGGAGCCTGAGTGGAGGTGTTCAGCGAAACGATCGCTGAGCCTGCGTTTGGTCTCGCCAATATACAGGAGTCCACACCCGGAACAGTGGATACTGTAGATGAGGTTGGAGGAGGTGCAAGTGAACCTCTGCCTCACCTGAAAAGACCTTGGACGGAGTCGAGGGGGGAGGTGTAGGGACAGGTGTTGCATCTCCTGCGGTTGCAGGGGAAAGTACCTGTGGAGGGGGTGGTTTCGGTGGGAAGGGACAAGTTAACTAGGGAGTTGCGGTAAACTCTTGCGAGTTTTCCCAAGAGCTCTCCCGAGTTAAAAAAAATAAATCAAACTCGTGGTAAGTACGTAGAATGCACGTAGCGGGTACGTCGGAGCTCGTGGATGTCTCGTAGCAGCTCGTAATGCTAACGGTCTCAGCGGAAAGCAGAAAGGGGTGGAGATGGAAAGATGTGGCCAGTGGTGGGATCCCGTTGGAGGTGACGAAAATGTCGGAGGATAATATGCTGTATGCGACAGCTGAAGGGGTGAAAGGTGAGGACGGGGGGGGGGGGGTGGGGAAGACACTCTGTCCCTGTTGTGACTGGGGGGAGGGGGGGGGGAAGAGCGGAGCTGCAGGATATCAAGGAGGCCCTAGCGAGGGCCTCATCTATGATGGAAAGACACAAAATGCTGGAGTAACCAAGTGGGAAAGGAAGCATAAAAACCAGCATCTGCAGTTCCTTCCTACACACTGGATATTCCACCAGTTCACCCACGTCGTTAGGATGGTCGAGCTTCAAGAAGCCAGATGAGCTGTCGGCAGGCACAGAGTAATGAGTCTGACCTGCGGCCTCTCAAAAATGTATTCCTCTCGCCTCATTAGGTTGCCTTTCCCCCAGGTAAAGCGGGGAGGAACCTGGTTATTTTTCAATTCATTCTCTATCTGATCTTGCCAACATAACAGCTGGGTCGAAAGATGTCTCCTGGGTGACTGTAGAAAATGGGGCTCCTGAGAACTCCTGGGCTTTGGAAAGTATGAATCTAACGCCCACACAGTTGATGGATTTGAGCTGCACTCCCAGCAAACAGTAGTTCCAGTTAGTTCATGTCAAGAACATGGAAGTGTACGCGTGCAGTTAACGGGAAAGAGTGTGGGAAAGGTCATGTCTAAACTAATAGGGCAGGGGGATGGGAACCAATGCAAGGAGACAGAGGGCCGTAAAATGAGGACAGAAGCAAAAGGTAGAAGGGAGAAAAGAAAAACAAACCTTAAAGCTTTGTGCCTTAATGCGAGGAGCATTTATAATAAGGTGAATGAATTGAAGGCACGGTTAGCAGTTAACAGATATGATATAGTTGCGATTACGGAGACTTGGCTCCAGGGTGACCAAGGCTGGGAGCTCAATATGCAGGAGTATTCAATATTCAGGAAGGATAGACAGAATGGAAGAGGAGGTGGGGTGGCATTGCTGGTTAAAGTGGAGATTAAGTAAGGGGAGACATTAGCATGGATGGTCTAGAATTTGTATGGGTAGAACTGCGAAATAGCCAAGGGCAGATAACGCTTGTTGGAGTTGTACCACCAAACAGCAGTAGGAAGGTAGGGGATAGCATCAAACAGGAAATTAGGCAAATTAGGGATGCGTATAGATTGGACCAACCAAATTGGTAACAACGCTGAGGAGGAGGATTTCCTGGAATGTATACGGGATGGTTTTCTAAGCCAATATGTAGAGGAACCAACTGAAGGGCAGGCCATCCTAGACTGGGTACTGTGTAATGAGGAAGGATTAGTTAGCGATCTTGTTGTGCAAAGCCCCTTGGGTAACAGTGCCCATAATATGGTGGAATTCTGCATTAGGCTGGAGAGTAACACGGTTAATTCAGAGACTAGGGTCCTCAACTTTGATGGTATGAGACGGGAATTGTATTGTATTGTATTGTATTGTATATCTTTATTGTCATTTCCTGAGTATTCACATACCCAGAGGAAACAAAAAAACGTTCCTCAACCAGTGTCCATTTCAGTGTGCAGTAAAAAATAAATAGAAGTAAAAATACATATATCATGAACAAATTAACACTCTACTCTCTACTAAACATCAACAGGCATTCCGATCGGCAGCGGCACGACAGTGGCTCTGCTGCAGTGTGTCCAGGTTGGTGGTTGGTGCACGATACTTTGGCAGGGGGCAAAGTCCGTTTATCAGTCTTATAACCTGCGGGAAGAAGCTGAGGAGCATCCTGCTGGTTTTGCACCTAATGCTCCTGTACCTCTTCCCAGATGGCAGGATGGAGAATATGTGATGCGATGGGTGGTAGGGGTCTTTGATGATGGAGATGGCTCTGCTGATACATCTCTTCCTGTATATGTCCAGCAGGAAAGGGAGTGGAGCACCAATAATCCTGCTGGCGGTCTTCACAATCCTGTCTAGTTGGTGCCGTTCGTACGCCTTGCAGCTCCCGAACCAGGAAGTGATGCCGTAGGTTAATGTGCTCTCGATTGTCCCCCTATAAAAAGTTCGTAGGTGTGTAGTGGGGAGACCTGCTTTACGTAGTCTTCGGAGAGGGAGAAAAGAGCAAGAAAGAATATAAAAATGGACTGTAAAAGCTTCTTTAGATATGTGAAGAGTAAAAGATTAGTGAGGACAAATGTAGGTCCCTTTCAGTCAGAGACAGGTGAAATTATAATGGGAAACAAGGAAATGGTAGAGCAGTTAAATGAGTACTTTGGTTCTGTCTTCACTAAGGTAGACACAAACAATCTCCCAGAAATAGTAGGGGACCGAGGATCTAGTGGGAGGGAGGAACTGAAGGGAATCCACATTAGTCAGGAAATGGTGTTAGGTAAACAATTGGGACTGAAGGCAGATAAATCCCCAGGGCCTGATGGTCTGCATCGCAGAGCACTCAAAGAGGTGGCCTTAGAAATCGTAGATGCATTGGTGATCATTTTCCAATGTTTTATACACTCTGGTTCAATTCCTGTGGACTGGAGGGTTGCCAATGTAACCCCACTTTTTAAGAAAGGAGGGAGAGAGAAAACGGGGAATTATAGACCAGTTAGCCTTACATCGGTAGTGGGGAAGATGCTTCAGTCAATTATTAAAGATGTAATAGCAGCGCATTTGGAAAGTAGTGACAGGATCAGTCAAAGTCAGCATGGATTTATGAAGGGAAAATCATGCTTGACTAATCTTCTGGAGTTTTTTGAGGATGTAACAAGTAGAATGGATAAGGAAGAGGCAGTAGATGTGGTGTATCTGGACTTTGAAAAAGCCTTTGACAAGTTCCACAGAAGAGATTAGTGTGTAAAATTAGAGCACATAGTATTGGGGGTAGGGTATTGACATGGATAGAGAACTGGTTGGCAGACAGGAAGCAAAGAGTAGGAATTATTGGGTCCTTTTCAGAATGGCAGGCAGTGACTAGTGGGGTGCTGCAAGGCTCAGTGCTGGGACCCCAGTTATTTATATATATTAACGATTTAGACGAGGGAATTAAATGTAATATCTCCACGTTTGCGGATGACACAAAGATGGGTGGAAGTGTGAGGTGCGAGGAGGATGCTATGATGCTGCAAGGTGACTTGGATAGGTTGGGTGAGTGGACAGATGCAGTATAATGTGGATAAATGTGAGGTCATCCACTTGGTGGCAAGAACAAGGCGGCAGATTATTATGTGAATGGTGTCAGATTAGGAAAAGGGGAGGCGCAACGAGACCTGGGTGTCCTTGTACATCAGTCACTGAAAGTAAACATGCAGGTTCAGCAGGCAGTGAAGAAAGCTAATGGCACGTTGGCCTTCATTGCGAGAGGATTTGAGTTTAGGAGCAAGGAGGTCCTACTGCAGTTGTACAGGGTCCTGGTGAGACCGCACCTGGAGTATTGTGTGCAGTTTTGGTCTCTTAATTTGAGGGAGGACATTCTTGCTATTGATGGAGTGCAGTGTAGGTTAATTCCCGGGATGGCGGGACTGACATATGATGAAAGAATGGGTCAAATGGGCTTGTATTCGCTGGAATTTAGAACGATGAGAATAGGATCTTATAGAAACATATAAAAATCTTAAGGATTGGACAGGCTAGATGCAGGAAAAATGTTCCCGATATTGGGGGACTCCAGAACCAGGGGTCACAGTTAAAGAATAAGGGGTAGGCCAGTTAGGACTGAGATGAAGAAAAAAGTTTTCATCCAGAGAGTTGTGAATCTGTGGAATTCTCAGCCACATAAGGCAGTGGAGACCAATTCACTGGATGTTTTTAAGAGAGTTAAGCCCCTGTCGCACGATGCGAGTTTACCCAAGAGCTCTCCCAAGTTTAAAAAAAAATCAAACTCGGGTGGTAAGTACGTAGAATGCACGTAGCAGGTACGTCGGAGCTCGTGGATGTCTCGTAGCGGATCGAAATGCTAAGGCAGGTACTCGGGAAACGCAGAAACTCGTGAAGTTTTTCAACAGTGTGAAAAAATTTCCAAGAGTAAAAAAATACTCGTGATGAAGTACCATGAGTTTGATTTTTTTTTTTAAACTCAGGAGAGCTCTTGGGTAAACTTGCATCGTGGGACAGGGGCTTTCGATTTAGCTCTTAGGGCTAATGGAATCAAGGGATATGGGGAAAAAGCAGGAACGGGGTACTGATTTTGGATGGCCTACTCCTGCACTTATTTTCTGTTTCTATGTTTTAATGTTCATAAATGATAGCATTCGGCCCATCAAGTCTACTCCGCCATTCAATCATGGCTGATGTATCTTTCCCTCTCAATCCCATTCTCCTGCCTCCTCCCCATAGCCCCTGACACCCGTACTAATGAAGAATATATCTATCTCGGCTTTAAAAATATCTATTGACTTTGCCTCCACAGCCTTCTGTGGCAATGAATTCCACAGCTTCACCACTCTCTGACTAAAGAAATTCCTCCTCATCTTCCTAAAGGAACGCCCTTTTATTCTGAGGCTATGACCTCTCACCCTAGACTCTCCCAGGAGTGGAAACATCCTCTCCACATCCACTCTATCCAGTCCTTGTGGACATTATAATTGTTAATATTTATGATAGTGTGTAGTATAGAATAAGCCTAGGCCTTCCCCGAACCAGGTGGGTGTGGCATTGAACTTTGCCATGAGTCTCACAAAAACCATGGGCAGGGTGGTTTCCTCGTGTTGTCTGCTATTTAATATCTTTACTCTTCACAAACAGCAGGGAAAGGGAATTGTGACCTGTTTATAATTCCAAGTGAACAAGACTTGAAGTGAACACAATTCTGATAGGCTGGATGCAGGGAAGATGTTCCCCTAGGCTGGAAGATTGAGAACTGGTTATCTCTGTCTCAAGATGGTGTCAAGTTATCAGGGGTCGTGCAGAGAAGGCAGGAAAATGGGGTTCAGAGGGAAAGTTAGATCAGCTATGACTGGATGGCGAAGTAGACTCGATGGGCCAAATGGCCTAATTCTGCTCCTGTAATCTTATGACAGACCATTTAGGACTGAGACAATGAAGTAGTTCTACACTCGTTGAGCAGTGGATCTCTGGAATTGTCTACTGCAGAGAGTTATTTGAGATTTTTGGATTGTTTGACAGATACAGCATGGAAATGGGCCCTTTGGCCCACCGAGTCCACGCCGACCATCAATCAGCCGCTCACACCAGCTCCAAATTATCCCACATTCACATCCACTCCCTACACAATTTACAGAGACCGATTCATCTACAAACCTACACATCTTTGGGATGTGGGTTACGGGGAGAACATGCAAACTCCACATCGACAGCACCTGAGGTCAGGATTGAACCCGGTTCTCTGGCGGCTGCGCCAGTGTGCTGCCCTTAATTTTGAGGCAAAAAGGTATCAACAGGTACAGGGAGAATGCAGAAGTTGTGTTTGTCCAACGGTAGTTAAGGAAAATCTATTCCCGTGGGTCAGTCCAAGGCCATAATGTCAAGTGGCCTCTTAAAATCTGTGTCAGTAGAAATGCATTGGATCGCCGAAGAGTTTTATCCTCAACAGTTTAAAAGAGTCAGGGGTAGCTACAGCTGTAAGATCAGCAAATGTGTTATCTCAAGCAGTGAGATTCAACAGGAGCAATGTTGGAATACATTGAGATAATTTAGTTTTAAAGAAGGAACTGCAGATGCTGGAAAATCGAAGGTACACAAAAATGCTGGAGAAACTCAGCGGGTGCAGCAGCATCTATGGAGCGAAGGAAATAGGCAACGTTTCGGGCCGAAACGTTGCCTATTTCCTTCGCTCCATAGATGTTGCTGCACCCGCTGAGTTTCTCCAGCATTTTTGTGTACCTGAGATAATTTAGTTGTTGAGCTGAACCCATCGCTGGTCCTTGGGCACGATGAGGAGATGTAAACACACGTCGGCGAGCGGCTGACTAGAGGGACAGGAGAAGCAGTGGGTTCGGCCAAGCAACAGGAACCCTGTCATCTGACTGCCATCGCGGCACTCTGTTTGAGCGACGCTCCCTCTCTGTGGTGTAATGAGGAGCATTAGCATATTGTGCCAATTATATGGCTCCCCCATCAATAATGCATCAGCACTGGCCTAATTATTAACATAATGCAGCACAATGGCACTTGCTGTTTCACAATTAAGATCTGCCTGTTGGCTTGTTGAGATTCCCCGACTCTTGCACTTGGGGTGTTTGGACAATTTCAAAATACCGCTTTTAAAAGCAAAGTTCCCTAAACAGAGGGTCAAACAGTGGTCGCTGAAGGGAGGTTGACGGAACGACAAGAATCTATTATCACTTTTTTCAGGAGTGGGGAATACAGAGAGTTGCCCACTGTAATTCTCGTTTACAGTGAGCAATTCTGTACCAGATGAGACCATTTTGAAGAACAATCACGGTGGCACAGCGGTAGAGTTGCTGCCTTACAGCGCTTACAGGGTTAGATGCCGACTACAGGTGCCGTCTGTATAGTTTGTACATTCTCCCTGTGACCGCATGGGTTTTCTCCTAGATCCACGGTTTCCTCCCACACTCCAAAGACGTACAGATTAGTACGTTAATTGGCTTGATATAAATGTAAAATTGTCCCTAGTGTGTGTAGGATAGTGTTAATGTGAACGGATCGCAGGTCGGTACAGACTCGGTGGGTCGAAGGGCCTGTTTCCGTACTGTATCTCTAAATTAAACTATGTTTTGGATCATTATGATCATTTTAACGAAACATTTACAGAGGAATCCTAGACCAAATGATCTTAAAGAGGTCTATAAAATCTTGATACGAATAGATCGGGTGAATGCACATAGTCTTTTACCCAGGATAGGGGAATAAAGAACTACACAGCATAGGTAGAAACAAGGAAGTGCAGGTGCTGGTTTGCACAAAAGGACACAAAGTGCTGGAGTAACTCAGCAGGTTTGGCAGCATCTCTGGAGAACATGGATAGATGATGTCTTGGTTTGGGACCCTTCTTCAGACTGATTATATGGGGGGGGGGGGGGGGTGGGAATGAAAGATGGGAGAGAGGGTCTGAGGAAGGGTCCTGGCAATCAGCCTGAAGAAGTGTCCTGACCTGAAATGACACCTATCCATATTCTCCAGAGATGCTGCCAGACCCGCTGAGCTGCTCCAGCACATTGTGTCCCTAGACAGCATAGGTTTAAGGTGAGAGGGGAAAGATTTAATAGGAACCCGAGGGGCAACTCTTTCACACAGAGGGTGGTAGGCACATGGAAAGAGCTGCCAGAGGAGGGAGTTGAGGCAGGTACTATAACAGCATAAAAAAAAGTTGGAAAGGTACATAGATAGGAACATTTTAGAGGGATTTTCCCCAAATGCAGACAAATGGGACTAGATTAAATGGGGCATCTTGGTCGGCATTTTTGAGTTGGGCTAAAGGGCCTGTTTCCGTGTTGCATGACTCTATAACGCATGTTTGAGCCTTACTATAGGGGATGAGGGGTGGAGGAGGGAGGGAGGGAAGGGGAAGTACAGGCATAACAGGGCCAAATATCAAGGAAGCCCATAAACAAAGGTGCTTCCCCGCAATCAAACACAAGGACTCCCTTAGTAACGCTGGCAACACGAGTGTGATGCCTTTTCTAACGACCTGGCCTGCTCAGTGGAGCGAGAGACAAACTGGACATAAAGAAATTAATGTAAGGAAAGAGTGAATAATAATGTGAGCAACTGGAAGTGGTAGGAAGATCCTGGGACAGATATCAAATAATGCCAAGATGCAAAACTGGAACTAATGTACAGGTGATTGTTGGTCGATGTGGACTTGCTGAACCGAAGGGCCTATTTCCATACTGTATCTCTCAACATAGAAACATAAAAACCAGGTGCAGGAGTAGGCCATTCGGCACTTCGAGTCAGCACCGCCATTCAATACGATCATGGCTGATCATCCAAATCTGTATCCTGTTACCTGCTTCCTTCCCATATCCCTTGATTTTGTTAGCCCTAAGAGCTATATCTAACTCTCTCTTGAATACATCCAGTGAATTGGCCTCTGCTGCCTTCTGTGGCAGAGAATTCCACA
Organism: Malacoraja senta; assembly: GCA_038087875.1. NCBI lineage: Eukaryota > Metazoa > Chordata > Chondrichthyes > Rajiformes > Rajidae > Malacoraja > Malacoraja senta. The sequence continues at coordinate 25,913,632 of CM075982.1, forward strand.
GATTCACAACTCTCTGGGTGAAAATGTTTTTCCTTATCTCAGTCCTAAATGGCCTACCCCTTATTCTTGAATGGTGACCCCTGGTTCTGGACTCCCCCAACATCGGGAACATTTTTCCTGCATCTAGCCTGTCCAATCCCCTACGAATTTAATATGTTTCTAAGATCCCCTCGCATCCTTCTAAATTCCAGTGAATATAAGCCCAGTCGATCCATTCCTTCATCATGTCTGACCCGCCATCCTGGGAATTAACCTGGTGAACCTACGCTGCACTCCCTCAAGAGCAAGAATGTCCTTTCTCAAATTAGGAGAGCAAAACTGTACTGCTAAACTAAACTAAAATGGAGTAACTCAGCAGGTCATCTCTGGAGACGGATAGGCGATGGATCAGGTTGGGGTCTTTCTTCAGACTGATTGGAGGAGATAGAAATGGACTGTACGGGGTTGGGGAACTCAGAAGGTTGGAGGCTGTGGAGGGGAGATTGCCAGAAGTGATGAGATTGGTAATGGTCTGGGAGATGGTAGACTGGTGTTTGTCTGTAGCGTCATGGTCAAAGTGTAGGTATGAGTAGGTGTCCGAGAGCTGCCGTCTGGCCTCAGCATGTTAGTGGTCAGCCTGACAGACTACAATGGCACCTCCTGATCGGCTGGTTTGATCACAATACTGCGATGGTTTACTGAGCGAACAGAGGGCTGTTCATTCAGAATAAGGGCGACTCGAGTGGGTCTGAAGAAAGATCCCGACCCGAAAGGTAGCCTAACCAAGTTCTCCTGAGATGTTGTCTGAACCACTGAGTTACTCCAGCACTTTGTGTCAATTTTGTTAAACCAGCATCTGCAGTTCTTTGTGTTCACATGCTGCCTGACTCGCTGAGTTTCTGTAGCACTTTGTAGTTTTTGTTTTGTAAACCAGCACCTGCAGTTCCCGGAGTCACCCTTCTCAAGTTACCAACTGCAGAGATAAACATAAACATTCGGATCGGGACCCAAAATGTCACTGATCCTTTTCCTCCAGAGATGCTGCTTGACCTGCTAAGTTACTGCAAAATCTCCCCTAGGTATGTTTACTTTGATGAAGCTCCCCTCACTCCAACGAAAGTTCTGCAACACCCTCTCTCGCTGCTCCCCCTCTGTTATTCCTCCTGCTCTCCAGATCATCCTCTCCTTTGATCTGTCATTTTCGCACCTTATCCTTCCATATCTCTAGACCCCCTCTCCCCTGACGCTCAGTCTGAAGAAACGTCACCCATCCCTTCTCTCCAGAGATGTTGCCTGTCCCGCTGAGTTACTCCAGCACTTTGTGTCTATCTTTGGTATAAACCACCATCTGCAGTTCGTTACTTCTCCCAGCAGCAGAGCATTTGTTGCCACGCCCGCTCACTCCACCCCTTTAAATCCACTCCGGATTTGCCGCCAACCAAAGCAGGCGGAGCTCGCTCCGTTCCCTCGGGGATACATTGAAGCGGCGACACTGAGCGGAGCGCAAACCCCGGCCTGGAGCACTCGGCCAGGGAGAGCGGACTGGGGTATTTAAAAAACAAACCCACAGCAAACTCAAAACGTGACCCCACGGTGACTTTTCATCGCCGTCCATCCAAACATGCGAAGGGCATCGGAAATAAAGGACGTGACTTGGTCCTAAGCGTGGCACCTCCACAGCCACAACAACAACAAAATTGCCAGCTTGAGCTGAATTAAACATGAACTTGCAGTCACCTGGTGCCATCAGCTCGGGGCGGCTGCTTCGCTTCGGGAGTCCCATCACACGCAGCAGCGGGCACATGAAACATTCATGGGCTCTGACTGCGCGCTAATCTGTAGCCAGAGGGCAACAGCCGATTGTACTCTCCCCGAAATGTTTCCGTGCAATTGTAACATGGTCTTGCCGAGGAACGGAGAGGGGGCGAAATGTGAAAGGTGCAACCTTCACCCTGACAATAGACTGACTGGTTTACAGCAACCTGCAAATAACCAGCTGCACACGCGGGCGGGAGGGCGGGTGTCAGCACAGTGCTTCTTTAGATAAATAAACCGCACTGGTACATTATTGATACGTCTGAAAGATTCACACAGATACATTAGAAATAGCATCACCTGCTCGTTCAAGGAGAATGAGCTCAGGTTTGGAGAGATCCGCACCCAGCGCCGGAATGGAAATCGATGGTGGTCGCGAGAAAGGGTCCAGGTGTGTGTGTGTGTGTGTGTGAGTGAGCGCAGGTGTGTGAGCGTGTGTGAGTGAGCGCAGGTGTGTGAGCGTGTGTGAGTGAGTGAGCGCAGGTGTGTGAGCGTGTGTGAGTGAGCGCAGGTGTGTGAGCGTGTGTGAGTGAGTGAGCGCAGGTGTGTGAGCGTGTGTGAGTGAGCGCAGGTGTGTGAGCGTGTGTGAGTGAGCGCAGGTGTGTGAGCGTGTGTGAGTGAGTGAGCGCAGGTGTGCGGGTGGGAGTGAACGCAGGTGTGTGGATGAGTGAGCGCAGGAGTGATCGCAGGTGTGGGTGGGAGTGAACGCAGGTGTGTGAGCGCAGGTGTGTGAGCGCGGGAGTGAGCGTAGGTGTGTGTGTGTGTGTGAGTGAGCGCAGGTGTGTGAGCGCTGGTGTGTGGGTGGGAGTGAACGCAGGTGTGTGGATGAGTGAGCGCAGGAGTGAACGCAGGTGTGTGGGTGGGAGTGAACGCAGGTGTGTGAGCGCAGGTGTGTGGGTGGGAGTGAACGCAGGTGTGTGAGCGCAGGTGTGTGAGCGTGGGAGTGAACGCAGGTGTGGGAGTGAGCGCAGGTGTGTCAAATAAATCTTAATTGAGGGTATAATGGATAGAGATTGATTAAACAGACTAGGATAGGGATTTCTTTTTTGAGATGCACTTTAACATTTGGCTGCCTAGACACATATTCAAGGATGGACGGGGTGGGGTTGCATTTAATTTATAAAACTGGGTGTTAAATCCCATGGGTGAAAAAAAAAAATTGTAAACAGTGGTTCAATGTTGAGCGTTACTTCCAAACGTGCAGAAGGGAACAAGATGGCGATGATTTCATTTCTCCATACAGGAGTAGAATGTGGGGTGTTTTTCATAAGTTCATGAGCGATAGGAGCAGAATTAGGCCATTTGGCCCATCAAATTTACTCCATCATGGCTGATCTGTCTCTCCTTCATAACCCAACTCTCCTGTCTTCTACCCACAACCCGTACTAATCAAGAATCTATCTATCTCTGCCTTAAAAATATCCGTTGACTTGGCCTCCACAGGTCAATTGTGTTTTGTTCTGGATTAAATTAATGTTTAACTTCAAAAGGTACCTGTGTATGGAGGCCTGTATTTCACAGGACCTCTCGCTATCACAGCCTCACACCTGATCCCAGTCACAATCCTGCAGCTGTTTGTCTAAAGAGGTGTTCTGACCCAGAATGCCACCCACCCTTTTCCTCCAGAGATGTTGCCTGACCCGCTGAGTTACTCCAGCACTTTGTGTCTATATCTTCGGTATAAATCAGCATCTGCAGTTCCATTCTACACATAGAGTCATAGAGTGATACAGTGTGGAAACAGGCCCTTCGACCCAACTTGCGCACACCGGCCAACATGCCCCAGTTACACTAGTCCCATCTGCCCGTGTTTGGTCCATATCCATCCAAACCTGTCCTATCCATGTAACTGGGAGCTCATGTTGTCGACCTCCCCGTGGGTGAGCCCTGTCAACTGAGCTCAGTCAGGTGAACGATAACAAACAGAGACAGCAGCAGCGCCACAGCTTGGCGCCAACCCAGACCATGCGCCCTTTTTAGGGCGGGCACCTACGGATGTCGAACCGGATGGCATCACTTTGCTGCAGCTGAATTCTGCTGCCTCAAACGCAAGAAGAAGACCTGTCTAACTGCTTCTTAAATGTTGGGATAGTCCCTGCCTTAACCACCTCTTCTGCCAACTTGTTCCATACACCCACCATACTTTGTTTGACAAAGTTACCCTTCAGATTCCTATTAAATCTTTTGCCCTTCACCTTAAACCTTTGTCCTCTGGTCCTCAATTTACCTACTCTGGACAAGAGACTCTGCATCTATTCCTCTCATGATTTTATACACCTCAATAAGATTAGCCCTCATGCTCCTGCACTCCAATAGAGACTCGGCCTACTCAACCTCTCCCTTTAGCACACACCCTCTAGCCCTGGCAACATCCTCGTAAATCTTCTCTGTACCCTTTCCAACATCCTGCACCTTTTTACCTGCCAGTCCGAACCGTGAAGACATGTATCCATGCAACGTAAAAATCAGTGCTCATCTCGACAAGCCAACACGGATATCAGCCGTGAGCTAAAATGGCCAATCATAGTCACAAAGAAATCAAAGACATGTATTTTTATAATGTGTGGAACTTCTCAACACATTGAACGGGTCAATAAAATACTTTCAAAGTGTAGCTCCTGTTGTAATGTAGGAAGTATTACATTTATTTTGTCATAGGGTTTCCACGATAAAAAGCTTAAGGACTCCATAATCTGTAATAGCAATGTGGTATTGAAAGATTAAACAGTACTGAGCACGATAGCTAAAACAGTGCCACATGATCTTTAGTCCATCTTTAATGTAAATGTAGTCCACATGGACTTTCCTTCCCCCGTTCTCTTATAGGAAAGATATTAACAGCAGAAAGGGGATGGACTCGTGCCGATCAGTACAGCCACGATTAATTAATCTCTATTTGACAAGAATCCTATAAGTGAAAGTATCCAACAGCAAACAGGACCAATGCACGAAATGGCAGCACGTTTAATAGCGCAGCACTTCCTCAGTACCACGTGCAGTGTAGGGCACAAAGTGCTGGAGTAATTCGGCGAGTCAGGCAGCATCTCAGGAGAACATGGATAAGCAACATTAAGGGGGGATGGATGGGGGTTGAAGAGGAGGGGGGAGGAGGTGAAGGGGAGAAACCAGTGCAAGGTCAGCTAGGGTTCAGGGGAAGAGAGTGAGGGATAGGGGAAGAAAGGGGGGGGGGGTGGCCGTGGGGAAAGAAAGGGGAGGGGGAAGGGGCATGTTTGTGGGTTTGTTACCTAAAATTGAGAAATTCAATGTTTCTACCATTGGTTATAAGCTATCCAATTGGAACATGAGGTGCTGTTCCTCCAATTTGCTTGTGGCCTCTCCGTGGCAGTGTTCATGGTGTAAGCCTAGGTTCTGGGGGGGGGGGGGGGGGGGGGAGGGGAAGAACATGTACAAAACCCTGTGGCTCAGTGCTACCCACTGAAATACCATTGATGCCTCTCAACATAACTGCCCAAGCTCAAGGTGGTACCTGGTCCTCCGACAGAGGAAATGTAGTCAGTAACTAGTTTTTTGATTAACCTTGAACTCACGCAGCATCCCAGTCTAAATGCCATGTGTAGTTATCTAGCCCTTGTAGGTAGCGGCTCATGCACTGCACTGCTTATAAATGAACAGCGCTGAATAATTTAAAGAGAATTGCAACAGTCCTCTTGAGATAGCTGTACTGATTCCATTATGTTAGGTCTGCCAAGTAAGAATAATATGTAAAAATGTCAAGTGGATACAAAATTGACTCAGAAATAGAAAAGAGAGAGTTGTAGGTCTTCTGACTGGATTGAGGTGTTCAGTGATATCCCCCAGGGCCCGGAATAAGGAACCCTGTTGCTCACAGCATAGGAGGATGTTTGGCCCATCTATTCTGTAGCACTTCTCAGAGCAATCGCATTCCATCAACCATTTCCCAATGACCTCTCTTGCAGGTAGACAAAAGTGCTGGAGAAACTCAGCGGGTGCAGCAGCATCTATGGAGCGAAGGAAATAGGCAACGTTTCGGGCCTAAACCTTTCTTCAGACTGTACTGATTCCAGTCTGAAGAAGGGTTTCGGCCCGAAACGTTGCCTATTTCCTTCGCTCCATAGACGCTGCTGCACCCGCTGAGTTTCTCCAGCACTTTTGTCTACCTTCGATTTTCCAGCATCTGCAGCATCTGCAGTTCCTTCTTGAACAATCTCTCTTGCAGGCCCATTAAGTCCACTTTGATTGACCTACCAACCCTCCAACATAAGGAGCAGATATCCGTGCCAGTTAGCCCACCAAGTAACGCGTCTTTGGGCTGTGGGAGGAATCCAGGTGACCTGGGTGAAACCCGTGTGGTCATAGGGAGAAAGTGTAAACCGGACAGATCAGGATGCTGCCTGGATTAGAGGAGGGTTAGCTATAGGAAGAGTTTGTACAAGCTTGGATTGTTTCTCTGGAGCGTCGGAGGTTGAGGGGAGACCTGACGGAAGTATATAAAATTGAGAAGCAGAGAGTAGACTTAGCCAGAACCTTATTCCTGGGGTGAAAATGTCAAAGACTAGAGGGCACAGCGTTAAGGTGAGAGGGGCAAAGTTTAAAACTGATGTGCAGGGCAAGTTATTTTTACACAGAGTGGTGGGTGCCTGGAACCTGCTGCCAGGGGGTGGTGGTGGAGGCAGATACAATTGCAGTATTTCAGAGGTTTTTCAATAGGCACATGGAAATGCAGGGAATGGTGGGATATGGATCATATGCAGGCAGAGGAGATTTGTTCAACTTGGCATCATTTAAGCTGAGAAGAGTGCAGAGAAGATTTACGAGGATGTTGCCAGGATTGAGGGGCTGAGCTATAAGGAGAGGAGCGGTAGGCTAGGACTATATTCCTTGGAGCAGAGGAGGATGAGGGGTGATCTTGTAGAGGTGTATAAAATCATGAGGGGAATAGATAAGGTTCATGCACAGAGCGGGGGAAACAAGCCCCAGAGGACATAGGTTTAAGGTGAGAGGGAAACATTTTAATAGGAACCTGAGGGGCAACCTTTTAGAGTCATAGAGTGATACAGTGTGAAAACAGGCCCCTTTGGCCCAACTCGCCCACACCGGCCAACATGTCCCAGCTACACTAGACCCACTTACCTGCACTTGGTCCATATCCCTCCAAACCTATCCTATCCATGTTTTCACAAAGAGGGTGGTGGGTACAGGGAATGAGCCGCCAGAGGAGGTAGTTGAGGTAGCTACTGTAACAACACTTAATAGACATTTGGACAAGTATGTGGATAATAGAGGATTAGAGGGATATGGAACAAACACAGGGACGAGTATAGATGGGGCATCTGGGATTGCATGGTCTAGTTAGGACGAAGAGCCTGTTTGCGTGGTGTATGACTCAATCATGTATGGAACAGACATTGTGGATCATAGGGCCTGTTCCGGTGCTGTACTGCTCTTTGTCTGGACCAAACTCGGGTTGTTGGTGCTGTGGGGAAGCAGAGTTAATCATGGTACCACCATGTTGCTCAATGTATGTGTTAATGACTTGGACGTTGGGGCTTGATTTCAAAGTCTGCACATAACACAAAACTGGGAAATGTTGTAAAACTGTGAGGAGGAGGACTCACTTCAGTGGAGACTGGAATGATTCTCCCAGAGGTAAAAGGTTAAGGGGTGATTTAATAGAGCTATTAAAAATTCTGGAGGGTTGTTCAGAGTAACCAAGGAGGAAGTTTGCAGTGGCGGGGGGGGGGGGGGGGGGGCAGTTGTCAGACATTAAAGCGACTGAGGGAATAAGTGGGGGAGAGGGAGAGACGAGCAGAATGTGAGTGGCTGCAGTACGGAAGATTCTGCTGTAACAGTTGCAAAGAAAAGCAAGGTAACTCTTCACTGCTACACAGCATCTGACCAACAGCATCGTTAAAGCAGACTGTCTGGTCATGCGGTTTGCATATTAGCTGTAGTGGTACAGGGAGTGGATGGCTGCGGAATTGTTTGGGTCATTCTGAAAGGGATGCGAAAGGCACTATAGAAATGCAAGTCACTATTTCGGACAGCTCTGAGCTGCAGAAGCATTTTACAACCCACTGAGTATTTCCGAAGCATAATCGCTGGTGTAATGGTAAAAAGACAGCAGGAATGTTGTGCAAGCACCCATGACCGCCGTTACGCCAGTGACTCGATTACCTGCCGGGTCTGCTGACGTTGAACGAGGAGCCAACTTTGACCACCAAGTAGAATTCGGTTGCCCCATTCGGATAGTTTAAGATGAGGCCACTTCCACCCCTACAGCAACCCCCTCTCCGCATATGTTCATGGATATCTCCCTGGACTGTGTGCTCCAGTCCCCAGAGCGAGGACCAAATCTACAGTCTCTGGTCAGTGAGCTCGCTCTTTGCCATCAATTTACAAAGCGCTCAAGGCTGAATGGAGCCACCCTGACCCATCGTGGGTGAATCAGACAATCTATGGCAGCAGGGTGGGAATGTGCCAACCTTGCGATCTGAGGCTAACCATTTTCAAGACAGGGTTCCTTGCATGGAAACATAGAAAAATAGGTGCAGGAGTAGGCCATTCGGCCTTTCGAGCCAGCACCGCCATTCACTATGATCATGGCTGATCATCTAAAATCAGTACCCCGTTCCTGCTTTTTCCCCATATCCCTTGATTCCTTTAGCCTTAAGAGCTAAATCTAACTCTCTTTTGAAAACATCCAGTGAATTGGCCTCCACTGCCTTCTGTGGCAGAGAATTCCACAGGTTCACAACTCTCTGGGTGAAGACATTTTTCCTCATCTCAGTCTTACATGGCCTACTCCTTATTCTTAAACTATGACCCCTGTTTCTGAACTCCCCAACATTGGGAATTTTTTTCCTGCATCTAGCCTGTCCAATCCTTTAAGAATGTTATATGTCTCTATAAGATCCCCTCTCATCCTTCTAAATTCCAGTGAATACAAGCCCAGTCAACCCATTCTTTCATCATATGTCAGTCCCGCCATCCTGGGAATTAACCTGGTGAACCTACGCTGCATTCCCTCAATAGCAATAATGTCCTTCCTCAAATTAGGAGACCAAAATTGCACACAATACTCCAGGTGCGGTCTCACCAGGGCCCTGTACAACTGCAGCAGGATCTCCTTGCTCCTAAACTCAAATCCTCTCGCAATGAAGGCCAACATGCCATTAGCTTTCTTCACTGCCTGCTGTACCTGCATGCTTACTTTCAGTGACTGATGTACAAGCACACCCAGGTCTCGTTGCACCTCCTCTTTTCCTAATCTCACACCATTCAGATAATCATCTGCCTTCTTGTTCTTGCCACCAAAGTGGATAACCTCACATTTATCCACATTGTACTGCATCTGCCATGCATCTGCCCACTCACCCAACCTATCCAAGACACCCTGCAGCCTCTTAGCATCCTCATCGCAACTCATACTGCCACCTAGCTTTGTGTTATCCGCAAACTTGGAGATGTTACATTTAATTCCCTTGTCCAAATCGTTAATATATATTTTAAACAACTGGGGCCCCAGCACCGAGCTGCAGCACCCCACTAGTCACTGCCTGTCATTTTGAAAAGGACCCGTTAATTCCTATTCTTTGCTTCCAGTCTGCCAACCAGTTCTGTATCCATGTCAATACCCTACCCCCAATACCATGTGCTCTAATTTTTCACACTCATTTCTTGTGTGGGACCTTGTCAAAGGATTTTTGAAAGTCCAGATACAAGTTAACTGAGATGCCAGTGGTGGGTTTGGAAAGATGGGGTAAATCAAACATGCAGCTTGCTGGCTGTTTGCTTTCCTTTGTCACGAGCCTCTTCTCCCAGGTCTTGCACCCCCACTGGCCATTTTTAATTTTGGGACGTGGATGGCTAGGAATGGCACTTGGCTATTCTCACCCTCTCGCTGAGTGAATGCTGCCTCTTCTACTTTAAGTACTCCAACTATACAGGGAGATGGTGGGGATGGATTACAGCTGAGCCAGGGTGAAGTTAGCAGGAAGGAAAGAGAGGAAATAAAAACAAAGGTAAAGACAGAGATGAGTGCGGTGGGGCAGCAAACCTGTTCATTTCTCCACCCATCACAGCGAGAAGGCTGTAAAGGTTGAATGTAAATCATAAGCATAGCCTCAGCGCTGGAGTTAAGCTGTCATTACAGGTACAGAGGAGCGGCTACACTGGATTTGCAACAAGGTAATTCGATTAAACTATATTAAATCGGAGGGTTTTATGTTGAAATACATTTGCACGGCAGTTAGAAAGCTTTCACTTGTCACAAGGGGCTCATAACCTCTCTCCCTTGCTTGCCTGCGGCTCACCCCGTCAATGTGACAGTGTCACCTGGTGTTGTGAGCCTTCACAGTGTCTATTGTGTCCGTGACGAAGAGAGTGTCGTCAGGAGAATAAAGAGGGATGATTTGGAAGACTGGATCGTACAAGCGATGATCCTTCATGAATGAATGTTGCGGGAAAGGTTATAACATGGTAGGTGCAGGGGGTCACAGGCTAGTGTGGATGTAGATTCAAGAGTAAATTTCACTCACGATGGTTTGTTGTAAATGGAGCGATTCAAAGGGAAAGCTTTCTCTCTAATGTTGCACCACTGGAAGTGTTACTTCTCAGACGAGAGGCCAACCCGAGGCCCGAGACTCCCTGGCACTGAACGTACAGCACAGGAACATGCCCTTCAGCCCACAATGTCTGTGCCGAACGTGAAGCGGAGACAAACGGATCTCATCCGCCTGCACACGATCCATTTGAAAAGCAGGAGGTGGCGAAACTGTAGGAGGAATATCTGTTGTATGTGACGGGCTGGTAGGGTGGAAGGTGAGGACAAGGGGGACTCTGTCCTTGTTACGAGTGGGGGGATGGGGAGTGAGAGCGGAGCTACGGGATATAGAGGAGATCCTGGGAGAGCCTCATCTACAGTCGAAGAGGGGAACCCCCATTTCCTAAAGAATGAGGACATCTCCGATGCCCTGGTTTGGAACACCTCATCCTGGGTGCAGATGCGGTGTAAACGGAGGAATTGGGAGTAGGGTCGTTTCAGGAAGCAGGGTGGGAAGAAGAATTTACTCAGCTGGTCAGGCAGCATCTCTGGAGGACATGGACAGGTGACGTTTCGGGTTAGGACCCTTCTTCAGACTAATTGTAGTCGGGAGAGACAAAGGCTTTTGTTTGCGTGCTATCAATCAAATTAGATCATACTATACATAAGTACAAACAAACCACAATTTATCAATTATTCCTGGGCCAATTCCAGACCATCAGTATTGAAAACTCTTCACAACCACACCACCTTATATTCATCTATCTATCTATTTATTTATTAAAGAGATGCAGCGTGGAAATAGGCGCTTCGGTCGAGTCCACACTGACCAGCAATCATCACATATTTACACCATCCTACACACAAGGGAGAAGTTACACTTATACCAAGCCAATTAACCTTCAAACCTGTACGTCTTTGGAGTGTGGGAGGAAACGGAAGATCTCAGGAAAAACCCAAGCAGGTCACGGTGAGAACGTATAAACTCCGTACAGACAGCACCCATAGTCGGGATTGAACCTGGGTCTCCGGTGCCGCAAGGACTGTAAGGCAGCAACTCTACTGCTGAGCCCACATGCATAATTCCACCAGCTGCGCCGCACGATGGCAGCCCCGCCAACAGTCTGTCTGCTTTTTCGTCTTTTTTTGTTATTGTTAGTGTGTTTGTGTAAATGTTCTCCGGTTTGTTTTATGTGGGGGTGGGGGAGAGGGTAGGGGGAAACTTTTTTTCAATCTCTTACCCTGCCAGAGATGCAGGGTAAGAGATTTTCACGTCGTATCTCGGGTCGCTCTGCGGCCTAACATCATGGAGCTGGAGGCCTCCTCAGACTGACTTTGAGCCCCACCACGCGGTGTGGACTTGACATCGGAGCCGATCCCTTATCTGGGATCGCTCCAACCGCGGCCTGCGGACTTTATCATCGAGAGCTTGCAGTCTCGGGTACAGACCTTAAATGTCGGGAGCTCCAACGACACAGAAGGTTTCGACCATCCCTGACCCGAGGTCTGATTGCCGGTGTGGGGGTACTGAGATTCCCCCGATGCAGGAGCTGATCGCCCCAACGCGGAGGGCCCGAACGCCGGCGGCTACGGGAGTCATGATCGTCCCGTCAACGGAGGGCTCGAGGCCCCTGACCGCGGGAGAACAAAGAAGGGAAGAGATTGAACTTTTTTCGCCTTCCATCACAGTGAGGAATGTGGAGGAGTCACTGTGGTGGATGTATATGTCAAAATATATTTTGTGTGTTCCGTTGCTTTTTATTTGTATGACTGACTTGGCAAATGAAATTCCTCGTATGTTGCAAAACATACTTGGCTAATAAAGTATTATTGTATTGTATTGTAAGTGGTGCATCTGAAAACCTCATAAACAATGAAACAATCGCAAGCCTGTCATTTTGGATGAATGACCCATCCATTCCTGATGGAAATTAACCAGCATCTCATTGCTGCTTGTTGCTCAGTTGACCATGTTTGCTACTGACTTTGAGCTTCAGTGACCTTGGACTTCCATGCGATATCAGGAAACCAACGAGGACTGATGTTTTGAAGGCCTGCCAACCTCATTAAATCTGTGCACGGGGAATTTCTGTGTACAGTTAAACAGAATTACAGTGAAAAGGAATTTATGTAAAGGTCCTTTTCCTGTCAATTTAACCTTAAATTGGCAAGGACGAAACAGTCCAATGGAGACAGGAAAGACTACTGCAGATGCTGGAATCTTGAGAAAAACACAAAGTGCTGGAGGAACTTGGGTTTGAACCTGGCTCAATGGGCCAGGCAGCATCTGGTGAGGGAATGGACAGGCAACGTTTCAGGTCGGGACCCTTCTTCAGACTCAATCCTGGTTGGAATTGGACTGGGAAGCCTGAAAACAGAGTTGGAAGCCACGTGGGACAAGATGGCAGAGCAGGCAAGTGCTGAGGAAAGACACGGTAGACATTTGGTAACGAATACGGTCAAACATCAGGAGAGCAGCAGGAATCACAGAGGGAAGCTGTGAGACAGGGTTTCATAGAATTCCAGTTGGAAGGAGTAGGAGAACATCTTCAAAGGAGCCACACTTTAAGGAGATTTCGCAGTGGAGCAGTAAAATGGTGACACAAGAAACTCCAGGCACTGGAACCTTGAGCAAAACACAAAGTGCTGGAGCAACTCAGCGTTTCAGGCTGCATCTCTGGTGAGAAATGGACAGGTAATGCTTCAGGTGGGGACTTCTTCAGACTGAACGAGTAGAGGGGAGATGGTTGGTGGAAAGAGGTGAGGGGAAGGGGTGGGGCAAGAGCAGGCAAGTAATAGGGTGGAACCAGGTAAGGAAGGGTTGATTGCCCGGTGAGTCAGGTGGGAGAGAGAAGGGTGGTGTAACCAAAGCTGGAAGGGGAGCAGACTAAAGAGTGCAGGTGGTGTGATGGAGTAGAGGGGAGATAGTGGATAGAAAAAGGTGAGGTGTAACTTGTCAAAGATTTTCCTAAGCCTTGTAGATCCCATCAGGATACCCTGACATTGTAGCATTCAAACAGATACAACATTGAAGAGATTATTTCAATCACATAATCACGTTCACCTCCATAAAATCAAATGAAGGTCCACACATGACAACACAGATTTTATGACAGACGGATAGAACACAGCCAAAACTATGGGCCAATCAGATTGGCTGACATAAGTTGACAACAAAAAGCTGGAGCACATGTTAAGGATCTTGCCATTGGACCTTTAAAGATGATGATAATTAGCGGACGTCACCATAGTTTCTGATAATGATAAATCAAATAGAGTTCTTTTGAGGTTGAGGGTTGATAAAGGCAACAAAGATGAACAGTCTGAAGAAGGGTCTCGACCCGAAATGTCACCCATTCCTTCTCTCCAGAGATGCCGCCTGCCCCGCTGAGTTACTCCAGCCTTTTGTGTCTATCTGTGTTAACTGTAGTTTTGAATAATGAGAGGTGATCTGATAGTTAACAAATTCTGAAAAGGATCGTTAGGGTGAATGATGAGAAACCGTTTCTTTCAGCTAGAGAGGCTAGATCCAAGGCTCATGGACTTGGCAGAAGAAGTAGGGCTTTGCAGTCAAATGACGAGAACGTCCTTGCACCACTCTCTCGCTTTCTCTTCCTGGAGCTTGAACCCACAGAGCAGTGGAAACCAGAAACACGTCAATGGTTCAATGGTCCTTTATTGGCACGTGTACCATTTAAGGTACAGTGAAGTTGGATTTACCATACAGTCACACCAGAAAAACCCAACAAGACACACAACTACATAAAAGTTAACATAAACCTCCCTTGAAATATGGGCATTAAAGTGAGACTGACACATCTTGGTTTGGGAAGAATATCAAAGGATTGGAAACAAAAGCAGGAAAATTAAGTTCAGTTTCAGATCCACTATAGCTTTAAGGGAAGGCTGAAATGGGCAATGGAAGTTGATTAGTTTCATCTTGATCCTCTGGTTTCCTCTTCTCCCATTTGGAAAATAATCAGATGATTAACGACCTAACGCTCTTTGCCTCCTCACAATTCCCAACAAGCAATTAGCAAGGCAATGAGCATGTTGGCCTTCATTGCAACAGGGTTTGAATACAAGAGCAGAGACGTACGTCTTGCTTCAGTTTTACTGGGCCATGAAGAGGCTGCATCTCAAATATTATGAAGATAGACTCAAAATGCTGGAGTGACTCAGCGGGACAGGCAGAATCTCTGGAGAGAAGGAATGGGCGACGTTTCGTGTCGAGACCTTCAAATATTATGGTCAGGTCTCTTCTCTCCAACCGAGGAAAGAAATACTAGTGACAATGGGAGAGCAGCAAGAGTTGACTGATTGATTCCTTGGATGAGGGGTGGCAGTTATTGTAGGTGGAGAGATTAAATAGATAAATCCAGTAATATTGAGTTTAGAGGATAAGAAAAGATTGCAATGAAACATACAAAATTCTTTCAGGGCTTGATAGATAGATATGGAATTCATATTTCTCGTTTGGCTGGACCCAAAATAAGAAGTTGGGCATTCAGGAAACAGACTGAGAAGAAAGTTCTTCACCGAGAGTAATAATTAAAAAAATAATTCTACTCAAGAGGACTGTGGAGGTTCAATTCTTGAGGATACACAAGGCAGAGATCAATAGAATGAAAAGAATATGGGCTTGGTGCAGACAAATTGTGAAGAGACAAAAGGTAAGCCATAGTCTTAATGAATGGAGGAAAAGGCACTTGGGCTAAATAAAACATAAAATCTAGAACAGTACAGCACAGGAACAGGCCCTGCGGCCCACAATGTTCGTGCCGAACATGATGCCAAGTTAAACTCATACCCTCTGCCTGCATGTGATGCACATCTCTTCGTTCCCTGTATATCCATGTGCCTATTGAAGAGCCTCTTAAATGCCATATCGAGTTCCAGGCACCAACCATACTCTTCATAAGAAAACCTGCTCTGCACATCACCTTTAACCTTTGCCCCTCTCACCTTAAATCGATGCCCTCTAGTCTTTTGACATTCTCACCCTCAGAAAAAGGTTTTGACTGTCTACTCTTTCTATGCCTCTCAAAATCATGTCTCAGCCTCCGGTGGTCCAGAGAAAACAATCCAACTTTCTCCTTTGTTGTTCTGTTTTGATACCAAGATGTAGTTTCTAAACACTTCCCCCCCACTGTTATCTACTACTGAATGATTCGCCCATAAGCCTGGGTGTAACCGGCCTGATGTTCCAACCTATCTCAATGTGGACATTGCAATTTTCTCTGTAACTCTGTAAGATTTAAGGTGTGACGCTACAATGCTCTAACATTATATTATGCACTCTGAAATGTTTCTCTTTGCACTATCTGATGTACTCACATATGGCTTGATTGTACTGATGTATAATGTTATTTGACTGGACAGCATGCACACATAGGTTTTCTTGGTACACGTGATAGTAATAAACCAATACCAATATCACATGACCCGTGTCCATTTGAGACAAGATAGTATTTATAGAATTTTCTAAATGACTCTTCAGGCACGGCTGTGGCATTTTCCCATGTATGCTGAATAAAAGCAGATCGCTTGAATTGCAATAGGATGCTTTGATGGTCCCTGTCAGTTACATCAACTGCAAGGCAGCAAAGGTTAAACATCGTCTATCAGAATAATACCCGCCTCTTTACCATCACTGTGCACGCCTGTGTTTTACAGGAAGGATCCATGATTGATTCACGCACAGAATTTGTTTTATTACTTTAACCTGCTGAAATATTTATTTGCTTTCCCCTCTCCCTCTCCTTCCTCTATCCCAGGCTATTTACTGACCTCTGGAACATACAGCAGGGAGGTAATGAAAGCTGAGGGACAACATAAAAATTGGAAAGCTTTTTAGCAGATGAATATTTAATTCATTTACAGGATAATTCTTTGTATTGTGTCTTTAGGCAAGTGCTCTGTCATACACTTATTGTTATCTACAACTGTACATAATTGTGTTAAGTACTGTCTGCTGATATCACTGGTTGTAAACTCCAGACTAATGCTTTCGAAGGAGCTGTGATCAACGTGAGGCACCTTATCTGGCCTTCACTCTGACACATGCACCCACATACGTTCCACCTCTCGATGGATGAAAGATCCCAGCTGTCTGCATGTGGTTAAACATCTGTGTGTCAGGGATGTTGGAACATGCTTTTTTCTGCATCTTGTATCTACATCAATGCTATTGTATTACCTCCGACTGCATTTTTTTGTAATGTTACCCCTCAAGAATCAAGACCCTGCTCCTGACTTGCTAACCCACAGAAATAGCTTTTATTTATGCTTTTGAATCCCTAACTCTAACCCTTAGTACTTGCCAAGCTTTGCTCAGATAGCTTTAAGGTGAGAGAGCCAAGTTTAAAGGAGGAATGCGGGGCAAATTTTTTACACAAAGGATGGTGAGTGCCTGGAACATACTGCCGGAGGTGGTGTTTGAAGCAGATACGTTAATGGTGTTTAAAAGACTTTTGTCTGGGCATATGGATATGCAGGGAATGGAGGGAATGTGCAGATAGATATGTGATGGTCTTGGCATCATTTTTAGCATAGACATTATGGGCAGAAGGTGCTCTACTGTTCTATGTTCTAAATTAACTTTCCTCTTCTAAATTTACGAGGAATGCAATCTCTTCTCAAAAATTGCCCAATGCAGCTCCAGTATTGATTGATTGAAAGATGTTGCGTAGAAACAGGCCCTTTGGTCCAACAAATCCAAGGCCCCCCCGTCGACCACCTGGTCACACTGGTTCTATGGTTCTTTTGCAACCACTCCCTAAACACTCAGGGCAATTTACAGCGGCCAATAAACCTACAAGCCCGCACGTCTTTGCGATGTGGGTGGAAACTGGAATACCCAGGGGGAACATTTCGAATCAGAGGGAACACATGCAAACCCCACACAGATGGCAGCCGAGGTCAGGATTGTACCCAGCTGCACCACGCTGCCATTATCATTTAGCCCCATAATGCTACTATATCCGTGCTATGGAAGATTTTGACCCAAAACGTTGACCATTCCTCTCCATCCATAGAAGCTGCTCGACCCGCTGAGTTTGTTTGTGCATTTGCAATCTTTTGTGTCTCCGTGATTTATCTCAGGTACAGTCCCTAAAACTGCTCATGTGACCTTATGACCTTGTATAGCCATATCATTACACCATGAACTTCAGATAGGCACAGAAAGCTGGAGTAACTCAGCGGGACATCTCCGGATGAGAAGGAATGGGTGATGTTTCGGGTTGAGGCCCTTCTTCAGACCTGCAGAATATACAGTACTTCAGAGTATAAAGAATCTCCAGTCTGAAGAAGGGTCTCGACCCGAAACATCACCCATTCCTTCTCTCCAGAGATGCTGCCTGTCCCGTTGAGTTACTCCAGCTTTTTGCGTCTATCTTCGGTTTAAACCAGCATCTGCACACCATGAACTTCAGTTCTCAAGATATAACGGCCAGGCATCCATTCATTTTTATGATCACCTGTCCATATGTTTCTAAGTTTCTCTAGTTCTCTCCTGCTAAAACATTTTCACTGAATCCTTTTTAGATCTAAAATGGATGATCACAAATTTATTCACGAGTACTTAAACTAAAATCTCTTTGTAATTTAATGCCTCCGTCTACTTTACCCATCACACTGTCGTCAGAGATACATAGCTTTCTATTCCATTATCTATTAGTATTGGTATTGATTTATTATTGTCACGTGTACTGAGATACAGTGAAAAGCTTTTGTTTGTGTGCTATCAAATTAGATCAGATAGTACTATACATGAGTACAATCAAGCCATGCACAAGTATAACAGGCAGAGTAAAGAGAAAAATACCGGAGTGCAGTGTATAATTTTTCAGTACAACAGCATTAGAGTTCCAGGGAGAATATTGTATGTACTGCTAGAAATACTGATATATTTCCAAATGGAATAGAGATTTAAAAGAGTGGAGTTATTGTATTGGATGATTTAGTTTAGTTTAGTTTAGTTTAGCGATACAGCATGGAAACAGGCCATTCGGCCCACTGAGTCCGCGCCAACCAGCGATCTCCGTACACCAGTACCATCCTTCACACTGGGAACAATTTACAATTTTTACTGAAGCCAATTAACCTACAAACCTGTACATCTTTGGAGTGTGGGAGGATACTGGATCATTGGGAGAAAACCCACACGCCACATGGAAATGGTACAAATAATGTACAGACAGCACCAGTAGTCTGGACCGAACCCGGGTCTCTGGTGCTGTAAGGCAGCAACTCTACCACTGCTCCACCATGCCGTCCTAAATGATAGAAAATCCCCCTCTGGGCTCAGTGCTACACACATCATATTAATGATTTGGACGAGGGGATTGAAGGCTTTTTGGCCAAGTTTGCGGAAGATATGAAAATAGGTGGAAGGGCAGGTACTGTAGAGAAAGCAGGAACTCTGCAGAAGGACTTGAACAGGTTGGGAGAGTGGGCAAAGAAGAGGCAGATAGAATATGCAAAGTGTGGAGTCATGCACTTTGGTAGTAGGAATAAAGGCGCAGAGTATTTTCTAAATGGGGAGAGAAACCAGAAATCGTGGGTGCAAAGGGACTTAATCACTTGGGAGTGCTGGTGCAGGATTCCCAAAAAGTAAACTTGCAAGTCGAATCAGTAGTAAGGAAGGCAAACTCAATGCTAGCATTTATTTCAAGAGGGCTAGAATACAAAAACAGTGATGTAATGCTGAGGCACTTTAAGGCGCTGGTAAGGCTGCATTTGGAATATTCTGAGGAAGGATGTGCTGGCTCTGGAGCGGATCCAGAGGAGGTTAACAAGAATGATCCCAGGAATGAGTAGGTTAACGTATGATGAGCGTTTGTTGGCACTGGGCCTGTACTCGCTGGAGTTTAGAAGAATGAAAGAGGACCTCATTGAAACATACAGAATAGTGAAAGGCTTGGAGAGAGTGGATGTGGAGAGGATGTTTCCACTAGTGGAAGAGTCTAGGACCAGAGGTCATAGCCTCAGAATTAAAGAACGTTCTTTTAGGAAGGAGATGAGGAGAAATTTCTTTGGTCGGAGGGTGGTGAATCTGTGGAATTCTTTGCCACAGAAGGCTGTGGAGGCCGTCAGTAGATATTTTTAAGGCAGAGATGGATAGATTCTTGATTATTACAGGTGTCAGAGGGTATGGGGAGATGGCAGGAGAATGGGGTTAGGAGGGAGGGACAGATAAGCTATGATTGAATGGCAGACTAGACTTGATGGGCCAAATGGCCTAATTCTACTCCTATCACTTATGACCTTATGACATCCTTGTGGGTTACCAATAGAAACATCCTCCCTACTTAAATGCTCAGGTATTTGAGTTAAGATAACCAGCAGCTTTGACTGGGCTTTGAAAAGTGCGCCACGGGTCGGAGATTTACCGGCCAATGCCACTCCCTTCTGTTGTAATGTTGGGAAGCTTTTAATATGCACGTAGAACTGACCAAACGTGGTCTAAACAACATTGCACTGAACATTGAGTACTGTCCTGTGGGTTCTTGGCCATGATCTTGCACTGATGTTTTAGCCTAGGCACCCAATCCACCCAAGCTTAGAGTCCTTTCTATAAACAACTGACAATATCTATCCACAATTGCTTCAATCACTCACTCCTGCTGGAGTGTCTGGTATACACCAAAGATAAAATGCTGGAGTATCTCAGCGGAGTGACGTCATCTGATGAATGGTCTCGACCCGAAACGTCACCTATGCTGCCTGACCCTCTGAATTTTTCTAGCGTTTTGTGTCTTTATTACTTGTAAAATTATTATTTTTTAATACTGACAAAACGCTGCTCTATCTTTTATACTGTCCATTTTACTTTAGAATGAGATGCTCCAAATGTAGCTGTCCTGCACAGACAGCTGACTAATCTCATCATTTGTGAATCTATCTATCTATCTATCTATACATAACTAAAACTTTGATCTTGTTATCTTCCGGTTTGTGCGGTCTTTCTATTTGCGCAAAAACGGTTCGTGATAGCTCTACGATTTTTCATCAGTTCACTCACCGTTCCCCTGTGCTGCGAGTGTACCAAGTTTCATTCCGATCGGTTAAATGTCGTAAAAGTTAGCGAGGTTTAAAAATCTTTAAAAACCCCGCGTGCGCAGATCGATCTCTTCTCCTGCCAGTCAGCGCTGCGCGGATTAGTCTCTTCCCCTGTCACTCCCCGGGATGGTCCGTCCCTTTTTGCGCCATCGCGTCTTTATTGGTGCTGAGGATGGCCGGCGGAGGTTTCCATCCAGACTTTCGGAGGGACCTGAAGCAGCCCCGCCCCAAGCAGCCCAGCCCCAAGCAGCAGTCCAGAGTTGGAGACCCGACCCAGCCCAGAGTCGGAGATGTCGCCAAACGGAAAGCGGACACTCTGATCCCGGCGGAGGAGAATGACCAGCGACCAGCGCCAGCTGTGAGTCCCCATCGCACCGCCAATTCTAGCCACTATGCCTCTGGTCCCCCTCGCTGGCTCCTCCCCCCGTCCCCCGTGATGCCCCCCTCTCCTCCATGGCTCTTCCCTGTCTTTTCTCCGAGCTCACTCCTCCCCACCCACACACCCCTTTCCCCCACACAACCACCCCGCCCACACACCCCTTCCCCCATACAAGCTTCTCTGCCCACACCCCCCGCCCACACACACACACACCCGCCCATACCCCCCCTACACACCCCGCCGGCCACACGCACCCCGCCCCCACAACCCTCCCTCCCCCCACACACCCATGCCCCCACAACTCCCCCTCCCCCACAACACCCCCCTCCCCCCACACACCCACGCCCCCACAACTCACCCACAACTCCCCCTCCCCCCACACACCCATGCCCCCACAACTCCACCTCACCCACAGCTCCCCCTCCTCACAACCCTCCTCCCCCACATGCCCCCACAACTCCCCCTCCCCCACAACTCCTCCTCCCCCACAACCCCCCCTCCCCCACAACCCCCCTCCCCCCACACACCCACGCCCCAACAACCCCCCTCCCCCACAACCCCCCTCAACCCCCCCTCCCCCCATCCCTTCCCCCACAACCCCCCATCCCCCACAAAATGAAAGAGGCAAGGTAAAATTATGGATGGTAATAGATATGCAGGTATCAATGTCATTCTTACTAATTTGCTGAAATATACTGTAGAAACCTAAAGTTAATCCATTTAGAGTCGTAGTCATAGTGTGGAAACAGGCCCTTTGGTCCAACTTGCCCACACCGACCAACATGTCCCATCTACACTAGTCCCACTTTCCCGCATTTGCCCCATGCCCTTCTAAATCTGTCCAATCCATGTACCTGTCTAATTGCTTCTTAAACATTGTAATAGTCCCTGCCGCAACTGCCTCCTCCTGCAGCTCGTTCCATACACCCACCACCCTTGGTGTGAAAAAGTGACCCCTCAGATTCCTATAAAATCTTTTCCCTTTCACCTTAAACCTATGCCTTCTGGTTCTTGATTCCCCTTCTCTGGGCAAGTGACTCTGTGCATCTACCCGATCTATTCCCCTCATGATTTTACACACCTCCATAAGTTCACCCCTCATCCTCCTGCATAAGTTCACCCCTCATCCTCCTGCACTCCAGGGAAAAGAGACTCAGCCTGCTCAACCTCTCCCTATAGCTCAGACCCTCGATTTACACAAAGATTTTTTTTTTGGTTACCAAAAATATCTGATTCCCACAATGATAGCAACTGAAAGATACTCCAGAACAGAACCAAAAATAAAAGACAAAAACATTCAAGCCTTAGGCAAAGTAAAATGACCCAAGGAATTCTTAAAGGACAGTTATCAAACAAGACTTGGCATCAAATCACATAGGAATATTTCAGAACAAGTGATTAAAACGTTGATCAAAGAACTGTGTATTTTGAAGATGCTTAAAGAACAAGTAGAAGAGAGGTTTCGGGGAGGAATTCGGGAGTTGAAAGCTGAGCCCAACTTCACACTGCCTCTGGAAAGCAGCCAACAGTATCAAAGACCTGTCCCATTCCGGTCAATCCTTCATCCCCCTGCTCTTGTCAGGCAGAAGATTAGAAAGGCTGAAAGTGTACACCTCCAGACTCAGGAACAGCTTCTTCCCCTCTGTTATCGGACTTCTGAATGGTCCTTTCACAAGCTGGGGTATTGTCCGATTCACCAACGGACCTCAATGTGGACATTGCACTTTGTCTCTCGAACTGTAATGCCCCTGTCCCACTTAGGAGACCTAAACAGCAACCTCTGGTGACCTTGCCCTCACTCAAAAAAAAAATCAAGGTCAAGGTGACCTGCAACCTCCTACCACCTCCCACGCATGTGTTGAAAACCTTCCTCAACTATGAAGAAAACCGGCTTCGACTAGACCTGCGACTAAAAAATTATCGATTTTTAAAACGGCAACCTATTTTTAGTCGAGGCCGGTTTTAATCATGCTGAAAAAATAGCAGCAACCTAGATGAAGCCTCGACCACGCGGAAACCACTTTCGACCATTAGGGAGAGTGACCAAAACCTCCGGTGACTTCATGGAAACCTTGGGTGGCGGGCAAGGTCACTAGAGGTTATGTTTAGGTCTCCCAAGTGGGACAGGGGCTTTACACTGCTGAGAACCATGTTCTGCTCTCTGTATCTTTCCCTTCGCTCTCCCTATTGCACTTGACTTTGGCCCTGATTGTATTCATCAGCTGAATAGCATGCAAAACAAAGCTTTTTCCTGTACCTCGATACACATGACAATAATAAGCCAAAACATAAACAAAGGTGAAAAAACCTGGGAGAGGCAAGGGAAGAGAATTTGAGGAAAAGCAGAGAGGAGGGCTCCGGATAATACTGCAAGTTATGTGTCCCACTGTAAAACACAGCCCAACTTCCCCGTGACACTGCAGTCTCCGTAAAATACCGCACATGTCCTGCAGCCCTGCAGAGCCTCGTAGATTACTGCGCGTTACCAGCAGCATTGCATCCTCATCAAAATACTGCAACTATCGCATTGCACTGCAGCACCTGGTAAAATACCGGGCAAGTAACCCACAGCATTACTGAATCTCTGTAACATTCCGCCCATTATCCAGCCAAACGTGGACCGGCAGTACACCGAGAATCGAAAATCCAAAACACTTACGTTTAACAAAACCAACAAGAGCAAAGCCGTTTCGAATTTACTGCATAAGAAAGAACTGCAGATGCTGGTTTAAATCGAAGGTAGACACAAAATGCTGGAGTAAATCAGCGGGTGAGGCAGTATCTCAGAAGAGAAGGAATGGGCGACGTTTCGGGTCGAGACCCTTCTTCAGACCCATCTAAGCAAGTCATTTGCTCGTGTTTGGCCCATATACCTCTTTAACGTTTTGTACCTGTACCTGTCCAAATGTCCTTTAAACGTTGTAATTGTATAGGCCTCAACTACCTCATCTGGCAGCTCATTCCATGCACTATCACCCTTTGTGTAAAAAAGATGCCTCTCAGGTTCCTATTAAATCTCCCCCCTTAACAAGGTTAATTCCCGGGATGACGGGACTGTCATATGCTGAGAGAATGGAGCAGTTGGGCTTGTACACTCTGGAGTTTAGAAGGATGAGAGGGAATCTCATTGAAACATATAAGATTGTTAAGGGCTTGGACACACTAGAGGCAGGAAACATGTTCCTGATGTTGGGGGAGTCCAGAACCAGGGACCACAGTTTAAGAATAAGGAGTAAGCCATTTAGAACAGAGATGAGGTGAGTCTGTGGAATTCTCTGCCTCAGAGGGCGGTGGAGGCAGGTTCTCTGGATACTTTCAAGGGACAGCTAGATAGGGCTCTTAAAAATAGCAGAGTCAGGGGATATGGGGAGAAGGCAGGAACGGGGTACTGATTGGGGATGATCGGCCATGATCACATTGAATGGCTGGATCGAAGGGCCAAATGGCCTATTCCTGCACCTATTGTCTATTGTCTATTGTCTCTCACCTTAAACCCATGCCCTCTAGTTGTTGATTCCTAGTCTGAAGAAGGGTCTCGACCTGAAACATCGCCCATTCCTTCTCTCCTGAGATGCAGCCTCACCCGCTGAGTTACTCCAGCATTTTGTATCTAATTCACTGCGGTGTGAACATGAATTACGCTCAGAAACAGCAAGCACAATCTGTGCTGTTTGCACATCTCGTATCTGTGTGCATCTCACATAAGAGTGGGACTACTGTTTATTAACTTTTGAAATATTTCCTGAGACCTCTGATAAAAGGCTGTTTTGAATCGATTACAAGAGCAAGAGCTGACTGGTTATGCTCTATTCCCATTCACAGGGATGGAGCAAGACTCTTCATTCACACTGTCAACCCTCGGCAATACATTTTAAATCACAGCTTTTAAACAGTCTGCCCAATATATTCCATCAGCACAGTGCAATTGTCATGACTAACCACAAGACGACAGAAGTGTTCAGTCCAAAGCAAGTTGAATCTTTTTGAAGTAGATTATAATTTCTGGGGCAATTTACAAAGAAAGGTGGTGCCTTTCATTTTATTTTTGATTTATGCTCCGTTCGATCTCTTTCTCCTCTTCGTAGTCAGGAAGAGGAGACAGAGATTGGCAAGAGAAAGGAGGGAATCGCACACAGGGTCAGACAAACGGGGAAATAGCATGAACGAGAAGGAACGAACGAACACAGACCGAAGGCCCAATAATCTTCAGCGATCACAACAATGGCATCTGCCTCCGTTGCAAGGTCTTCGTAAGTTAGAGCATTTGAGGATTCAGCAATAACATCTGAGCCAAACAAGTGCCCATTGAATATCAGAAGGTTCGGAGGTATATGAGCCAGACATATGCAGGTGGGACTAGTGTAGATGGGGCATCTTGGTCGGCATTGGCAAGTTTGGCCAAAGGACCATGCTGTATGACTCCATGAATGAATTTAATCTGCTTAGACAACGTACACAGGTGGCTTGAGAAATAGCAAATCACATGCAAGCCAAACAAATGCCCAGGGAATATTATCTCCTATCAGAGGGCCTGGGTAGGAAGGAACTGCAGGTGCTGGTTTAGAGGATAGACACAAAATGCTGGAGTAACTCAGCGGGTCAGGCAGCGTCTCTGGAGAAAAGGAATGGGTGACCTTTCGTATCGAGACCTTTCTTCAGACTGACAGTCAGGGGAGAGGAAAACTAGAGGTATGAAAAGGTACAGAACAAACCAGGGCCGCCACTGATGACCAAGGAAAGGTGGAGCCCACAATGGTCCATTGTTGGCTATGCAAGAGGTGATAACGAAGGGATATATGGATGCAAACAGTGGCACTTGGATGATTTGGGTGGGAGATGGGCAGAGAGAGAAGCAATGCAAGGGTTACTTGAAATTAGTGCAATCAATATTCATACCGCTGGGGTGTAAGCTGCCCAAGCAAAATATGAGGTGCTGTTCCTCCAATTTGCGTGTGGCCACACTCTTGACAGTGGAGGAGGGCAAATTGGAGAGCCATTCAAGAGGGTAAAGTAGAAGCATGCCGTCCAATGCAATTATAGAATGCAGGAGTGCGAGATAGAGGCTTTCAGGATAGAGGAGTAACTAGGTGGGCAGCCACAGGGGCACAGCTGGTAGAGCTGCTGCCTCACAGCGCCAAATACCCAGATTCAATCCTGACCTCGGGAGCTGTATGTGCAGAGTTTGCACGTTCTCCCTCTCCTTTCCACCTTTCCTCCGGATGCACCGGTTTCCTCCCACATCCCACAGACCTGCGGATTTGCAAGTTAATTGGCTGCTGTGTAATTGCCTCCTGCGTGTAGGGGCTGGTTGCGAAAGTGAGTTAGCACAGGAATAGTGTGAAGGTAGACACAAAATGCTGGAGTAACTCAGCGCGACATGCACCATCACTGGAGAGAAGGAATGGGTGAAGTTTCGGGTCGAGATCCTTCTTCAGATCCTTCTCTCCAGAGAGGCTGCCTGTCCCGCTGAGTTACTCCAGCATTTTGTGTCCATGTTCGGTTTAAACCAGCACCTGCAGTTCCTTCCTACACATAGAACGAGTGTGAATGGGTGATTGATGGACGGTGTGGACTTGGTTGGCCGAACCGGGCGCAGTTTTTGACAAACTCAGAAACATCTATCTCCAAACTAAACTAAGATGGTCTGGCCACCTACATCCACAAACCAAAACTGAATAAAGTTCTCTGGAACATTAACTCTTGTTTCGATGCTTGCTAACCTACTGAACATTTCTAGCCTTTCAACTTGAATTTCAGATTTCCAGTATCCATAGGAACTTTCTCATGCACAATGTTGAGATACTGCTTTGGGATCTACTGATGTTAAGCAGGCCTTTGGCAGTGTATGTGGAGGAGAGAGGCAGCGTGTTTTAAGGATGTATAGTATTCCTAAGAAATGCAGCAAGACGGATAGAAAAAATTGATTCTAAGTTCTCTTGTACTATTAGAGATGACAGAAAGCTAATGCAGTCGTTTAAAGTGGAACAGAGGTATAAATCACCAGACCTGTTACATTTAGCATTGGAAAGCAGCTGAAGATCTCATATTCAAGGGAATGACATAACAAAAGAATTGGGTGACACAAAGCAAACTTAGTACATGGGAGTTTGTACAGAGCATTTATCTCATATTGTTGGAAAGAGCAATGTTTCTTGCTTTTAATTCTCTCTAACTCGAGGATATTCCAGCAAGATCTTCAGCAATCACAAGTGTTCAATTGACGGTGACCTTCCATCAACATCTAAATCACTTGTGCAGACACAGTGGCAGAGAATTGTTGCTACATATTAACCTGAAGATGAAGGCCATGTCACTGAGAAGAACACAAAGTATTGCAGTAACTCGGTGGGTCAGGCAACATCTCTGGAGGATAAACACTAAATGCTGGAGTAACTCAGCAGGACAGGCTGCATCTCTGGAGAGAAGGAATGGGTGACGTTTCGGGTCGAGACCCTCCTTCAGGCTAGAGTCAGGGGAAAGGGAAATGAGAGGTATAGACGGTGGTGTAGAGCGACAGAACAAATGAATGAAAGATATGCAAAAAAGTAACGATGTTAAAGAAAACTGGCCATTATTAGCTGTTTGCTAAGAGAGAACAAGAAGCTGGTGCAACTTGGGTGGGTGGAGGGATGGAGAGAGGGAATATAGGGGTTACTTGAAGTTAGAGAAATCATTATCATACCACTGAGTTGTCAGCTGCCCAAGTGAAATATGAGATGCTGTTCCTCCAATTTGCATTTAGCCTCAATCTGACAATGGAGGAGGCCTTGGACAGAAAGGTCAGTTTGGAATGGGAAGGGGAATTTAAAGTGTTTGGCAACCGGGAGATCAGGTCTCCGGAGGACATGGACAGGCGACATTTAGGATCGGGACCCAGCTTCATACTGACTATAGTGGTGGAGGAGAAACTGGTTGAGAAGTGGGGGGCGGGGGGGGGGGGGGAGAGGGCAAAAGCCTTGCAAGTAATAGGTGTTTATCCTTGGTCCCCCCCCCCACCTCTCTTCTCCAGCTTACTCCTCCTGAATAAGGAATGAAGAAGGGTCCCGACCCGAAATGTTGCCCATCCATGTCATCCGGAGATGCTGCCTGATCCGCTGAGTTACTCCAGCACTTTATCTTTTCCACAAGATTACAGCATCTGGAGTTCCTTGAGTTGCTCTAATAGCTGGACGGCCTGAGTTCCTCTCAGTTCCTCTGTCATCGAGCAGACATCAAGTAAGTGTTTAGATTATAGGACACGGGGAACCCATATACCCCGGCTTGAAGGTGCTTAGTCATTCAAGAAAGTCCCAACTAATCTGTGCCCCAACTCTCATCTTTTAAACTCATCTAAGATAGACAGAAAATGCTGGAGTAACTCAGCGGGACAGGCAGTAGATCTGGACAGAAGACCCTTCTTCAGACTGAGAGTCAGGGAAAGGTGAAATGACAGATATGAAAGGATAAGGTGTGAAAACGGGAGATCAAAGGGACGAAGGTCTAAGG
This sequence comes from Malacoraja senta, assembly GCA_038087875.1. NCBI lineage: Eukaryota > Metazoa > Chordata > Chondrichthyes > Rajiformes > Rajidae > Malacoraja > Malacoraja senta. The sequence goes on from CM075982.1 coordinate 25,941,879, forward strand.
AAATGTAGAATAGATCATAGTTAGATGGAGAAAGTGACAACGCGGCATAGAATGTAAAATGTAATCATGATGACAGTCAGAACTAGGATGTGGGAGGGATGGAGAGAAACTCATCTGTTCTCCAAGTTCCTCCATTCCTTTGTTTATCCCAATACACAGATCTCTGATTAAAAATGAACAATTGAACAGACATTTTTTTCTGTGGACAACAGTTTTAAACTTCAGCATTCTTGTCCTTTATCAAGTCTTGTACACCACTTGGAGATGCAGTGAGAGGGTGGGGTGGGTTCATAAGGTTATAAGTGATTTAGCCTGTTTCATACGTGATAGGAGCTGAATTAGGCCATTCGGCCCATCAAGTCTACTCCGCCATTCGATCATGGCTGATCTATCTCTCCCTCCTAACCCCATTCTCCTGCTTTCTCCCCATGACCCCTGACACCCGTACTAATCAAAGTAGAAAGTAGGTTAAAGACGTCATTGTGAGAGTGAGGAAGAAGAGTGAGAAACAAATGTGAATGCAAACGCAAGATTTATGGAGAACGGAGGACAGAAAACCACATTAGGTAGACATTCACCATCGCCTTGTACATATGTGCATGGCTATAACATTCTCATACCTCTGCTTAATTAGTAGATAGACACAACAGCTGGAGTAACTCAGCGCGACATGCAGCATCGCTGCAGAGAAAGAATGGGTGACCCTTCTTCAGACTGTCCCTCTGAGTTACTCCAGCTTTTTGCGTCTATCTTCGGTTTAAACCAGCATCTGCAGTTCCTTCCGAGGCTGTTTAATTCATATGCGTTCTCTCAACCACAGTCATTTCAATCGTTATTATATCAATTTTGTTATGGCATTTAATTTTTAGCCTTTTGTACTCTTTTTCCTCTGCTTTCACATTCTTTACCCCTGGATTATATAAAGAAGGGATGTGAACAGGCTCTGGGTATAAAAGGATGATGAAATCTCTTCTCCGATTTAATAGCAATCAAACAACAACACAGCGCTGAACAATAAGTTGGAGTTTAAATAAAACTTGTGTAAAGTAAAGCTTTCATGTACAGTTGGCTTTCCTTTGAAGGACATTACATTTCTTCCAAAAGGCATGCTTGTGGCTGAAGAAAGCAACGGAGCTAACTTATCTTTATACAGCACTTTTCAAAATCTCTGTATATCAAGATGTAATCTATGTATATAAAGTAAGGTTTGGGAGGATATTGTTCAAAAGCGGTCAAATGGGACTAGTGTAAATGGGCCTCTTGGTCGGTATGGACAGGTTGGGCCAAAGGGCCTATTTCTGTGCCACCTAAATGACTTAGCTGGTAAAGGTGCTCCCTCGCAGTGCCGGGAGAACGGCTTTGATGCTCACCTCAGGTACTGTATGTGTGGAGTGTGCACGTTCTCCCGTGACCGCGTGGGTCTCCGCTGGGTGATTCGGTTTCCTCCACATCCCGAAGGCGTGCAGGTTTATAGGTTAATTGGCCTCTTTAAAATTGCCCCTGATGGGTAGGGAATGGATGAGAAAGTGGGATGACGTAGAACTGGTATGAACTTATGATTGATGGTTGATGTAGGCTCAATCGGCCCGTTTCCAAGCTGTATCTATCTCAAAACAAAATTAAACTAACTTCATGACTATATCCCAATGAACATTGCTCCCAATGCAACACTCTTGAAGTGCATCCACTATTGTAACAAATTAGCAGACAGCAGGATCCTAAAAATCGTAACGAGATAATGAGGAGATAATCTATTTTTAGTGGCGCTGGTTGCAAGATAAATATCGGGTCAGGACACCGGGGAGAACTCCCCTGCTCTGCTTCAAAGTCGTGCGCAGGAGGACAGGCAGGTCTTTGGAGCAGGTTAGCGTTCCTGGCAGACCCCATTCACCGCTGGAACTGAGCACTTGTCTCCATGAGCAGATGGCCCCTTGCCAGGCACTTCCAGAAAGCTGCGTTTTCATTCCAGATTGCCGCTACTTTTTTTTTTTTATCATTTATTAGTCTGACTACAGTCTGAAACCAGCTCTAATTCCCCTTCAATTTTGATTTGCTTTTCTGTGCAGCATCAAAGCTGCAGCTACTTGTCAGAGAAGTGGATGTAAATTCATGAGCAGTGGGGAGTGCTTGGAAAACCTGAAGATGCAGACGTGTATAAAAATACACGGAATTGTCAAGGCTCTTTACACGACTTCACCGATACAAAGATTACATTTCTCTGACAGTTCTCATGCTGTGGCTAATCAAGCTAGTGAAAAGCTAATTTGTTTCAGAGGTTAACTTGCCCATATGTCTAATACTTATAGAGCCAACCATCTAATGCAGTGCTGACTAGTTACTCATTGTAGCATTTTTCTTTCACCCAATAATTCCAGCAATTGTAACGGCATGGAATTTATTTACGAGAGATCCTGCGCTATTCAACGCAGCTGACATCTGTCAGGGTAATTGAGGCCTACAAAAGAACCCATTACTAAGAAAACACACACAGAACTTACACAGAAGCACATATTATCACACCTGTGGCACTCACACCTGTTGACAAACGTTGTCGTCTGTGGGCCACAATCTTTGCCCACGTAGGTCACCAGACAACTGAATCAATCATCCTACCACAACCAGAGAGCAGTCCTGAACTACTGTCTACCTCATTGGTGACCCTCGGACTATCCTTGATCGGACATTGCTGCCGTTAAATGCAGAAGAAAGTTGTGACCACTGCCCAGTCCATCATCGGCTCTGACCTCCCCACCATCGAAGGGATCTATCGCAGTCGCTGCCCCAAAAAGGCTGCCAAAATCATCAAAGACCCACACCATCCTGGCCACACACTCATCTCTCCGTTGCCATCGGGAAGAAGGTACAGGAGCTTGAAATCTGGAACATCCAGGTTCAGGAACAGCTTCTTCCCCACAGCCATCAGGCTATTAAACACAACATCAAATAAGCTCTGAACAATAACAGTCTATTATTACCATTGCACTTTATCTGTTTATTTATTGTGTATATATATGGTCTATGGTATATAAACACACTGAACTTTTATCTCCTGTTCTGTATTATGTTTACATATTCTGTTGCGCTGCAGCAAGCAAGAATTTCATTGTCCTATCTGGGACACATAAAACTCTCTTGACTCTTGACACTAAACGTTATTTCCTTACCAGTAAATGTCTTGATTATAATCTTTCCGCTAACTGGATAGCACGCAACAAAAAGCATTTAATTGTACTTCAGCACACATGACAATAAACTAAACTGTAAACTGATAAAAACAATTCAGCTCCAGACCCATTCTAGCGACAGCTAATCTGCATCTTAACTTGGAGACTCAAGGAACTGCAGATGTTGGAATCTTGAGTGGAACACAAAGTGCTGGAGTAACTCAACAGGTCAGGCAGCATCTCTGGAGGACATGGAGAGTCGACGTGTGGGATCTGGACTCCTCTTCAGACTGATTATGGTAGGGGGGAGGAAAGCTGGACAGAGATGTGGGTGAGGGGTTGGGGGGAGGGAGAACAAAAGCATGGCAAGTGATAGGTGGCTACAGGGGAGAAGGGATTGGCAGATGAGTGGACAAAAGCGATAGATGAAATGGAGACAAAAGGATGTCGTAAGGGAAGAGGAGGGGAATGTAAAGCCAGAGGGAGGGATATAAGTCGAGAGTGTTTCATTGTCATGTGTCCCAGATAGAACAATGACATTCTTACTTGCTGCAGCACATCAGAAAATGTAAACAGAGAAAAAGTGGAAGGGGTGGGGGTGCGGAGGGAATCTGAACTTCCCTTGTCGATCACAGTTACATGTCATTTGATGTCCTTACCTTTGTGCAGAGAAGGCTATGGGGCTGTTAATGGATATTTTTAAGGCGGAGATTGATAGATTCTTGATTAGTATAGGTGTCAGGGGTTATGTGGAGAAGGCAGAAGAATGGGGTTGAGAGGGAAAGATAGATCAACTATGGCGGAGTAGACTTGATGGGCAGAATGGCTAATTCTGCGAGGGAATTGGCCTAGAACTGCTCGCAAATGGCCTAGAACTTATGAAGTTATGTTGGAAATATAGTTTTATCCATAAGGGGCAGAGGGACTTTAATGAGTTCCCTCATGCCATGTTCTTCACAAAATTGACTAATATAATTCTATTGCCCTTTCCTTGTAACCTTTAATGTTTTACCTCCCTCATATATTTTGTATAATTATTCTAAGCACCTTGTAATTGAATTGTCTTCAGTAGACACACGATAAAGCGAAGGCAATCGAAGGCCCGTCATATCGGTGCTGTCTCTCTGAAAAAACTCTTCCACTAATTCTCAATCTGTTGCCCTTTACCTGTGACCTTTCAGCTCTTTCATCTTAAAAGCTTTTATAGATTTTGCTTCCAGCAGCTTCTGGGTCGGTCACTCCATGTTCTGACAACCCTTGTGTAAAAAATACTTCTAACCTTTTAGTAGTATTCCCATGGACCGAATGTTATTGGGATTTATGCCCATTCTTCATCACCTGGAGAAGGGAAGATCACGACCCACGGCTAGACTGGGAAAGTGTGACAAATGACCAACCATACAGGACATCTGCAAACCAGTTGTGTTCTTGGATTTAGAACAAATTCTCTTAACCCTGGTGGAAGAAATTCTAATTTTATATTCAGCTTGTCCATTCTTTTACTTAATTTAAATTTAGGCGATCCATATTCTAATAATGCTTTTAGTGAAACTATTTCTTCTACCTTCAAGTAATTATATATTCTTTAGATGAGAGAAAAGGCTATTTGGCCTATCACGCCTACACTAACCTTCGTAAAGAACTGTCCAATTATTTTGTGCAGGAAGGAACTGCAGATGCTGGTTTACACCAAAGATAGACACAACATGCTGGAGTAAGTCAGCGTTCGTAGATGCTGGTCAGGCAGCATCTATGAAGAAAAGGAACAGGTGATGTTTCGGGTCGAGACCCTTCATCAGACTCAAGCATTTTGATCACCATCCATCTGCTGCTCTTATCCTAATACCCTGCTATAGGTGAAAGTTGAAGGAAGTACAAGAAGGATTAGCAGGGCATTGAGGGAGAGTATTTCTCTCCGGGAGAGGATGATAGAGGTGTGGTACTCAGGGTTTGAGAGGCCACTGGGGGCAGAGATCTTCTTCCCATTTATTCCCTATTCCTATTCCCGGGAAGTCCATTTATGTGCCACAACCTGCCGTGGCACAGTGGCGCAGCTGGTGGAGGGACCCAGATGTGATGCTGACTGTGGGTGCTGTCTGTGTGGAGTTTGCATGTTCTCCCTGTCAGGCGGGTGGGTATCTTCAGGTTGCTTTGGTTTCTCAAAGACGTGCAGGTTATAGGTTAATTGGCCTCTGCAAATTGCCTCTTGAGTGTAGGGAGTGGATGCGAAAGTGGGATAACATAGAACTCATGCAAACAGGTGAACGAGGTCAGTGTGGACTGATCGAAGGTCCTGTTTCCATGCTGTATCTTTCAATCAATCGATCAATCAATCAAAAAAAACTACTTTGAAAAGCCAGCTGGTGGAATCAGGTGATTTTTTTTTTTCCATGACATTTGGCCTGAGGGGCCAAATATTGCTTCTACGAATGCTGAGGAAGCAGTGATCTAAGAGAGCTGAAAGTCACTGTTCACTCCTGCCATCTGGCATCTTCTGGCCTGTGTTCTCTCTGGCTGGATTACTCAAAGGTACATTCTTGCTGCCACTGCGTAGTTCCTCCATTTCCACCCACTACAAACACTTCAACTCCCAACACAAGGTCAGATGGTAGTTTGCTGCCAACACAGTAAGTTTACAATATTCACCATCCACAAGAAGCACAGCTCGCCACCATTTCCTTGAAAACCTCTCCCAAATCTGCGCCTCTATCGCGTACTACAATGGACCCCCCACTTTCAAGGCATTGCCATTGAGTCATACAGCTATGCAGCACAGGCACAAGCCTTCAGACCAACTTGTCCACACCAACCAATTTGCCTAACTGAGCTGGTCCCACTTGCCCCATCTCCCTCCTAACCTGCTCTACATAAGGCTGTCCAAGTGTCTATCAAATGTTATAATTGTACCCGCCTCTTCTGCTAGCTTGTCCCATGGATGCACCACACTCTATGAAAAAGTAGCCTCTCACCATAATCCTACGCCCACTAGTTTGAGACACCCCCTAAAACTGTGGCAAAGACTGTAGCTATTCACCTTATTTATGCCCCTCCTGGTATCATAAACTTCTATAACATCACTGTTTCCTGCTCTCTGGGGAAATAGTCCAAGCCTATCCAGCCTCTCCTTATAAATCAACCCTCCAATCCCTTTAAAATCCCGCAAATCCCTGGGCTTTATGAAGAAGTTAGGAACAAAATTACAGAGGCCCTTGCAGAGATAAATGCAGCATCGTAAGCCATAGGTGGTTCTGGAAGATTGGAGGGTGACTAATGTTGAAACGTTATTGAAGGCACAAGCCTCTCAGACTAAATTGACCACACTAACCAAGTTGCCTAACTGAGTGGTCCCATGTGCCTCAGTCTGTACCTCAGTGCACGTGACAATAAACTAAACTGAACTGAACCGATCTCAGTGGCAGAAATCAGGGTAAACTATCGGAGAGCAGCCAGCCCAGATGGGTTCTGAAATCATGCTCCAGCCAGCTGGCACAGTCTTCACCGACATCTCCAGTCCCGCACTGCAATAGTCTAGTCTAGTGACCCATTTGCCTCCATCCTCCATTCCCCGAGAAAAGTAAAATGACTTGTCTCAACGACTACCACCCAGTAACTCCAAAGTAGACTCAATGAGTTAAGGGGCTGTCCCACTTGGGCGACCTAATCCGCGAGTTCTGGCGCGTTTGCCCTCGACTCATACTCGCAGCATGGTCGACACGAGGTCGTAGGAGGTCTGCATAACTCTCCTTCATGCTCGAGAGTGGTCTCCGCATACTCGTGGCCTCAGCTAGGTCGTGGCGTTTTTTTCAATATGTTAAAAAATGCCTGCAAGTTAAAAAAAGGTCGCCATGGAAAAAATCGATACTTTTTTTACTCGTACGTTTAGTCGTAGTAGGTCGACATGTTATACGTAGGTAATCGAGGGTAGTCGAAGGTAGTCGTAGATAGTCTTCATCATAGTCGAAGGGAGGTCGAAGGGAGGTCGAAGGAGATCGAAGGAGGTCGTCTTCACTCGCCAATTTTCCTGAAGTTAGTCGTAGCTAGTCAAGCTGGTCTTCAACATAGTCGAAGAAGGTCTTCAACATGTCATTTTTTCAAACTCTTCTAAACTCGCCAATTAGGTCGCCCAAGTGGGACAGCCCCTTTATAGAGCTATACAGCATGGAATTGATCCTCTCGTTCTTGACGACCTGTACTTAACTGAGCTAGTCCCACTTGCCAGCACCTCGCCCATATCTCTCCACTTCGTTCCTATCCATTTATCTGTCCAAGTGAATTTTAAATATCATAATTGTATCTGCCTGTACCATTTTCTCCGGTTGTTGATTCCTTGTACGCACCACCCTTTGTGTGAAAAAGTTGCCCCTCGGGTCTTAAAGGTAGGTAATCCTGATTAAGTGTGTCCTACGACATTGTGGGAAGATGAAAACGAAATTGTGGAACCCTTGGCAGATATTTGTATCATTATTAGCCATGGATTAGACAACTTTGTCAAGTCAAGTTGAGTTTATTGTCACATGTAGGGCAAGGGATAGTAGGAACAAAGAACTGCAGATCCATATCAATGATTTGGATGAGAGCATACACGGCAAGATTAGTGGGTGATTTTGCAGATAGTGAAGATGGTTGTGAAAAATTGCAGCAAGATCTGGATCGATTGGCCAAGTGGGCTGAGGAATAGTTGATGGGATTTAATGAAGACAAAATCTGAGGGGTGTTGCATTTCGGGAAGTCTAACATTGGCAGGACCGACACAGTGAATGGTCGGGCTCTGGGTAGTGTTGTAGAGCAGAGGGATCTAGAAGTGCACGTGCATAGTTCCCTGAAGGTGGAGTCACAGGTAGATCGGGTGATCAAAAATGCTTTTGTCACATTGGCCTTCACCAGCCTGAGTATTGAGTATGAAAGTTAGGAGGTCATGTTGCGCTTGTACAAGATGTTGGTGAGGCCACTTTTAGAGTCGACAAAAATGCTGGAGAAACTCAACGGGTGCTGCAGCATCTATGAAGCGAAGGAAATAGGCAATGTTTCGGGCCAAAACCCTTCTTCAGACTGATGTGAGGGTGGGAGGGGGGGGGGAGGGAAGAAAGAAGGAAGAGGAGGAGCCACAGGGCTGAGGGAGAGCTGAGAAGGGGAGGAGACAGTCAGGACTACCTGAAATTAGAGAAGTCAATGTTCATACCGCTGGGGTACAAACTGCCCAAGCGAAATATGAGGTGTTGCTCCTCCAATTTCTGGTGGTACTCACTCTGGCCATGGAGGAGGCCCAGGACAGAAAGGTCGGTTTCTCTACGACCACTTTTAGAGTATTGTGTTCAGTTCTGCGTACCATGTGTGTTGTCAAGCTGGAAAGAGAAGATTTACGGGAAAAGATTTAATAGGAATCTGAGGGGTAACTTTTTCACACAAAGGGTGGTGGGTGCATAGAACAAGCTGTCACAGGAGGTAGTTGAGGCTGGGACTATACCAACATTTAAGAAGCAGTTAGACCGGTACATGGATAGAACAGGTTTGGAGGGATATGGACCAAATGCTGGCAGGTGGGACTAGTGTAGCTGGGACATGTTGGCTGTTGTGCGCAAGTTGGGCCGAAGGGCCTGTTTCCACATTGTATCACTGTATGACTCTAGGCAGATGCCAGTATACAAAAAAAGAAGGGTCCCGAACCGAAATGTTTTTTTGAGATGCTGCCTGATCTGCCGAGCTGCTTCGACACTCTGTGTCTTCTCGAGGGTGAGGTGCTGAGTCAATGAAAATCTTACTCGAGACACTACAGAAAATGAGAGCTGGCCCTGGGAAACTGACGGCTTGTTCAATGCAATATTGCGGGATGACTGAGGCTGCTGCACATTTACTTCAGTCCCTTTTGCAGCTTCTGTTGGTTATTGACTGCCAAAAGACGGGCAGAGGCACATTAGGGGGTGGGGTGGGCGGTGGGCATGCTCCACTCTGCAAGCCACCCCTTGTCAACTCTGCAGGGCAGCAGAGCAAGTCCCTGCCTGGGCTGAGCCACGTCCCATCTCGTTCCGGCGGGAATGGATTTGTGTAACATGTGTTCCGTTTAATTTGCCAAATAAATTATTAAATGGGCCTGGAGTCAAAATTCTAAATTGGCTGTTTCAGTCGAGGTGATTGAATCCTTGACCAAATCGAACGCTTCCCTGGAAAAAGCAGCTGCGCGCCAATTGCGAATCACACTTACTGACATCCTGAGGCACTTCTGGGCAGTACACTCCTCCCAATTGAAATATCAATTGGAACCAAGACACCAGCATGCCTACTGCAACTAATACATAAAAACATACATTTTTAGAATATTAATCGATGCAACGCGACCACTGGATGATCAAAAGCCGTTTATTCTTCGTTCATGTAGGTACACACGGTAATCAAACAGCACCTACAGGCAGCAGTGAAGTAACTGAACAGGTCACCAGTTTCTGCAGTAGTTGAGGGGTTTGTAATGGCCATGTCCATTAAAATACTCCCCCAAAAAGTCCTTGAATGAGTCCCATATATACTGTAGGAAGGAACTGCAGATGTTGGTTTAAATCAAAGTTAGACACAAAATGTTGGAGTAACTCAGCGGGGCAGGCAGCATCTTTGGAGAGAAGGAATGGGTGACGTTTCGGGTCGAAACCCTTCTTCTGACTGACCTGTCTGATGAAAGGGTCATGACCTGAAACGTTACCCATTCCTTCTCTCCAGAGATGCTGCCTGTCCTGCTGAGTGACTCCAGCATTTTGTGTCTATCTCCCATGTATATTGTGTTTGAATGTGGGCAACGAGACAGGGTCTCAGTGATGCAATTATGAGTTTGAGTTTAGTTTACGTTTAGTTTATTGTCACGTGTACCGAGGTGCAGTGAAAAGCTTTTGTTGCGTGCTAACCAGTCAGCGAAAAGACTATACATGATTACAATCGAGCCATCCACAGTGCACAGATACGTGATAAAGGGAATAACGTGAATAACGTTTAGTGCAAGATAAAACCGGCAAAGTCCGATCAAAGATAGTCCGAGGGTCTTCAATTAGGTAGCTAGTAGTTCAGGACTGCTTTCTGGTCGTGGTAGGATGGTTCAGTTGCCTGATAACAGCTGGGAAGAAACTGTCCCTGAATCTGGTGGTGTGCGTCTTCTCACTTTTATACCTTTTGCCCGATGGGAGAGGGGTGAAGAGGGAGTGGCCAAGGTGCGACTTGTCCTTGATTATGCTGCTGGCCTTGCCGAGGCAGCGGGAGGTATACCTCCATTGTAAGCCTAAATTACGTCCATAAAATGGGGCTTGATGCCATGACCTTCCGACTTGCTACCAACAGAGCCAAGCATTTAAGTCAGCGCCATTATTTGACAGCGAAGTACAGTCGTCACCGGTTTGACTCAAGGCGACCGAGACCAAAACCATGACATTGTCCAGCTTTGAGACCAACACATACAGAGCACACACCGGCCATGTCCGCGGCAGCTCCCGGACAGAGTTCATACTCCACAAAAACCTCCTCTACTCTACGACGACTCGCCCTGTGTGCACATCCCTCTGCTCACTCACTCCTTCACATTCCTGAAACAATCCGTGAGGTGAAGAGCTCCACATTCATATTACGTTTCAACTCAAGGCATTTCTCCCACATTCTGCAGTGGGTTGAACCAAATATGCACAGAACACAAAGCAGTATGACACAGGAACAGGCCCTTCAGCCGACAATGTCCAATGCCAAGTTGAACTCATCTCTGTCTGCACATGATCCATCTCCCTCCATATATGATCTTGAGTTTCAAACCCTCAGAAGTGGGAACAACTTGTGCCACCTTAACCGGGGAGAGGCATGCTATATATTAGAGTGGAGTTTAAATGAGAACTGAGATTGGAGGAGGGGTTGAGGGAGATGGAACTGGAGAACTGTGTTCAGATCACCATGTTACAGGAAGGATGTCATTAAACGGGAAAAGATGCACACAAAGATGCACCAGGTCTGGAGGCTTTGAGTTAAAAGGGGAGGCTGGATAGGCTGGAGTGCAGGAAGCTGAGGGGAGATCCTACAGAGGTTGTAAAGCCATGAGGGTCATAGTTAAGGTGAGTAGCCAAAGTCTCTCACCCAGAATAAGGAGGGGAGTCTAAAACAAAAGGGCACAGGTTTAAGGTGGGAGGGGAAAGATTTAAAATGGTCTCCAAGGGCATCTTTTTCACACCAAGGGTTATTTGTAAGTGGAACGAACTGCCAGAGATGTAGTAGAGGCAAGTACAATAATGAAATTTAAAGGACACTTGGTATAGATTAATTATTAGGGAAAGTTTGGAGGGGATGTGTAGGAAGGAACTGCACATGCTGGTCTATACCAAAAATGGACACAAAATGCTGGAGTAACTCAGGGTGCATCTCTGGAGAAAAGGAATAGGTGACGTTCCGGGTGGGAACTGAAGTGGGGTTCCGACCTGAAACATCACCTATTCCTTTTCTCCTGAGGTGCAGCCTGACCCACTGGGTGTCTATTCAAGGTCTGGAGGGAAATGGCCGGGGGCAGGCAAGTGAGACTAGTTCGGCTGAGCAACTTAGTCGGCGTGGATGAGTTGGCCTGCAAGGCCTGTTTCCATGCTGGACAGCTCGATGACTAACTATATTAGCAAACTGTTGCGAGGGCTGATTCAATCAAACTAAAAGTACTGTAGCTAAAGTAAGCAACACAATTCCTGCTAAATAATAATAACACCATATATGATACTCTATAATGATACTATAAGCGTGCCTCCATAAGGCGCACTTTACCCCGGCGTGCTCATTCACATCTGGTACAATAGTTCACAGTGGGACATGAATTGGAACCATGTGAGTAGAAGGCAGGTATACCGACCGAGACAGCTGTGGCCATAATGGACCATGAAGTCAGCTCCGAGGGCCCTGGCTGTGAAGTCGTCCACACAACATGCTCCATACGTGACGTCACCCATTATCAGCGTGTCCGCACCAGTGAACCTAAAAACCAAGACCAAAGCGTTACGGTCCATTTTTACATATTTCAGTGCATCCACATACAATGTCAACAATTAGGGGGTTCGCGGGGTTACAAATGACCTGACCTACTGGAAATCCAACTTTACGCAAGTTCTGCCACCATTTAAGTCGTCAATGTGTACATCGCCAACAACCACTAGTCATAGAGCTCCAGCTGGAATGATGCCCTTTCACCTCTGCCATCTGACCTCTCTGGGTCACATCCAGCCATCTTGTTCAAAGATTTATTTCTATTCTCCGCACTTTGCACAACACGCTGACCGAAGATTCAGGTAATTTATTGATTGATTGCAAGAAACAGCGTGGAAACAGGCCCTTCGGCCCACCGAGTCCACGCCGACCATCGATCACCCGTTCACATTAGTTCTATGCTCTATGTTATTCCACTTATACGTCCACTTCCTACACATGGGGGGGCGGGGGGGCGGTAATTTACAGAGGTCAATTAAGCTACAGACCTGGATATCTTTGGGGTGTGGGAGGAAACCGGAGCACCCAAAGGAAACCCATGCAGTCGCAAAGAGAACGTGCAAACTCCACACAGACAGCACTTAAGGTCAGGATTGATAACCTGGGTCTTTGGCACTGTGAGACAGCAGCTCTACCCGCTGCACCACCGTGCCGACCTACTTGTGATAATCTCTTTCCGGAGGCTTTTCTTTACATTTCAAGCCCAATGAAATGTTGCTAATATCAAGCAGTGACCCACAGCCCCAGGAAGGGTCAGTAAGGGGTAACAATGACAGTGACAATTTGTCCTGCATGGGGAAGAGAGTGAATGACGGCGTGGAAATGATTATTACATTCTTATTAGAATAAAGAAAGGGAAAATAAATTTGATCTATATGTACACAGTTTGGAGGACATGATCTTTATAATGCTAATGAGGTCATGTCAAATATGCTGAGTGCGATTTACATATGGAAATCAAGCTAATTAGAAGCTGGATTTTGCCCTGAATTTAAAATCCGAGTTTACATTGCACCGATTCTCTGCATTCATGAAGGGAAAGTTCTTGGAGGCAGAACATCAGGGGCACATCATATATTGTGGGCATCTCCACCCTGCAATGACAATGACACGTCAGAGCGGCTCCAACAGAATGCAGAATGAAACTCATTCAACTCTTTAGGGCGGCAGGGTGGCGCAGCAGTAGAGTTGCTGCCCCACACACAGCATTAGAAACCCTGGTTCGATCCTGACTACGGGTGCTGTCTGTACAGTGTTTATACGTTGTCCCCGTGACCGCGTGGGTTTTCTCCGGGTGTTCCGGTTTCCTCCCACACTCCAAAAATGTCCAGGTTTTTAGGTTAATTTGGCTTTGGTAAAAATAGTAAATTGTCCCTACTGTGTACGATAGTATTAGTGTACGGGGATCGCTGGTCGATGTGGACTCGATGGGCCGAAGGACCTGTTTCCACACTGTATCTCTAAACTATAAAATGAAACTAATATTTAAAACTGAACCTGCCCATAACCCTTTGGTGACTGGATACAAGGAACTGCAGATGCTTTAGACTTTAGAGATACAGCGCGGGGAGACCTTTCGGCCCACTGAGTCCGTCCCGACCAGCAACGACCCAGTACACAAGACTATGCTACACGCTAGGGACAATTTAACAATTTTACCAAAGCCAATTAACCTATAAACCTATATATGTTTGGAATGTGAGAGGAAACCGAAGAAGGGTCTCGACCCGAAACGTCACCCATTCCTTCTCTCCTGAGATGCTGCCTGTCCCGCTGAGTTACTCCAGCATTTTGCGTCTAGCACCCGGAGAAAACCTACGCGGTCACAGGGAAAATGTTCAAACTCTGTACAGGCATCACTCGTAGTCAGGATCGAACCTGGGTCTCTGGAACTGTAAGGAAGCAACTCTACAGCTGTGCCACTGTCGTGCCCTGCTGCTATACAAAAAAAAGACACAAAGTGCTTGAGTGACCCCTGAACGTTGGAGCCTACTCCAGCACTTTGTGTGCCATTGGAGACTGACCGTGTTCGAAACTCTCCTTGGCCTATCATCCCCACCTCTGCAATCTCCCCCCTGCCCTACAATAACAGCATAGGAAACAAGAGGACACAAAGTGCTGGAGTAACTCAGTGGGTCAGGCAGCATCTCTGGTGAACATGGATAGGTGGTGTTTCAGCTCGGGATCCCTCTTCAGACTGAAGAAATAGGAACATGAGCAGACCACACTACCCCTCCAACATGTTCTGCCGTTCACCAACACCGTGATCATTGGCCTCAACTGGAACCCAATAACCCAGTCTCCAAACATCTTTGGCCCCCTCTCTTCCCTGTGTCACTCCTGGAGTAATTAAACAACCCCCCTCCCCCCACCCTTCCACTTTTCCCGCTCACTTTCCTGTGCCCCACCTGAATGCACACCCGTTCTCCTGTAATTCCTCCCCCTATTCCTTTCCTCCTATATTTCTTCTTTTGGCTTTACACTTTGTGCCCCTTCTCTCCATATCTCGCAGCCTTTTGTCTTGTCATCCCTTGCCTTTGTTCAGCCATCCGTCCCCTCACCTCTCTGTATCCACCTATCACTTGCCTGACTGTGTCCTGTCGCCAGCTTTCGTCCATCTTTGCAATGAAAAGGAACTGCAGATGCTGGTTTAGAAGAAGGGTCTGAAGAAGGGTCCCGGCCGGAAGGGTCACCTATCCATTTTCTCCGGAGATGCTGCCTAACCAACTGAGTAACTCCAGCATTTTGTGCCCATCTTTTGCAGCTTTCTGCCCCCTATTATATTCAGTCCGAAGGATTCTGACCCGAAACGTCACCTACCCATATGCTGGAGTCTGAAGAAGGGTCTCGACCTGATATGTCACCTATTCATTTTCTCCAGAGATGCTGCCTGACCCGCTGAGTTACTCCAGCATTTTGTGTCTATCTCAAGTGATCAATGCCTACAGAGTGCTTTACATTTTGGTAACACTTTCCTTCTTCAGTACTCCATCCTCCTCAATAACAAAGGGCTGCCTTGCATTTGACTTCCTAGATTCTTGCTGCACTATCTATTTTCCCCGTGCAAGTTCCACTCAAATGTCTCCATAGAGTAGCATTCAAAGGACTGAAGAAGGCTCCCGACCCGAAACATCACCTATCCATGTTCTCGTTGAGTTACTCCAGCACTTTGTGTATTATTCAAGAGACGCAGACTGTCATGTTCAATCTAGCATGCTGCCTGGACTCACGCTCTAAGATCTGTACCGATATGTGGGCCTGGTGGTCCAGTGGGAAGGTGCGGACGCAGCCCAGACCATCACACAAACCAACCTCCCTTCCATTGACTCCATTTATACTTCACGCTGCCTCGGCAAGGCCAGCAGCATAATCAAGGACGAGTCGCACGCTGGCCACTCCCTCTTCACCCCTCTCCCATCAGGCAAAAGGTATAGAAGTGTGAAAACGCACACCTCCAGATTCAGGGACAGTTTCATCCCAACTGTTATTAGGCAACTGAATCATCCTACCACAACCAGAGAGCAGTGCAGAACTACTAGCTACCTCTTTGGTGACCTTGGGGCTATCATTGATCAGACTTTGCTGGCTTTACCTTGCACTAAACGTTATTCTCTTCTCATGTATCAATACATTGTAAATGGCTCGATTGTAATCATGTATTGTCTTTCTGCTGACTGGATAGCACGCGACAAAAGCTTTTCACTGCACCTCGGTACACGTGACAATAAACTAAACTGAACTGAACTAAAACTTAATTTGCAAGCCCTCGGAAGCACAAGGACTTCAACCATCTCACCACTGAGGCCCTCTCCCACAGCGACCTCGACAGCCCTTGAAAGAAGGCAGAGCTGAAGGTGAAGCTTCTTATCCTGTCAAAGCCTGTGAGCTTGCTAAAGGTTTCCAAATCTCTCTCAAATGCACAGTGACATTTAAAAATTATTAAAACTGCTTTCAATAATTCAAAAACATTTTTCAACAAAAATTTGATGCAAATTATTAAAACAGTAATAAATAATTAAACTTTTGAAACAAAGCAAAATAAGTTCTGTACTTAAGTCCACAGGTCAGGAATTCTTAATTCAATGGTGAAAATTTTTACAACAGGGCTGGCTGCAATGCCAGTATGAAAGGACTCAGCCACAGCACACAGTGGAACAACATATGTCTTCTTTTTCTTGCGTATGGCGTGCACAGCCTAAAGTTGTGGGACAACTTGTTCTATTTGATCTTATTTGATTGTGCACGCCGGGTTGATTGCATTAGTCGAAACAGGGCGGACCACGTGAAGGTTGCAATCTCCCACCACGAACAACATAGGTGATGACACTTGTTACGCAGCTTGCCCACGACATAAGGAAGGAGATGTGCAAGACTGGGCTACATTTAACTCCTGCCACTTTCGCCTTCATGAGATAAGGGTGGCACAGCTGGTAGAGCTGCTGCCTCACAGCACCAGAGACCCGGGTTCGATCCTGACCTCGGGTGCTGCCTGTGTGGAGTTTCCACATTCTCCCTGTGACCACGTAGGTTTCCTTTGGGCGCTCCGGTTTCCACCCCATCCCTAAGACGTGCGGGTGTGCAGGTCAATCGACCTCTGTACAATTGATCAAGGAGGGATGTGTAAAGTTCAAGGCGTGGACGTGAAAGTTGGATAACATTGAAGTGGCAAAGCTCGAGAAATTCTTCTCCAACCTCTCAGCTTCTCTCCCCCCCCCCCCCAGCCCCTCCAGTCACACTCGAAGACTTTTTCTTTAATCAAGATTTTGGTCATCTGCCCGAATAGCTCCAGTTGAGGATTAATGTTAAACTTTACATGACGTGACGTGATGTTCCTCGGGATGTTCTACAATTTAAAAGCACTTCACCCTTTTCTCCCCACTCCTATCGGGAAGATGATACAAAAGCTGGAAAGCATGTACCACTAGCCTCGGGAACAGCTTCTTCTCCTCTGTTGTCAGACTTTCTGAACAGTCCTTCCATAAGGGTACAGTCCCAATCCTCACATCGGACATCGGACCTTTTCTCTGGAACTGTCACACGACAATGTTGGAAACTACACTCCACAAAGAAACACTGCAATGCTGAAAACAATACTCTGCTCTTTGCACTACCTGTTGTAATTGTGTGTGGCTTGATTGTATTTGTGTACATCAAGGCCTCATTTAATTAGATTGCATGCAAACAAAAGCTTTTCACTGTGCCTTGGTACAGGTGACAATGATAAACCAATACCAACATGTTGCTGCAGATGCTGGTTTACACCGGAGAGACACAAAATGCTGCAGTAACTTAGCTGGGGGGACAGGCAGCATCTCTGGAGAGAAGGAAGGGGTCGAGACCCTTCTTCAGACTGAGCATCAGGGGAGAGGGAAACGAGGGATATGGAAAGGTAAGGTGTGAAAACGAGAGATCAAAGGGGACGAAACTAAAGGAAAATATAGAATAGATTGTTAGCTAGGGGAAGGTAACAAGGCAAACAATGTGAAATTTAATCAGGAGGACAATCAAACTAGTCGGAGGACTAGGATGGGGGGAGGGATGGAGAGGGAAAGCAAGGGTCACTTGAAGTTAGAGAAGTCAATATTCTTACTGCTTAGCTATAAGCTGCCCAAACGAAATATGAGTAGCTGTTCCTCCAAAGTTGCTCTTGCTTTCAGTGTTGCCCATGCTCAAAACCAGCATCTCAAAAACTTCCAACCCTAAGCCTCTATTTTTGTCAGGCAATGGGCATTAAGGGTAATGGAACTAAGTCTGCCAAAGCTGAAAAGCACTGTAGCATGATTGAATTGAGTGGGAGAATAAGTTTGAGGTACTGAACAATCTCTGCCCATGCAGAGGATCGAACAGCCAATTATGATCCTTGTTCATCGTGGTTGCCTCATAGTTTCCCTCCAGCACAACTACGTTAAGTCAAGATCTGACAGTCAGTGTCTGAGGAAGGGTCTCGACCCGAAATGTCACCTATTGCTTTTCTCCAGAGATGCTGCCTGACCCGCTGAGTTACTCCAGCCTTTTGTGTTTATCTGACGGTCAGAATCTTTTTCCCAGGGTGGAAATGTGAAAGATTAAATGGTGCAGTTTTAACGTGAGGGGACAAAGTTTTTAAAAAATGTACGGGACACGTTTTTTTACACCACGAGTGGTGGATGGGTGGAATGTGCTGCCCGGGGTGGTGGTGGAAGCACATACGATAATGGCGTTTAAGAGGCATTTAGATAGGTACATGGATATGCTAGGAATGGAGGGATATGGATCACGTGCAGGCAGCGGAGATGAGTTTAACTTGGCATCATGATCAGCACAGACATAGTGGGCCGTAGGGCCTGTTCCGTTCTATATTCTACGATATAAAACTCACTCTCAGAGTCCACTTTCAGGCACTTTGATACGTTTAGTACCTAGTCCATTTGGAATGCCTGTCAGGCCTCCGATCCTTCATTTCAATGTAAATTTTTCATGTTTAATTGAGTAGCAGCCTTGTTCTTCACTGCTAAGCACTGATTACAAAGCCCTGTCACAATCCCTAAAACAAACTCGTTTGACCTTGAGTTCAATGTATTTACCAAAACTCAGAATTTTTGCAGTTAAATACATACAGCGCAAAGAAGATAACGTTTGCTACTTTCTGCCCGCATGTGCCTGGAATGACAGTTCGACGGCAATTATCCAGCAGCCTGGAGGGACTTTCCACTCCATTAATGCCGACCTGAAGCAGACAGACTAAACGCTCGCGTTTCAGTTTCACAATTACCTCAAAGCAATGCAGCACTGGAGGAATAGGAACGCACCAACCAATCCGTGGGACGGAATGGAGATAGTGGCAGGGAGAGGCAGGGACAAAAAAGACAAAGGGCAGAGACAGAGGAAAGGAAATACAAGGAGCAGTCGGAGGAGTGAAGGAAAAGGAAGAGTGGCAGATAGCGTCGATCAGCAAGGGACTTTGAGAAGAAGAGGGAGAGAGTGAAGAGCAGAGGGAGCGCAGGAAGAAAAAGAGTGATGGGAAGAGGCAGAGGGGGGAGGAAACTACAATGGGAAGGCAAAGGCGAGGAACAAAAGAAGAAGTGGGTGTATTACAGGAGCCAGGAGACAAGAAGTAGACAAGAAAGGACGGAGAAAAAGGCCTGGAAGAAAGACCTGGAAGAAGAGGAGGAAGCAAAAGAGATCAACAGTAAAAAAACAAAAAGAATAAAAGAAAGTAGGTGATAAAGGAAAATGGAGTAGAGTGGAGCAAAATTGAGAGAGGGAAGGTGGAAAAGAGATTAATTGAGGAGAGTGGGGAGAGGGGGAGAAAGAGAAGGGGAGTAGTGGGGTGCAATAGTAGGCAGAAAGAGAGTGAGAGTGAGAGAGAGATAGTGAGAGGATGTTAAGGAGGGATGGAGACAGACGGGAGTCAAGAAGTGAGAGAGAGTGGGTGGTACTGGAGGAAGATAAGAGCGAGAGGTGGGTGGAAGTTCTGTAAAACGCAGGGCAGGAAGGAGCAAGAGGAGGAGTAAGAAATACAGAGGTAAATATACATGAACACAAAATAAGAAAGCTTCAGGAGAAAACCGACTCATTTATGGACAGCCAGCAAAAATAGCATAAAGGGAAAAAAAAGGGAGACAGCTAAAGATAGGAGAAACACGGGCAGAGAGAGATAGCACCCAGCATCCTCCATACACTCTGGTGCAGGTGGTTTGGGAAGTCAGAGCCTTCATCAAAATTAAAGGGTAAAACCTACGACACCATCATCTACCACCACCACCCCTTCCATCGCCCGCCCCTTGCCCATTTTCAGCTCCATTCATTGTTACTGTGACACTGAAAGAAATGAATTATCAAGAGCAGCTTTGCTGAGAATAGGTCATCGTACTTGCTGGCACCTTTTGACTCGTGTTAAGAGAGGAGTGTGGCTCCACATTGATAATGACACTGCTGAAGAATTCCAGAAACCCTGCGCAAATGACGCTTTCATTTCATTCACCTATAGGGACAAAGAACTCGCTTCTGAGATTCCTCACAATGACTTCTGAATAGTTATCGACGTTCAGCACCACTTTAGGACGGTCAAAGATAAGACAAAGTGCAGGAGGGTGTCTCTGATCACCAGGCAGAGTGGAATGAGAGCAATGCTGCCACTATGACTCGGAAGGAACTGTAAATGCTGGTTTAAACCGAAGATAGATACAAACAGCTGGAGTAAGCGGGACAGGCAGCATCTCTGGAGAAAAGGAATAGGTGACGTTTCGGGTCTAAACCCTTCTTCGGAGGGTCTGAAGAAGGGTCTCGACCCGAAACGTCACGTATTCCTTTTCTCCAGAGATGCTGCCTGACCCGGTGAGATACTCCAGCTTTTTGTGTCTATCTTCTGTCACTATGACTATTCAATATGCATTATGTGCCCTGGAGAAGTAACACAAATCTAGTCAAGAGTCAAAGTCATACAACATGGAAACAGGCCATTCAGCCCAACTCGTCCATGCTGCCCAACATGTCTACCTCAGCTAGTCCCACTTGCCTGCATTTGGCACCATCTCCTTACTCCCCATGTACCAGTCCATTGGTCTGCCACAACTGTCCCCATCAGCATTCCCAATAGACTTATATTTACTCTTCTGTTGCAATGCTCAAAATGTTTGTGAATTTAAACGCTGCAACTGCTGGTTATCCAAGCACAGACACGAGTAAATTCCACTCAGCCCTGGCTCCTCGTCCAACTGTATCCCTCCCTCTGGCTTTACATTTCACTCTTCTCTCCTTGTCACATCCTTTTGTTTCCCTGTCATCTCTAGCCTTTGTCCACCCATCTGCAAATCAACCCCCCCCCCCACATTCATTTGTAACCACCTAACACTTGCCAGACTTTGTCCCGCCCCAACCTCTTTTACAGCTCCCCCCCCCCTCACTTCAATCAGTAGAAGGGTTCCAAGTCGTAATGTCACCTGTCCATGTCCTCCACAGATGCTGCCTGACCCGCTGAGTTACTCCAGCACTTCGAGTTTTCTGTAAATCAGTGTCTGCAGCTCTTTGCGTAGACAGTAACTTTCAATGGGAAACCTCAAAAGACGTCTCATCAGAGAACTCACAGAGACTCTGAGCAGGGACGCCCAGAGGAGCAGTCGCACGAGATCTTCAGCAGAAGGGAGATCAGTTGGGTATGGTCAGGAGGTTGGTCAAGCAAAGAGGGAGGTCAATTGGCGACCCTAGGTAAGGAGTGTGTAGAAAGGAACTGCAGATGTTGGTTTGAAAAACGTTTAGTGCACGGTAAAGCCAGTGAAGTCCGATCAAAGATAGATCTACTTAAAAGAGCAGGTCCGTAGCCCAGGTTGATGTCTCATCAAAAAACGGTAGCTTCAACAATGCAGCATTCCCTCAGTCTCAAGTCTCTGACTCACACTTGTACAGTGCAGAGTCAAGAGTGCTATCATAGTTGTACAATGCAGAGCCAAGCCCGGCAACCAGCCTGGGTAGAATCATTATTAGAGGATAGTGACTGATTATTGTCAGTAACTTCCAAGTCTAACACTGACATGACAAGTAAATTCAAGGCACTCGTTAGTGGAGTATTCTGCATCCACACAGCTCCAGTCCTACACCTACAGTGTATGGTCTATTCTTATCTTGCCCTCTGAAGTAGCGAGTGAGGTGTTCTGTGGCGTTACTGAAGCCCACACGGCTTTTTAATAAATACCAAGTACGGCAACTGTGATCAAACCCAAAGAATGAAAGGAAAAAAATTCGAAGGGAGGCCTCTTCTCTTCTATTCCCTGGAAGGTATCTGATGCCTTGAATTTAACCTGCTTTCATTATCTTGGCCGGTTCATATAAAGCCAACACTCTCTGACCCATCACCAGAAACTCTGTCAAACAGGCATATATATCATCATCATGTAAGGATTCTGTGATAATCTTGGTGATCAGAAACTATTTAAAATTCAAACCATGTATTACTGAACAACAAAATCACAGTGATTTTAATCATGTTAGTTGGATTGAACCAGAACAGAAAAGATAACACAAATAGTTTTTTTTTTAAATATCCCACGTATTGCATAATGCAATTAAAGCAGAGAGAGGCACACAGAAAGAGAGAGAGCGTGACAAAGAGAGAGGAGAGAGAGAGAGGAGAGAGAGAGTTGAGGAGAGAGAGAAAAGAGAGGGCAGAGGAGCAAGAGTTTGGGAATGAGAGGAAGAGAGTAAAATAGAGAGAAAAAAAGAGAGAAAGGGTAGGGAGGAGAAGGTGAGAAGGAAAATAGATAATGGTGCCAGAGGGTGGATGAGGGGGAGAGGGAGACGGAGAAAGAGAGAGTGCAGAAGAGAGAGAGAGTAAAGAGTGAGTTAGAGATAAGGGGAGGTAGAGAGGGAGGGATGGAGAGGGAGTGAGAGAGTGAGTGTAAGGGAGGAAGAGCTAGAGAGGGGGAAGGTGAGAGAGAGAGAAAGAGTGAGAGAGGGAGAGTTGGGGGGGGGGGGGAGAGATGGAGGGAGAGTGAGAACGAGAATGGGAGAGAGAAACATTTGGTTTCAGACATTCTAACATAAGCACAGATGAAAATCAGAGGCAGACAGTTCCAAGTACAAGAGACACACTGACACAAAGGTAAAGATGGAGGCCAGTTACCATACGCACAGACACAAGAACAAAACTAGACTGATGTTTGTAAAGAAAGACACAGAAATGTATGTAAAGGTACATACCCATCCAGAGGCAGGCAGGGGCATGGTTGTGCTGTATCCCACTACCCACACACTGAAACACATGGCTGCAGAGGCTGCAGGCTGTTCCATGGCTTCCATGTTACGCTGGGAGAATCCCCGGGATTCTGCTCATGTGGGTGCGAGACAATCAGTACTGGGTTACCCCACGGTAAACCTTTCTTTTTTTTTCTTTTTTTGTTAATCAAAAATATTTATTCAAATATTAAAATAATATAAACATTACAGTAAAAAAACAAAACAGGATCACCACCATAATACACGATAAATGACAAATTATTATACAACTCTTACACTCCTTGTCAAGGATGTATTCAACCCCCCGCGGTGCCCAGCGGTCCCGGAAATCCCCAGGGTGCCCGTGGACAGCACCTAGTCCCTCTCTAACACCACTCGGGCACGGACGTAACCCCGGAAAAGGGGCAGGCAGCCGGCTCTGGCACAGCCCTCTTCCGCCTGGCTTTGTGATTCGCGGATGGCCAGCTTGGCCAGGCCCAGGAGCAATCCAACCAGGACATCCTCGGCCCTACCCTCTCCCCTATGCACAGGGTGACCGAAGATGAGGATGGTGGGTGAGAAATGCAGCCAGAAGGCAAGGAGAAGCCACTTTAGATAATGGAACAGGGGCTGCAACCTCATACACTCCACATACATGTGGTACACAGACTCTTCCAGCCCGCAAAAGTGGCAGGCTACGGTAAACCTGTTTATTTTTTGTATCAAAAATAATTTATTTGATTACGTACACGATACAAAAACCAAAAAATAACCCCAAACCGTGGTGACATATCCACCACCGTATTACAAAATCACCAAATTATTCAGACACTGAATTCCAAACAACTAAGTTACAAATATACCAATAACTACTATACAACCCCGGTAAAGGGACAAGCATCTGGTTCGGGCAAAGCCTTCTTCCGCCTGGCGTCGTGACTCGCGGATGGCCAGCTTGGCCAGGCCTAGGAGAAACCCAACCAGGACATCTTCAGCCCTGCCCACTCCCTAGATCCCGTCATCAGTCCTTCGGTCACTGACAGCAGAGTCACTCTTCCCCCTACGGACTCTAGGTGGAGTGGTGGTGCTCCTTGCCCTCCGGACCCTGGCTACAAGGGACTCTCTACTGGTCCCTACGGTGGACCTGTTGGAGGGTTTGCAGGAAGCTCCATGCAGCCCCGTCAGTCGGTGTGGCAGCTTGTGAGCTGTGCGAGGCTGCAGGATCTCAACTCGGGGGCAAACGCAAACACAGGGCCTTCTCAGCCGGGCACTGGGGGAGGCCTGTCATGGCCCCTTGGTACACGGACAGGGCACCATCTGGGTGCCTCTGCTAAACGTATCAAGCCATTGGTATCGCGATCTGTGGGCAGAGGGCCTGAGCTCTCAATTCTAAATTCCTTTAGTCAGAGGGTGGTGAATCTGTGGAATTCTTTGGCACAGAATGCTGTGGCCAAGTCAATGGATATTTCTAAGGCAGAGATAGATTTTTCATGAGTACAGGTGTCAGGGGTTATGGGGAGAAGGCAGGAGAATGGGGTTGAGAGGGAGAGATAGATCAGCCATGATTGAATGGCGGAGTAGACTTGATGGGCTGAATGGCCTAATTCTGCTCCTATCACTGATGGCCTTATGAACTAGTCTGGAAGTTAGTGGACACATCAGGAATGATGAGCGGCCACAGTGGAGATGTTGGATGGTCATATACGCAGCAGAGGGTTTTGCAGCAAAGGCTAACATCAGTTGGAGGTAGCGAGCGCAGAGCAAAGGTGTAAGACGGACCACAGTGACATTCTTCAGAAACGCTTCCAGGGGAAGGACCTCGACTGGCGCCTCTCCAGTTCTCTCCCCAGGCGCTGCCCGACCCGCTGAGTTCCTGCAGCAACTCTCATTCTTTCTCTCCATGTCCCAGCGTCTTGTGCTTCTGGAGTGATATGTTAATGCCTGGGCTTTATTCAAACCTGCCCAAACTAAGATGTCAGGCACTGCCATGATCCCAGATGAGGGGAGCAAGGGAGGGTCAGGTACACCTGAGGGGAACAGGTGAGGGTGAGGGACACCTGAGGGGACAAGGTGAGGTAGAACTGAGGGGAGGAGGAGAGTAACATGAGGGGAGGAGGTGAGTTAGAACTGAGGGGAGGAGGGGAGGTATACATGAGAGGAGGAGGTGAGGGTGAGGTATACATGAGGGCTGGAGCAAAGGGACACAGGGGAGGTGGTGAGGGTGAGGTACACGGGAGGGGGGGAGGTGAGAGTAAGAGGAAGCTGGTAACAGGTTTTGCATCACACACACATAGATGCACAGAGTCTTTTTCCCCAGAGTAGGGGAATCAAGGACCAGAGGACACAGGTTCAAGGTGAATGGGAAAAGATTTAATAGGAATCAGAGGGTGGTGGGTGTATGGAACAAGCTGCCAGGGGAGGTAGTTAAGGCTGGGACTATCCCATCGTTTAAGAAACAGTTGGACAGTTACATGGATAGGACAGGTTTGGAGGGTTATGGACCAAGCGCAGGCAGGTGGGACTAGTGTAGCTGGGACATTGTTGGCCGTTGTGGGCGAGTTGGGCCGAAGGGCCTGTTTCCACACTGTATTAACCTATGACTTTATATATCCCTATAATATACAGTATCTACATAGACGCAGGTGGAATTTGCAATGTATGGAGTGCCACCGAGCTCTTCGCTATCAGCCTGATCACTGTAGCACTGACATCCGACCATAATCATAGTGGTCTGGAGCAGTTTAAAATTCACAGCATGTTTTACAAACTAACAACATCACAACGATCTTAATCCTTTGATGGTTTTGCCGGATGCTTTGGAACCAAAGTAAAAATTGAGAAAGCCGGAATGTGTTAGATTCAGTCATTCTTGTTTGAAAAAAAACCCACTTGTAAAATCAGACAGAATCCTTCAGTGAGTGGATGGACACAATAAACGGCTACAATTTACAGAGGTTTTAATGCAGGAGATCAAGCAGGACGTAGTGGCTGCAATCATACAAATCGGATTTAATCATATTTAATACTGGGATTGAAAGACAATTACTACACCAGATGCTACTTGGCATTATATTTTAGTTTAGTTTAGAGATACAGTGCGGAAACAGGCCCTTCAGCCCACTGAGTCCGCACTGACCAGCAATCCACACACATTAACACTATTCTACACACATTAGGGACAATTTTTACATTTACCAAGCCAATTAACCTACAAACCTGTACGTCTTTGGAGTGTGGGAGGAAACCGAAGGTCTCGGAGAAAACCCACGCAGGTCACGGGGAGAACGTACAAACTCTGTACAGACAGCACCCGTAGTCAGGATCGAACCCGGGTCTCTGGCGCAGTAAGGCAGCAACTCTACCGCTGCGCTACTGTGCCGCCCTTTGTTGAAAGTGCTGAATAGGACCGATTGGTTAAGCAAACGTAGCCTCCACCTTCCTCGCCCCCTACATTCCCCTCTTTAAAATCAATCTGTAATCCTGGCTCATACTCATTTTCCAAAGGACAGATTGTATCTTGGATTTTAATCAGACCCAGGTTCGATCCTGACCTCGGGCGTTGTTTGTGTGGAGTTTGCACGTTCTCCCTGTGACCGCGTGGGTTTCCTCTGGATGCTCCGGTTCCAGGAGCAGAATTAGGCCATTAGGCATCAAGTCTACTCCACCATTCAATTTTGGCTGATCTATCTTTTCCATTCAACCCCATTCTCCTGCCTTCTCCCCATAACCCCCGACACCTGTACTAATCAAAAATCTGTCAATCTTGGCCTTAAAAATATCTATTGACTGCCTTCTGATGCAATGAATTCCACAGATTTACCACCCTCTGTCTAAAGAAATTCCTCCTCTTCTCCTTTCTAAAGGTACATCCTTTTATTCTGAGGCTATGGCCTCTGTTCCTAGACTCTCCCACTAGTGGAAACATCCTCTCCACATCCTCTCTATCCAGGCCTTTCACTATTCGGTAATTTTCTTCCCACATCCCAAAGACGTGCGGGGTTGGAGGTTAATTGGCCTCAGTGAATTGCCTCGAGCGTGTCAGAAGTGGATGAGAAAGTGGGAAAGCAACGAGCTAGTGTGAAAGGATTATTGATGGTCAACGTGGATTTGGAGAGCCAAAGGGCCTATGTCCATGTTGTATCTTTCAATCAATCAATCAATCAATCAATCAATCAATCAATCAATCAATCAAACCCTTGATTTAATGCAGAAAACAGGTGCAAATTGTGAAGACTTGGAATCCACTGCCTGAGAAGATTGTTGGAGGGAAGATATGACGACAATTTTTCTGAAATAAAATGGTAGGAAATGGTGGAAAGGTCTGCAGGACAGTGGAAGAAGAAGGAGGTGAAGTTGGATAAGGTCATAAATGATAGGAGTAGAATTAGGCCATTCGGCCCATCAGGTCTACTCCGCCATTCAAACATGGCTGATATATCTCTCCTTCCGAACCCCATTCTCCTCCCTTCTCCCCATAACCTCTGACACCTGCACTAATCAAAAGTCTATCGCAGCTTTAGAAATATCTACTGACATGGCCTCCACAGCCTTCTGTGGCAAAGAAATCCACAGATTCACCATCCTCTGACTAAATAAATTTCTCCTCATCTCTTTCCTAAAAGAATATCCTTTAATTCTAAGGCTATGACCTCTAGTCCTAGACTCTCCCACGAGTGGAAACATCCTCTCCACATCCCCTCTATCTAAGCTTTTCACTATTCTGTACGTTTCAATGAGGTCCCCCCTCATTCTTCTAAACTCCAGCGAGTACAGGCCCAGCGCCGACAAACGCTCATCATTGGTTAACCTACTCATTCCTGGGATCATTCTTGTAAACCTCCTCGGGACCCTCTCGAAAGCCAGCACATCCCTCCTCAGATATGGTGCCCAAAATTGCTCACAATATTCCAAACGTGGCCTTACCAGCGCCTTATAGCACCTCAGCAGTACATCCCTGCTTTTGTATACAAGCCCTCTCGAAATAAATGCGAGCATTGAGTTTGCTTTCTCCATGAGGAACTCCTCTGTAGAACTATTACAGGCAGGATCAGCCAAAGGTTATTCTTCTGAGCAAAGCTCTTTAATGAATCTATAGAATCCAGGGAGAGCAATCAAACATGTGTTCATGTATCACCTTCCTCACCAACACTGAGCTGGACACCTTATGATCAAAAGCTATGTAGGAAATAAAAATGTAGATAGGAACTGCAGATGTTGGTTTACACAAAAGATAGACACAAAATGCTGGAGTAACTCAGCTGAACAGGTAGCATCTCTGGAGAGAAGGAATGGGTGACGTTTCGGGTCGAGACCCTTCTTCAGACTGGGAATCAACAACTAGAGGGCATGGGTTTAAGGTGAGAGGGGGAAGATTTAATAGGAACCTGAGAGGCATCTTTTTTACACAAAGAGTGATAGTGTATGGAATGAGCTGCCAGAGGAGGTAGTTGAGGCCTATACAATTAATATGTTTAAAGGACATTTGGACAGGTACATGTACGAAAGGTTTTAGAGGTATATGGGCCATACACGAGCAAATGACTAGCTTAGATGGGGCATCTTTGTTGGCATGGACACGTTGGCCGAAGGGCCTGTTTCCATGCGGTACGACTCTATGATTCTGGGAGACATCAGCGTACTGTCCCAGTCCGACATCCCCAGCATTGAGGCTTAAATACACTTCTTCAGACTGATTGTAGAAGTGGGGAGAAAGCTGGGAAAGAGATGAGGGCGCGACAAAGCCTGGCAAGTGATAGGTGGATACAGGTGAGGGGGGTTAGATTGGCAGATGGGTGGAGTAAGTGACACAGATTAGAGCTGAAAAGGAGGCAATAGGTGAGAAAGAGTTTAATTTAAAGCCAGAGGGAGGGATTTAGGTGGACGGGATGGGGAGGGGGGGGGGGCAGGGGACACACACACACGACAGATCAGTGGGATGAGAAAGAGACCATATCATTGGGATGTTGAACAAATGTGTGAGAAGAAGCCAGATGGTAGGAAGCAAGCATGAGGACCAGTGAGAAAGTCAGTGAAAGCAAGTGCAATGATGGGAAATGTAGAGACATTGCTTCGATAGCGAGACAGAGCGATGGTGTGACTGAGACAATGTGAAAGACAGGCCTTTGAGGGGAAGGGAGAAGGGAGAAGGGAGTGATTGCTGAGAAAAGCCGTGCTTGAAGTCGTTGGGAGGAGGAAATGAGAGCAAATGCAAGAAGAGAAGAGGGAAATGAATTTGCAAGAGGGGCCAGTGGAGAGGAAATCTCCGCCTCCCTGCACAACTTCATTCAAAGTGTCCTCCTCCTTTACCCTTGCGATGGATGCTATTTTGTGTGCAGTTTAGGTTAACCTTTCAACACACTGCAGAAGCAAGAGATGGTTTTATCACCTCAATTCCGCCGCCAATAACAGCGAATCGACAAGATTTATGACTGAGCCTACAAAGGTGAAATGCCTTCTGAACTCTCCCTGATAAAACTGCCTCACCTGCCTGCTTATAATTTAGGATACCTGGATAGGCAGATTCCGAGGGTCAGCATGCCGTTAGAGACTGGGGGAGGGCTCGGAGGAAATGTGTTTGTTAAGATGGGAGAGTGTGTGATAAAGGTCATTGAAGGCCAACACACACAAGAGAAACTCAACCAGGAGAAAGGCTGCCTCACAGCTCCAGCGGCATGGGTTTAACTCTAACCTCGGGTGCTATCTGCAAGGAGTTTGCATGTTCTGAATACCAAAGTGAGTTTACTTCATTGTCACATCTACCGAGGTACAGTGAAATGCTTTTGTTACTTGCTAACCAGTCAGCGGAAAGACAACACATGTTTACAATCAAGCCATTCACAGTGTACATACATGATAACGTCAATAACATTTAGTGCAAGTCCGGTAAAGTCCGATCAAGGATAGTCCAAGCGTCTCCAATGAGGTAGATAGTAGCCCAGGACTGCTCGCTCGCTGTTGGTAAGATGGTTCAGTTGCCTGTGTGACCACATGGGTTTCGTCTGTGTGCTCCGGCTTCCACCCACATCCCAAAAATGTGAGGGCTCGTGCAAAGGCAGGTGGTCGGATCCGGAGGGTATTGATGGGAATGTACAGAGAGTAAATTACAGTGAAAATTAGTCAAAGGAATGAGATTAATGTGTGAGCCAGATTAGGTTCAATGGGCTGTCGTAGCCTCCTTCGTCATTGTGTGGATTGTATGATGCGTCTGTATGAGTTGGTGAGAGTCGTTGGAGTCTCCTGAGGAAGTAGAGACATTGGCATGCTCCCTTTGGCTGTCGCTTCACGGTGATACAGCCACACATTCATACCACATGGACCAGGCCCTTCGGCCCATCGAGTCCATGTCGACCGTCAAGCTTCTATTAACAATAATCCGACATTAATCCGACATTTTCTATTCTCCGCACATTACCATCCACACCCGCAACTCACCTGCACACTAGGGGCAATCTATAGCGGCTGATTAACGTACCAACTAGCACGTCTTTGGGATGTGGGAGGAAATGGAGTAGCGGTAGGAGACGGATGCAGGAGTCTGAAGAAGGGTCTCGACCTAGAACGTCACCCATTCCTCCTCTTCAGAGATGCTGCCTGTCCCGCTGAGTTACTCCAGCACTTTGTGTCTATCTTCGGTAGGAAACCCATGCAGGCACCGGGAGAACGTGCACACTCCACACAGACAGATGGTCACCGTAACTGTGGGACGTCAGCTCTGCGGCTGCTCCACCTTCGTAGCCTCTCGTCGCAGTAAGATTATACTGTGTTTGTGCCCAGGGTAGTTGCTGGAGCCAGAGGGCGACCTCCACTGGCATCGGTGTCTTGTTGTCACGCGTCCAGTGGACAACGAGCCGGTTCTGGGTGGATGGGGAGAGAGCTGGGAGCAGCTGCCACCCAGTGCCCCTTCACTAGCCACCAAGAAAGAATTCAGGAGAGTCTGGAACAATGTGAAATCTGATAAAACCGAGGTTTTACTAAAAACTGTCACTGTTTTATGAGGTTATAAATAGAGGGCTGCAGGCTTTTCAGTTTTGTAAAATTCGAAGTAGGTGTTTATTTTGAAAGCACCATAAATCACACTAAACCTAAAGAAAGCCTTGCAAGGGCCGTCTGTGCTACAGTCCGACTAATTGAAAACGTAGAGGATGGAACTGGCTTATACCGAAGAGGGACGCCAAATGCTGACGCAACTCAGCGGGTCAGGCAGCATCTCTGGAGATAAGAATAGGTGACGTTTCGGGTCGGAAAAACCGGTTCCGACCCGAAATGTCACCTAATCTTTTCCTCCAGAGGTGCTGCCTGACCCGCGGAGTTACTCCAGCATTTTGTGTCCAATGGAAAACGTAGTTGGATAAACAAGTAACTGCAGATGCTACTAATCAGTATTTGGCCATTTGGCCCGTCGAGTCTACTCCGACATCATGGCTGATCTCTGCCTCCTAATTCCGTTTTCCTGCCTTCTCCCCATAACCCTCGACACCCGTTCTAATCAAGAATATGTCTATCTCTGCCTTAAAAATATCAACTGACTTGGCCTCCACAACCCTCTGTGGCAATGAGCTCCACAGGTTAACTACCCTCTGACTAAAGGCCCTTCTTCAGACTGATTGTAGTATGGGGAGAATGCTGGAAAAGAGAGGAGGGGGCAGGACAAAGCCAGGCAAGTGATAGGTGGGTACAGGTGAGGGTGGTTTTGAATGGTAGATGTGTACAGTAAGTCACAAAGGTTAGACACAAGGAACTGTAGATGCTGGAATCTTGAGCAAAAAAGTGCTGGAGTAATTCAATGGGCCAGGCAGTATCTGTGGAGAACACGGATTGGTGACGTTTCAGGAAGAAACCAGAATCTGACAAAGTCTGACCTGAAACATCACCTATCATGTTCTTCAGAGATGTTGCCCGACCCACTGAGTTATTCTAGCACTTTGTGTTTTTTTTGTGGGAGTCATAAGGGTTTCAGATAGTCCGAAGCAGTGTCCTGACCCAAAGCTTCATCCGTCTTTTTTCTCCACAGATGACGCCTGACCCTGACGCTGAGATATCCAGCACTTTTGAGAGTCTTTGAGATGCACAGATACTCAGCTGTGGTTTTGTGGCCTGCACGCTGACGAGGACAAGGTTTCTCACCGCACCGATTCCAGCACAACCCCCAGGCTGGCACCTCGCTCGCTGCTGAGCGGAGGAAGGTGAGGAGGCATCTTTCAGGCAGAGGCGGAGAGCCGCCCTGCTCTGTCAGATAGACATACAAGATGCTCCGTACAAGAGCTGGGGCAATACTCCGCGGCAAATCAGCAGTCGGTGACCTTTGGAGAAGGCGAAACTAAGTTTCTTTAATTTGAGATGTCCAATTTCCCACGACAATTGATGGCCTACAATTACTGCCCTTAGCAGATTCCGATGCAGAAGTGCTAGAGGGATAAGATTTACACGCACACAGGTCTGCTGCAATAAAAGCAAACCTTCCCAGCCCGTGTGTTGCTGATGGTTTTTGTCAATGAAATGAGCGGTTGAAACTCTTTGAATATTCACTGTCTGCTGAAACGTGCCTGTTCATATTCATACGCTATATCATTTTTTAAGGAAAATTCCCCATTGCCATGGAAGGATTAGAACTTATTCACTGAGCAACCGACCCAGTGATATTTTCTCAGGCAGCCCGACATACAATGAGTTCTGCTGAAGCAGGGTGACTGTTGCACGCCGCTGAAAGATTGAGGGAAGCAGCATGGAAACATGCCCGATGGCCCCTCCCGAGTCCACGCTGACCGTGGATCACCCATTCACTCGAGTTCTGTGTTATTCCACTTTCACATCCACTCGCTACACACTCGGGGCAATTTACGGAGGGTCAATTAACATACAAACTCGCACGTCTTCGGGATGTGGGAGGAAACTGGAGCATCTGGAGGAAACCCACGTGGCCACAGGGAAAGGTGCAAACTCCAAACAAACTGAGCTCGAAGTCAAGTGTGAATCTGGATCTCTGGCGCTGTGAGGCAGCGGCTCTCCCTGCTGCACCCGCCAGCTATTATGTGCATCGAGAAAGTGCCATACTGGTCAAATGGAGAGAGGGACCACGATGAATAGAGACCAGCGGCTGCTGTGCAGACACATATATGTAGATGTGCACATACATACACACACACACTCTCATGGCCACACACGCACCATTCATTCAGCTACTCTGCACTCAACAGTAACTCGATTAGATGTTATCTTAATCCCCAGGAAGCACTGTTGCTGACAGGAACATTTCCTCCACATTACTGCATACTTTACTTAATGACG
This sequence comes from Malacoraja senta, assembly GCA_038087875.1. Taxonomy (NCBI): domain Eukaryota; kingdom Metazoa; phylum Chordata; class Chondrichthyes; order Rajiformes; family Rajidae; genus Malacoraja; species Malacoraja senta. The sequence goes on from CM075982.1 coordinate 25,974,992, forward strand.
TGCCAAATATCAGTTGTGAAATCAGAGAATATAGTACAGCCCAGCAACAGGCCCTTCAGCCCACAATGTTTAGGCCAAACACGATGCCCAGTTAAACTGATCCCATCTGCCTGTTCATGATCCATATCCCTATATTCCCTACACCTCCATGTGCCTATCTAAAATTCTCTTAAATGCCACTATCAATAGACAATAGACAATAGGTGCAGGAGTAGGCCATTCGGCCCTTTGAGTCAGTTACGCCATTCACTGTGATCATGGCTGATCATCCACAATCAGTACCCCGTTCCTGCCTTCTCCCCATATCCCTTGACTCCGCTATCTTTAAGAGCCCTATCTAACTCTCTCTTGAAAGCATCCAATCGGCCTCAACTGCCTTCTGAGGCAGAGAATTCCCCAGATTCACAACTCTCTGGGTGAGAACGTTTTTCATCATCTCCGTTCTAAATGGCCTACCCCTTATTCTTAAACTATGGCCTCCGGTTCTACACTCCACCAACATCGGGAACATATTTCCTGCCTCAAGCGTGTCCAATCCCTTAATAATCTTATATGTTTCAATAAGATCCCATCTCATCCTTCTAAATTCCAGAGTATACAAATTTGCTAAAGTTACTTTTAATCCCTTCATCTAAATCATTAATGTATATTGTAAATAGTTGCGATCCCAGCATCGAGCCTTGCGGTACCCCACTAGTCACTGCCTGCCATTCTGAAAGGGACCCGTTAATCCCTAATTTTTGTTTCCTGTCTGCCAACTAAATTTCTATCCATGTCAGTACCCTACCCCCAATACCATGTGTTCTAATTTTGCCCACTAATTTCCTATGTGGGACCTTATTAAATGTTTTCTGATTGTCCATGTACACCACATCCACTGCTCTCCTAGTTATATCCTCAAAAAATTTCAGAAGATTAGTCAAGCAAGATTTCCCCTTTGTAAATTCATGCTGACTTGGACCGATCCTGTTACTGCTATCCTAATGTGCCGAAATTTCATATTTTATAATTGACTACAGCACCTTCCCCACCACCGATGTCAGGCTAACTGGTCTATAATTCCCTGTTTTCCCTCTACCTCCTTTCTTAAAAAGTGGGATAACATTAGCTACCCTCCAATCCACAGGAACTGATCCTGAATCTATTGAACATTGGAAATGATCCACAATTTCTAGAGCCACTTCCTTAAGTACCCTGGGATGCAGACCATCAGGCCCTGGTGATTTATTAGTCTTCAGTCCCATCAGTCTACCCAACAGCATTTGCTGCCAGTTCCTCTGTCACCCTAGGTCCTCTGGCCACTAGTACATCTGGGAGATTGTATTGTATCTGCCTCCACCGCCACCACCCCTGACAATGCGATCCAGGCCACCTCATTGTGTAACACACTTACCCCACACATCTCCTTTAAACCTTGCTGCTTTCACCTTAAACCTTTGCCCTCTAGTCTTTCACATTTCCACCCTGGGAGAAAGGTTCTAACTGTATCTATACCTCACATAATTTCATATACTTTAACTCGGTCTCCCCTCAGCCTCCATCGTTCCAGAGAAAATTATCCAAGTTTGTCCAACCTCTCCTTATAGCTCTACCCTCTAATTCAGGTAGTATTCTGGTAAACCTCTTCTGCACCCTCTCCAAAGCTTCCACATCCTTCCTGTAATGGTGTGACTAGAACTGCACACAATACTCCAGATGTGGCCGAACCAAAGCGCTAGAAAGCTGCATCATGACTTCCTCAATAGTCAATAGTGCTTTATTTGTCACCTATGCAACTGCACGGTGAAATTCATTTCGCTTATATTACACATGCGGGCCCGCCATTTTTGGCGGCATCATTCAAAGTCCAACGTCCAGTTGGGATGACCCTTATACTCAAAGCGCTGACCGATGAAGGCAAGCATACCTTGATTTATTTAGTGCCCAAAAAACTAGTGTTCTGCGTCATGAAGTGGTGAAAGTTTGAATGTCCACAGCCCTCTATGGCAAGAATTTCTTAAGTTCACGGCCCTCAGGGAAAGGATATTTCACCTCTGCTCAGTCGTAAATGTTCAACTTCAGACTCTCCCTGTGCTTCAACCCTTCAAAGACCCAATACTGCACTATAATCAGTTTATCCATCTCAAAGCAGAGAAAAACTCTCTCATATTTACGCTCTTTTGTTTTAAAAAAGTGACCTGAAGTAACAATGAAAGGCATGAAACATTAGAAACATTTTCAATCCACCTACATATTGATTTATAAATACATCATAGTCCAGTGGGCCGATACAGTCTAGTCCTAACTTCTAAGCCATAAAAAGGCATTCTAAAAATGATGAAAAACTCTCCAATTGCACAAAGCATTGGAGCTACAGCCTTTTAATTGACCTGTTTAGAAAAAAAACCTCATTTACTAGTTAATGCAATTCAGGTTTTGTGCCTGCACGACATCCATTTTCACTTAACTCTCCTGTAATTTTACAAACTTTAATACTCTTGTTCATTTACAGAATCTTTTGATTTAGAATCAGGGGACAGAGGAGGAGTGTATTCGGCCCACTGTTCCTGTACCGTTCTTTGAAAGAGCTTTTCAGCTATTGGGTAAACATGCGTCCTTTCCCCATGGCCTGATAAAATGCGCTTTTTTGTTAAGTATATATTCCATTCCTTTTTTAAAGTTATTGAATTTGCTTGCGCCACCCTTGCAGGCAATGGATCCCAGGTCATAATAACTCACTGCATAAAAAGAATTCCAATCTCTGCCTCCTGACAAATAACATAAATCTTCTGTCCTCGGGTTACTGTTTCTTCCCAGCAGAAACTGTTGCTCCCTATCTAGTCTTATCAACACCGGCCCGTCTCCATCACCATCCCCCACTTAACTTACTACATCTGCAAATCTAGCTCCTGCAGTCTCTCCACATAACTGATGTCTCCTTTCATTGGTGTCATGCTGGTAAATCTCATCTGCACATTCAATAGAGCTTCAGGATTCTTCCCCTCGCCCAATGTAAACTGCAACACCTCTTATGAGAGGAGAAAGCACTCACGACAATGGCGGCACAGTGGTGCAGCTGGTAGAGCTGCTGCCTCACAGCCACAGAGACCTGAGTCAATCCTGACCTCGGGCGCTGTCAGGGAGGAGTTTGTACCCTCTCCCTGTGACCACATGGTTTTCCTCCGGGTGCTCCGGTCTCCTCCCACATCCCAAAGACGTGCAGGTTTGCAGGTTAATTGGCTTCATTAAATTGACCCCAGTATGTAGTATGCGAAAGTGGGTTATCATAGAACTAGTGTATAGGGTGATCGATGGTCGGCGTGGACTCGGTGAGCTGAAGGGCCTGTATCCACACTGTACCTCTAAACTGAACTAAACAGTCACCTATTCCTCCGCTCCATGGATGCTGCCTCACCCATTGAGTTTCTCCAGCATTTTTGTCTAGCTGAAACAATACTGACATCATGTTTCATTTCTTAGGGCAGCTATGAAAAAATATGTGCACAATTTAGCTTTATATGGATCACGTGCAGGCAGAGGTGATTAGTTTAACTTGGCACCATGTCCAGCACGGACATTGTGGGCCGAAGGGGCTGTTGCAATGCTGCGCTGTTCTATCTTCTATATTGTGGACTGTGAGCGATGTGGAAATTTAGAATGAAGCTGATACTTTTTCCTGTACAACATGCTTAATTCAATAGCTCGCACGTGTTCCCTCCGGCTTTGACAGACCTATGGTTTATGGCTCTACACACTGGTGTTTACACACTTTTGAAAGCTCCCTCTAGACACAAGCCAATTCTGGAAAGACAAAGCCTATAAAATTTACTCCTGGTTATTTTTCACAGTTCCACGTTGACATAGTATGACATTTTTATACATCCGGAATTGGCACTTTATTGAAATCCCTGCGAAGGCACTGAGTTCTAATTAAAATGGTAATTAAGGAGACGTCCTCGTTTCACGCAGTGAGGGGATTCGAGTGGAGATGAAAGGGAGGCAGTGTCGGGAGGGCACTGTGCCGCCCTGTTCCCCATGCCAATCACGGCGAACAGAGAGTGGGAATCACGGTAAGCAAGCGGCAGGTGGGGGGGTTGGCATCAGTGACGAGGCAACGTAAGGACAGGCGGTGAGTCTGATCCCCTGCCTGCGGGGAATGTGCAACAAAGTGGGACGCGCCGCATCAAAGCGGTTAAGAGTCTTATAGACCTCAGGTCTCATTGCAGCAACAGCTGGAAGCTCTCCTGGTGTCTCCTGATTTCCTAAGGTGCTGTCGAAAGCTTTGTAATTGATGACATTTTAGAATGATGGATAGAAGGAACCTAAGCTGCACTGAACGTTGGTGGTGATCAGCCTCCAGCAGGAATGTTTTAAAACCTTCATGCCCGGACCCGGACCGCAAGAAATCGCAAAGAGTTGTGGATGTAGCCCAGTCCATCACACAGACCAGACGCCCCATCATTAACTCCATCCACACTTCACGCTGCCTCGAGAAAGTAGCCAATGTAATCAAAGACCTTCACTACCCCACTGATTCGTTCAACTTCCCACTTTCATCAGGCAGAAGATACAGAAGCTTCAGGCAACTGAACCATCCCACCAACAACTAGAGAGCAGTCCTGAGCTATCTACCTTATTGGAAACCCTCAGACTCTCTTTGATCGGACTTTGTGTAGGAAGGAACTGCAGATGCTGGTTTAAACCGAAGTTAGACACAAAATGCTGGAGTAACTCAGCGGGACAGGCAGCATCTCTGGAGAGAAGGAATGGATGACGTTTCGGGTCAAGAAACATGAAGAAGGGTATTGACCCGAAACGTCTTGATCGGACTTTATCTTGCACTAAACGTTATCCATGTTATCCCCTTTATCATGTATCTGTACACTGTGGATAGCTCGATTGTAATTATGTACTGTTTTTCCGCTGACTGGTTAGCACACAACAAAAGTTTTTCAATGTAATAATAAACTAAACTCAAGGTTGAAAGTGCGCACCACCAGACTCAGGAACAGCTTCTTCCCCCCCGTTATCAGGCTTCTGATCAGTCCTTCGATAAGCTAGGGTACTGTCCAATTCACCTCTACCACGTTGCGACCTTTTTCTCTGGAACATTTAAGGGCCTGTCCCACTTGGGCGACATTTGCTCGTCATTTACGCGACATCATTTACACGTCATGATGCACGTGATGCGCGCATGGTGTGTGGTGACGTAGGCAGTGACGCGCGGTCGCGCGCGTCGCCCCAGGATTTTGAGATGTACAAAATCTTTGCGCGCCATCTGCGTGACGCGCAACCGACACCCAAGTGGGACAGGCCCTTTACGCTACGATGCTGAGAACTATATTCTGCACTCTGTATCTTTCTCTTCGCTCTAGCTGTTGCACTTGAGTTTAGCGTGAGTGTATTCATGCATGCGATTATCTTATTTAATTGGAGAGCCTGCAACCAAAAGCTTTTCACTGCACCTCGGTACACGTGTCAATAATAGACCTAAACCATTGCATCATCGCTCACCCAACAACAAGCCTTAAGTTGTTTCAACCCACAATATGGCTTGCAGAGTCGCACAAACCTTCCCTCAAATGACAGGTGGAATACTAAGAGCAAACACCAAACCAATAATTAGCCAGAGGTACACAAAAATGCTGGAGAAACTCAGCGGGTGCAGCAGCATCTATGGAGCGAAGGAAATAGGCAACGTTTCGGGCCGAAACGTTGCCTATTTCCTTCGCTCCATAGATGCTGCTGCACCCGCTGAGTTTCTCCAGCATTTTTGTGTACCTTCGATTTTCCAGCATCTGCAGTTTTGCCTCTTAGTTACATGATTTCTGGTTCGAACCCCCCACGTAAAGACTTCAACAGAGGCTAACAATTCATTTCAGTACTGAGTGGATACAATAACATCAAGGACACTAATTACCGATGAGACATTAAACTGGAGGTCTAGTCTATCCATTCAAATCTCCAGGTATGAAATTCTTCCCTCAATCAACTCAACCAAAACTAGATCATCTTCTGGTCCACACCTACTCCATCCTCAACCTCCCAACCCAGCGCCTTGAATGTGCCTTGTCTCACTCAGCTAATGACTCAGTTGACATTGGACCTATACTGGCTCCCCATCTTTAAATCTCTCTACTCTTATGCCTCCTTCTGCAATCTTCTTCCAGCTTCAGGGCAGCACGGTGGCACAGCGGTAGAGTATGCTACCCTTACAGTTATTACAGCGCTAGAGACCCGGGTTCGATCCCGGCTACGGTGCTGTCTGCACGGAGTTTGTTCGTTCTCCCCGTCACCTGCGTGGGTTTTCTACGAGATCTTTGGTTTCCTTCCACACGCAGGTTTCTAGGTTAATTGGCTTGGTAAATGTAAATTGTTCCTAGTGTGTATAGGAGAGTGTTAATGTGCGGGGATCACTGGTCGGTGCGGACTCAATAGACAATAGACAATAGGTGCAGGAGTAGGCCATTCGGCCCTTCGAGCCAGCACCGCCATTCAATGTGATCATGGCTGATCATCCCCAATCAGTACCCCGGTGGGCTGAAGGGCCGATTTCTCTAAACTAAACTAAACTCATAACTTTCACTTCTGTTAGTCTGACCTCCTGCGATCCCACACTAAAACCACAATAATTAAGATTTGCCAGAACACCATTCGCGTTGATCTCTGAAACGTCTTCCCAAAATCTCATTGCCATTTCTATTCTCTGCCTTTAAAAGTCTTTATAAGGCCCAATTATACCCCTCAGAATTTCCCCACTAGGATACAGTCCTCATTCCTTGTCTGTGTAATCTCATTGGCATTTTCACTGGTGCTTTATTGCCACACGTGCACTGTACAGTGAAATCCTTTTTGCATTGATATCACATGCACGCGTTGCCATATTTTGGCGCCGTTTACAAAAATGTCCAAAGCCCTCGATGTACTGGAGTTGCTCCCAATACAGGTAAGCCCCAGGCTGCTACAGGGGTCTCCTCCGTTGCCCTCAACCGTCTCGGCCCGCGAACCAACATCCCCCTTGTGAAGGACCTCGGGCATTCTACCACACTCATCTTTTTTCAAGAACACGATCTATTGCTGTTGTCAACATCTGCATGTTCCAGGCACCTTTTCAATGCTTTTAGGAGCTGCAGGAGCGCATCAACGCTGCTAGGAGCCTCAGGAGTGTGTATATTTTTCCAGAAGACCCAAGAGCAAACCAATGTTGTCACAGACTCCCATGAGTATGTCAAAGCTTTCAGGAGTGTGTTATTTTGTGCAATCACTACAACATTACTATCTGCAAGCACCACCAACAGAGACATTTGAAAGTCAAGTATGATAACCCCATTGTAGGCAGAGATTCAGTGGGTGGTAATCATTCAGTATCATTCAAGACAATGCAGCTGGTCGATCCGCTGTACATTCTCCCTGTGACCGCATGGGTTTCCTCCAGGTGCTCCGGTTTCCTCCCACATCCCAAAGACGTGCGGGTTGGTAGGTTAATTGGCCCTGTGTAAATTGCCCTGAGTGTGCGGGGAATAGACGGCGAAGTGCAATGACATAGAACTAGCGTGAACGGGTGATCGATGGTCTGCGTGGGCTCGGTGGGCCGATGGGGCCTGTTTCCTTGCCGTACCTTTATTTCAATCCAATTTCCGATATCAATTGAAGACTAAAGAGAAGAAATGAGGTAAAGAAGCCAGTCACTTGCCCGTGGAGGTTTAAACGCTCTCACAGTTGTACAAACGGCAAACAGGACTTACTTATTCTTCTTTTCAAGTCTTCCGCCGCTCACAGGGGAGATGAATGCGGGGAGCGGGGATGTGCTGTTTGAAGCTCCCAGCCTCGAGAGCAGGAGTCACTCGGCACATCCCAAACGGAGATTCATTTCATTCTGCAGCAAAAATCTCAGTCACAGAGGAAGCAATAACACCCCCTGGTCCCCCTTGAAGGACCCCTCATGTACTATTGACGACACTGGAAACAAAGGTGGGGAGGGGGGTCAGGGGGAGATGGGGGAGGGGGGAGGGGGTAACAGTAACACCCTGTTTACTCAACAGGGGGCAGGATTGCACCAGGAGTCTAGTCAGGTCAGTTTTTTTATTGGCCACGTGACATCAAACTGCAGTCTGCACTTGTGGCAAAGTGGTGAACCTTACTCGTTTTTCTTTGGTTTTCGACGTGGCAACTTAGCAAGGATCACAACGGCATTTTCATGATCTTCTAGGATATTTATCATCAAGACCGCAGGTGTCAGGCAGGGAGGTGCAAGCTAACAGTCGACCAATGACTGCCTCCATTCTTTCATCGTTTGGCATTCCCTGCACAGCGTGACCTAAATCAGTCTGATTTTTTTTTCTTCAAAAAAAGAAAGTGGAACACTTCTATTTTTAAACGTGTTTCTGCTGCAGCATCTGAGCAGCAGTGACCACTCTGTCTTATCTGTAACAACACTGCGCAGACAGAAGATGCACATCTGCAAAAAACCTCAGGAAGTCTCAAAGTGGAGTCAAGTCAAGCCGAGTGGAGTTCGTTGTCACATGCGCAGGTGCGGTGAGGTACAGGCTCAGTGAAAATCTTGCTTGCAGCAGCATCACTTGTCCCCTGCAGCTGATCAGGTGCATTTTTCCAGGTGAAGGTGATTTTGCAAGGCTGGAAGGATTGCTGACAGTTACACACAGCAAGCTCGCAGTAACAAACCCATGAAGAAGATGGACACAAAATGCTGGAGTAACTCAGCGGGACAGGCGGCATCTCTGGAGAGAAGGAATGGGTGACGTTTCGGGTCGAGAGCCTTTACCTCTCCCCTGATTCTCAGTCTGAAGAAGGGTCTCGACGCAAAACATCACCCATTCCTTCTCTCCAGAGTTACTCCAGCATTTTGTGTCTATCTTCGGTGTAAACCAACATCTGCAGTTCCTTCGTACACAAACAAACCAGTCATGCTGAATGATGGGTAATTATTGGTGTAGAAAGAAAATGCAAATGCTGGTTTACACCGAAGATAAACGCAAAATGCTGGAGTAACTCAGCGGATCTGGCAGCATCTCTGGAGAAAGCGAGATATGGCTGGGGTGATCGCAACTGCTCCCCTTCCAAATAGTGTCATGGAATTTTTTTATGAGAGGGCAAATAGTTTAACATCTTACATGAAAGACAGCTTATAGCAAGGACTGAAAGAGCTGCTGTCCTGACCCGAAACATCACTTGTCCGTGTTGTCCAAAGATGCTGCCTGACCAGCTGAGTTACTCCAGCACTTTGTGTCTTTTTCTTTGTAAACCAGCACCTGCAGTTCCTTGTGTCTGCTCTAACCTTAAGCCTGGGGCTATGTCACCTGCTGCAATGCGTAGGAAGGAACTGCAGATGCTTGGTTTATACTGAAGATAGACACAAAGTGCTGGAGTAACTCAGCGGGTCAGGTAACACCTCTGGAGAGAAGGAATGGGTGACGTTTTGGGTCGGAACCCTTCTTCCTGAGGAAGGGTTTCCTACCTGAAATGTCACCTATTTCTTCACAGATGCTGCCTGACCTGCTAAATTACTCCAGCATTTTGAGTCTATCATCTGCTGCAATGCTGAGAACTATACTCTGCACTCCTTATCTTCCCCTATTGCTCTATCCATTGTTCTTGAGTTTAACTTGACTGTAATTATATACAGCATTGGTTTGATCGGATAGCATGCAAAACAAAGCTTTTCACTGTACCCTGGTTCATGTGACAGAAATAAGGCTAAACCTGCTGGCATTGTGAAGCTAGCTTCTTTGATTTGAGGACAGCATCTTCACCGCCATCTGCGTGACGCGCAAATGACGGCCAAGTGGGACAGGCCCTTTAAGCAAGGCAAATAGAAATTCACAGATTGTGCAAGCAGACATGACTGAAACAAATAGATGTCCCCACACAGGCTAAGGTGAGGTGAAGCTTTTTATGTCCGAAAAAGAATGGAACAGAATATTTTTTAAATGGTGAAAAACTAGAAGGGACTTATATAATCAAGTACAGGGGTCATTAAAATGTGGTTGACGTCCAGACAATAATACAAAATATTGAACTCGTACTGTTGGGCCAGAATATAAGGGAGTAGAGGTCACTTAGTTTAAAGCTACAGCATGGAAGCAGGCCCTTTGGCCCACTGAGTCCACGCCGACCATTGATCACACATTGTTATCCCTCTTTCTCTTTCACACCCTACACACGAGGAGCAATTTACAGAGGCGGATTCACCTGCAAATCCGCACTCACTTCGAGATGTGGGAGGAAACCCGGAGGAAACCCACGTGGTCACAGGGAGAACGTGCAAACTCCATACATACAGCACTAAAGGTCGGGATTGAACCCGGGTCTCCGGTACCGTGAGACAGCAGCTCTACCCGCTGCGCCACCAGCTTTTATGTGGATCGACAAAGTGGAAGTCTTGGTCGAATGGTGTGAGGGTCCAGGATGAATGGAGACCAGACTCTGCTGTGCAGACTTTGTGCACGCACATATATGTGGATGTGCACATACATACACACACACACCAAGCACATACACAGGCCCACACACACACGCAGGCACCTTTCATTGAGCTCCTCTGCGCTGAACAGTAACTCGATTACATGAGTGGATCTTAATCCCCTGGAAGCACTGTTGTTGACAGGAATGTACCCATGCGCTGCCCCAATTTGACCCCAGGAATATCTGAAGGGCCTGTCCCACTTAGGCGACTTTTTAGGCGAGTGCAGGAGACTCTGCGCTCGCCAATGGTCGCCACATGTTCGCTAGTGGTCTCTAGTCAGTCTCCTTCATGGTCGCGAGGAGTTACCACATTCTGGGAACTAGTCGCGGCCTCAGTCTGGTCGAAAACATGTTGAAAATTTTTCTGCGACCAGACATTGGTCGCCATGGAGTAAATCGATAATCCTGTAGTCGTAGGTGCAGTTGTAGTGGGGCCGTCATGTAGTTATGGGTAGTTGGGGTAGCCGTAGGTAGTTTTAATTAATCGCCTTTGCTGTCCGGGCATTTTCATTGGCTCATTGGGGAAAATAAACGTAAGCACGAGTTTTCAGAACCAAGGATAACCGACCGGTAATGTTAAATGCCCGCCAAACTTCACAGCTGTGTATCTCTGGCTTATTAAAAGTTGTCTGGCTTCTTAAAAGTGTCTCCACTCCTTCTTCCCCCCCCCTTCTCTCCCTCCCCCCTCTTTTAAAGGACTTACCGTACACTGTGCTAGCCGTCTTAACCTTCCTGTTCATCGCAGTGTGTGTCTGTATCACCTTGGCTTTGCACCGTGTGAATTTCAGACAGCGCTCCCCCGCTTTCCCTGGCCCCCGCCTTTGCGATGTGTTTGTGTGTTTGTGTGTTTGAGTGTGTGTGTATTTGTGTGTGTGTGTGTTCCACTTGACAGTCGCCGGCAGTCCGCTGAAAAATCGTCTGTGGGACAGGCCCTTGAGGGTTTCTGACGGACAGGAATAAGAGCGTAAGCTTCCAGCGTGGAATATCATCCTTAATGCTACTCATAATGTCGGAGAGAATGGTGAAGGAGGAGAAAGGTGGATGGAACAGGACAAAGATGGCTCATTGGAGGTGGATAACTGAGGCGTGTAGGGGGTGGGGAAGGCTTTGACATGGGCTGGCGTGAGGAGGAAGATCTGTAGAAAGAAATTAGGGATAGAAGTAATAGATGGAGGTGAGGAGAGATGATTAAGTGTGAAGAAGATGCAAACATAGACTATGGAACAGTAGTGTACGGGAATAGACCCTTCGAGATATATATAACATTATCTCTCTCTCACACACACACACACTTTCTCTTTTCAGGAACTTTTTCAAAACACCTCTTTAAACTAACATTTAACCATTATTGCCGCATGTGTTACTGCATCAACTGTCCAAATAATCCACTAATCTTATCTGCCACACGTTTTGTCTCATTTTAATTTTTAGCCGTTGTCACTAACTACCGATCAACCCCTCCCCTCCCCTCACTTGTATCCACCTATCACTTGCTAGGCTTTGTCTCGTCCCCAGCTCACTTGTCCACCCCCCCACTCCAATCAGTCTAAAGCAGGATCCCAACCCAAAACATCGTCCGTCTATTCATCTCCACAGATGTTGCCTGACCCGCTGAGCTACTCTGACACTTTGCGTTTTACACGAGGCACTTTTGCACATTTCGCCATGTTAGTCGATATATTAATACAAGATGCTGCTGAAATCAATGTGGATTCAGATTACCTGAGCACAACAAACCTACCGTCCTCGGCACTGCAAACTACAAAGGTAACAGCACAAAGGAAGGAGTCTGGGGATTTGTGCATTGCCTCTTCTGAAGGGTTGGGTGAAGGAAATGCTACTTCAGGGAACAACTCTGTGCAGCTTCACTTCAATCAATGATTGAAGTGGAAAGTCACTGGGTATTTAATGAACTTGGAGTAATCGCCCCACTGGAATGTAACCACGCTCAGTTGCAGTAACCGGGCTAAACAAAAAAGACAAAAGCTCTTTCTCTGGGAGCTAAAACTAAGAGTGTCGATCGCACGTGGGCCGGTGCCTCATTTCACACCTGCTGTCACTGGAAAGTAGGTCAATGGGCAGAGGTGCAGGATGGAGCGACCTCACCAAGGTTGTGTGAGCTGAGCTCTTTGTGGAGCAGCCAGCGATCGATCGATCCGGCAATCGACAGAAAGGTGGTGAACATCTGTTTCTCAGCAGTTTCCCTCACCCGCACGTACAGTGGCCCTGGTGCAAGGCTGTTAGCTCTCTGCTTTCTGAAAGTGACAGTTTATTGGATGAAGTCTGATCAAATCAAATCCTGTTGCTTAGCCTTTTTTTGGTTCCTCCAACTGCTCGTACCCAGCAAGTCATTCGGAGGCATTTGGAGTTGTTTTCTTGAAGTGGTTGCTTAGAGCAGCTCGCTCCAAGCTGCAGCAGAAACACACACAGTTCCCTCGGAAGGATAGGCTGAAGCTGTTTGTTACTGCAGAGAAAATGCCTTTGGTTTTCTCATGGAAGTGTTCAAAATCTTGAAGTTTTGGAGTAAAGAAGATTAAACCGCTTGGATTTGTGATAGTAAGAACAGAACATAGTTTTAAAGCAATTGGCAAAATATTGTGTGCGGAAATAATATGTGCCCAGTGAGCTATTGCACAACCTGAAAGGTTGGAGGATGTGAATTCATTAAATAACCGGTGTGTCGAAGGGTGGCTTGGTGGCGTAGCCACAGAGTGCCTTACTGCACAAGAGAGCCGGGTTTAATCCTGACTACGGGTGCTGTCTGTACGGAGGTTGTACATTCTACCCGTGACCGCATGGATTTTCTCCGGGTGCTCCGGTTTCTACCCACGCTCCAAAGACGTACAGGTTTGTAGGCTAATTGGCTTGTTAAAATCGTAAATCGTCCCCAGTGTGTCTAGGATAGTGTTAGTGCGCGGGGATCACTGGTCGGCACAGAATCGTTGGGCAGAAGGGCCTGTGTCCATGCTGTATCTCTAAACTGAACTAAACTGCAGATGCTGGTTTACACTGAAGACACACACAAAATGCTGGAGTAACTCAGCGGTTCAGGTAGTATCTCTGGAGACAAGGAATAGGTGACTTTTCGGGTCGAGACCCTTCTTCAGACTGAAAGTCAGGGGTGAGGGAAACTAGAGGTATGGTTCAAATTTTTGCATAAAGAGGGCGGTACAAAATGAACTGCTGTTTAAAAGAGATACACTAGGAACTGCATATGTTGGAATACTGGTCAAAACACAATGTGATGGAGGAACTCAGCGGTCAGGTAACATCTGCGGAGGAAATGGACAGATGACGTTTTGGGTCGGGTCTCTTCCTCGGACTGATTGGAGTGGGCTGGGGGAGGGGGGAGGAGGTGGAAAAGAGGGATGGGTGTGAGATAGAGCCTGGCACATGATAGGTGGATACAGGTGAGGAAGGGGAGGGAAGGTTTGATCGGTAGATGGGTGGAGTAGGTGACAAAGGCTAGAGATGAAAAGGAGGCAAAAGAGATCAGATAAGGAGGGAAGATTAGCTTAGTTTAATGTTATCACATCCACCAAGGTACAGTGAAAAGCTTTTGTTTGCCAGCTATCCAGTCAAAGAAAAGACTATACATGAAGATAAAGGGTACAACATTCAGCGCAAAGATATAACATTGAAGTCTGATAAAGTCTTGAATTAACGATAGTTCAAAGCTCTCCGATGAGGTAGATGGGAGGGTCAGGACCACAAATGTAATGCCAGAGGGTGAAATGGAAGTGGACAGGGACAGGGAGGGAAGGGAAAGAGAGGGGATACAAGGTAAATGAAGGAATGAAGGGGATGAGAGATGAGCACATGAAGGAGGGGAAAGAAGCTGGGTAAATGGGACATGGGAGGGTGGGAGATAGTGGGAGAGATGAGTGCGCACTGGGGCAGCATAATGGGCCGAGTCCAAGCTCTGACCGTATGATTCCATTCTCCAGCTTACGGGCCATGCTGCCAGCAGTCAGTTGCATAAGGTCATAAGGTCACAAGGGATAGGAGTAGAATTAGGCCGTTCAGCCCGTCAAGTCTACTCCACCATTCAATCATGGCTGATCTATCTCTCCCTCCTAACCCCATTCTCCTGCCTTCTCCCCGTAACCTCTGACACCCGTACTAATCAAGAATCTATTTATCTCTGCCTTAAAAATATCCACTGACGGCCTCCACAGCCTTCTGTGGCAAGGAATTCCACAGATTCACCACCCTCTGACTGAAGAAATTTCTCCTCGTCTCCTTCCTAAAAGAACGTCCTTTAATTCTGAGGCTATGACCTCTCGTGCTAGACTCTCCCACAAGAGGAAACATCCTCTCCACATCCACTCTATCCAAGCCTTTCACTATTCTGTATATTTCAATGAGGTCTCCCCTCATTCTTCTAAACTCCAGCGAGTACAGGCCCAGTGCCGACAAACGCTCATCATAGGTTAACCTACTCATTCCTGGGATTATTCTTGTAACCTCCTCTGGACCCTCTCCTGAGCCAGCACACCCTTCCTCAAGGATTGCAGTAGAGTTTCCCGCATTTCTGTCCTGCCCAAGTTGCCTCTTCCATCTAACTAACATATCCACTTCCCTATTGCACATGAGCCCTGGATGGCGTGGCTTCAGGCTGGCAGTCACAACTGCAGCTCCGGTGCTGCCCAAAAACGTGTCGGAAATTCAGGATGTCAACCCAAGATTCTGCTGCCAAAATGACAACTTGCATGTACAGGTTGAGGGGAGGCCCGATACAAGTATGTAAAATTATGAGAGGCGTAGATGGGGTAGACAGTCACAACCTTGTTCCCTCCGGGTGGAAATGTCAACATTTTTATTCCTTATAGTCATAAAGATATGGTGTGGAAACAGGCCCTTCGGCCCACTGAGTCCATGCCAGCCAATAATCACCCATACATTCTACATCCTATCCTACACACATGGGATAATTTACAGAATTAACCTACAAACCTGCACGTCTTTGGAATGTGGGAGGAAACAGGAGAAAACCCACCCGGTCACAGGGAGAACGTACAAATACCGTACAGACAGCACCCGTAGTCAGGATCGAACCTGGGTCTCTGGCGCTGTAAGGCAGCAACATGCTGGAGTGATGGAGTAAACATGCTGGCATTCCCAGTGACAGCCACATCCCTTGACAGAACAAATGAAAAGAAAGCTCGGGTCATATCTCTAGAATGACACTTTGACCGATGGCCTCTGATTTGGGGGACAGAACGGGATGTGCCGAATCGTGGCTGAGACAGAGGGAACGACAGAAGCAGATTGACTCTTAATGGGAGATTACAAGAAGACTTCCAGGTTCGAAGTGCTTACTGACATGACCACCCGAGTCAGTACAGGCCGTGCACTTGAAGTGCGTTCTGTATGGCTACGCTGGAAAAATAATAACATTCACTCCCCAAAACTTTCAGAAATCAGATATAGAGAAAAAAAAATTCCATCGGGACAATAAGAGATGACATTTCAGGTTATTGAGAAATAAATCATCAAATTCATATCGTCTTCAGGCAGTGAAAAATGACCTGTTGCACAGGTAACTCAATAGGATGTTAAACCAATCCTTCAATGCTCCAGTAAATGATGTTCAAATGTCTCCCTCTTTTAACCACTGCTGGGACAAGGCAAAGATCAGGAGAATTACGAAGGGAGTGGTCAGAGCTCTACCTGGATCTGGCTGCAATGCTCAGAAGGAACAGTTCCATCACCATCTTTAAAATCGTTGCCGTGCCACCTTAGGTGAGACCAATAATTAAGAAACTTTAGTCGGAAGGTGGTGAATCTGTGAAATTCATTGCCATAGAAGGCTGTGGAGGCAATTAGAGGGTTGTAAAGGAAAAGCACATGAGGAACTGAGCATGTCTTAACTTTCCAACAGCCAACATGGACACCATGGGCTCATAGGCCACCCTGTCAGTCTGAAGAACGGTCCTGACCCAAAATGTCAGCCATCCAGTCCCTCCATAGATACTGCCCGACCCGCTGAGTTCCTCCAGCACTTTGTGTTTTGCTCCCTATATATAAGGGGGCCGCTATTAACTTAGGAAATGCAGCTCGTGGCTAAAATCAGTTAACCTTCTCTAGAGCAAGGTGCATTGTGAAGAATGTAGTTAGGAGGACAAAAGCTCTCTCCCTCGTCACATCCCTTCTGAATAAGGACGGATGCATCTTTGAGTCTTCTTCGGGTGTTGTTCTGAAACCACTCAACTCATTATTGACCCAGGACAGAAGGTCTATACCTTCAGGATTCCTACATGCTTAAGTGAAGCACAAAACCATCTCTGCATAGCCTGAGGGACAAATGGAAAATTATGAACTGTCCAGTGTGTATCTATGGTCCTCCCGCATAGTACAGAGAGCATGTGATTTCTAAATGTCTAACCCATAAATGCACAGAAGGTATTTCTGTAATGCATCGTGCTACTCCTGATGTGTCTGTCAGGGCCAAAATAACTTTTAAGAGCATTAAGAACACACGAAACAGGAAAGGAGTTAGACCTTTGGCCTCTTGAGTCTGCTTCACCATTCACTAAGAGTAGGGCTGGCTGTCGACCTCAGCCACAATTTCACTGCCCTATCCCCACACGATCCTTTTGAATTTGAGAAAGCCATTGATCTCTGTGCTGAACGAGTATCCGCAGGCCAGGGAATTCCAATGACTCACTATTCTTTCCTCATAACAGTCCGCAGCCCAGACCATTGCACAAACCAACCTCCCTTCCATTGACCATCTACACCTCACGCTGCCTCGGCAAGGCCAGCAGAATAATCGAGGACCAGTCGTACCCTGGTCACTTCCTCTTCTCCCCTCTCCCATTGGACAAAAGGTATAGAGGTGTGTAAACGCACACCTCCAGATTGAGGGACAGTTTCTTCCCAGCTGTTATCAGGCAACGGAACCATCCTACCAACAACTAGAGAGCGGTCCTGAACTACTAGCTACCTCATGGAGACCATCGGACTATCTTTGATTGGACTTTACTGGTTTTATCTTGCACTAAACGTTATGCATTTTATTCCCTTTAACATGTATCTGGACACTGTGGATGGCTCAGTTCTAATCATGTCTTTCCGCTGACTGACTAGCACGCAACAAAAGATTTTTACTGTACCTCGGTACACCTGACAATAAACTAAACTCAACTCAAACTCAACTTAGAGCACGGTGACACCGCGGCAGAGTTGCAGCCTTACAGCGCCAGAGACCTGGGTTCGATCCTGACCTCAGGTGCCGCCCCTACGGAGTTTGTACGTTCTCCCCGTGACCGCGTGGGTTTTCTCCGGGTGCTCCAGTTTCCTCCCACACTCCAAAGACGTGGAGGTTTGTTGGTTAATTGGCTTCGGTAAAATATTTAAATTATCGTTAGTGTGTAGGATAGTGCTAGTTAGTGTACGGGGACCGCTGGTCGGCAGAGACCTGTTTCCGCGCTGTATCTCTAAACTAAACTAAACTAAACTAAAAGCAAAGGAAATAGAACACAGAATTATAGTAAGACTATTATTAGAACAAAATGGTGCTGTATTTACAGGTAGAAAAGATATTTAAAAGGGGAAGATCCAGAGCGACGTTTTCAGCATTGTAGAGCAACAGTTCAGGGGTAACCGCGAGCTTTAAGGTGCCGTTAACCAGCCGTTAACCAGCCCTTTCAGTTTGGTCAGTGCTACTAGTTCGGATGCAAGTTCAACAGTCTACAATATTGTCCCTGTTTTTCTCTCTCAACTAATGCTGCCTGGCCTGTTTATTTTCAGCAATCTCTTTTATTTCAGATTTCCAGCAACTGTTAGAATTATAGAATTATACCGGACGGAAACATGTCCTTCATCCTAACTCGTCCGTGCCAACCAAGATGCCCCATCTAAGCTAGTCCCATGTGCCCATAATCCCTCTGAAGCTTGCCGATCCATGTACCTGCACAGGTATTGTGTTCTGTCTATTCTTTCTTTCTCCCCCCCCTGTTCTTGTTCATCTCCCTCCATTCATATCTCCTCCAGCCAGCTCAGTTGTAAGCTTTCACAGAACGGGACAGCACAGGAATGTGCCCTTCAGTCCACAATGTTTATGCCAAATTAATCTGTTCTCATCTGCCTGTATATGATCCATATCCTTCTATTCCCTGCACTGCCTATCTCAAAGCCTGTCCATCACCACTACGGTATCTGCTTCCAATGCATACCAGGCCCCCACCACCCCCGTGTAAAATACTTGCCCCGCACATCTCCATTAAACTTACCTTCTCACCTTATAGCTATGCCCTCGAGTGTCCGACATTTCCACCCTTGGAAAAAGGTTCTGAATGTATACCCTACCTATGCCTCTCATAGATTTATATACTTCTATCAAGTCTCCCATCAACCTCCCACGTTCCAGAGAAATCAATCCAAGTCTATCCTACCTCTCTCTGAGGCTGAAACTCTATCATCCAGGCAGCATTCTGGTAAACCTCTGCACCCTTTCCAAAGCCTCCACATCTTTCCTGTAACGGGACGACCAGAACTGCCTGCAATACTCCGAATGCGACCTAACCAAAGTGCTATAGAGCTGCGTCATGTGTGTAGGAAGGAACTGCAGATTTAAACCGAAGATAGACACAAAAAGCTGGAGGAACTCAGCCGGACTGGCAGCATCTATGGTCGAGACCCTTGTTCAGACTGAAAGTCACGGGAAAGGGAAACGAGAGATATAGACGGTGATGTAGAGAGATAAAGAACAATGAATGAAAGATATGCAAGAAAGTAACGATGATAAAGGAAACAGGCCATTGTTAGCTGTTTGTAGGGTGAAAACGAGAAGCTGGTGCGACGTGGGTGGGGGAGGGATAGAGAGAGAGGGAATGCCGGGACTACCTGAAGTGAGAGAAATCAATATTCATACCACTGGGCTGTAAGCGGCCCAAACGAAATATGAGATGCTGTTCCTACAATTTGCGTTTAGCCTCACTCCGACAATGGAGGAGGTCTAGGAAATAAAGGTCAGTGAGGGAAGGGGAAGGAGAATTATAGTTTTTATCAACCGAGAGATCAGGTTGGTTCAGGAGGACTGAGCGAAGGTGTTGTTCGGTTTATCCTTTTTCTCCACTCTAACTTGCACATTCCTCGTGTTTCTCTCATCCCTCCCCCACTACCTGCAAACTGAAACCTGCTGATGGAAGATCCGACGTGTTCTTCCCCGCCTGATGCTGCCTAACCTGCTGAGTATTTCTAGCCTTGTCTGATTGAGTTCAAGTAGAATAGGGATTTGTTTCTGTTTATCAATTTACAAAGGGAAAACAAGTAAGAGCAAAAGCGCAGCCCCCATGCCGGTAAGATTCTTGTTGTTAACGAATGATAGCAGACAATCACGATTTCCCTAGGTGGGTTCATCTGGATTTGTTTTTTTTAATGCGTTTAAAATTATGGAAATTCTCCAATTTGACTCTCTCAATCTATGCCGCAGCCAAAACCCAAGAGGCGGGAGAAATTTATATCAAATGAATTGAGCTTCACAGAAATAACAGCTGACACCAGTCAGACTGGGAGTGAGCATGATTGCACCAGCGGAGTCACGATTAGACCACAGCAGCTCTTCCTAAATCGACTGGCAATTAGCCCTGATTTAATGGCAGTCTATGAACCGCTGCCTCTCTCACCTCGAAGAGCAGCGCTCACCCATCTCTCCGTTGCCAAATTACAAAATTGAGCAAATTGCTCGTGGTCTTAAGTCGGGAATTAAAAAAAAAAAACATTCAGCATGCCGTCTACTTCAACGACCCCAAATTGAAAGGCGAGTAAAGTCTGATTAAAATCACACCGACTCTACAGAGAATAGGTCGCTGCGCCGAGCCAACTCAAGAGAAAGGATCACAGGGCCGGTGCCAGCAGACTCCCCTGGCCAAACCTTAAAGATGCGGCCTCTCCAATTTTCAGCTGGTGACAAAGAGGGTTGATTGTGGGAACTTTCTACACACGGCAATATATCAAAAATATTTAATTTGGTTTAGTTGAGTTTATTGTCATAAGTACCGAGGTACGGCGAAAAACTTTTTTGCTGCGTGCTATCCAGCCAGCGGAATGACTATACATGATTACAATCAAGCCGTCCACAGTGTACAGATACAGGAAAAAGGGGAAAATGTTTAGTGCAAGATAAAGTCCGTTTTAAGATAGTCCGTGAGGCTCCAATAAGGTAGACGGTAGATCAGGACTGCTCTCTAGTTGGTGATAGGATGGTTCGGTTTCCTGATAACAGCAGGGACTTACAATTTGGAATCTACGAAAGAAGAAGGCCATTCAGCCCTTTCAGACTGATATGCCATTCAGTTAGATTGCAATGGAATTAACTGTGACATTCCCATCACCATGACATTCCACAAGAAAGCTATCAATCTGTGCTTTGAAATTCCATTTGATGGCCTGTCTCAATGTATTTTCGAGGGGGGAGCAGGGAGGTGGAGGAAGAAGTGTACAGAAATTCATTACTCAATCCAATTAAGAAATGATTCCCAAAATCTCACGCCCACAAGTTGCCTGGATCTTTACACCTGGCGAAAAATTTACTGTCAACTCCTTTAATCTGCTTAAATACCTCGATTTAATCACTCCTTCATCTTCTGAGCTCGAGGAAAAACTTGTCCTCACAGCAAAGCATTCAGCTACTTTTGAAATACAGCGGTCTAGTACAACATCAGCTGGAAGCCATAACCTGCCTATAATGGAGGAAATCATTCCTGGGTTCTTCAAAGAGAAGTAATGAATGATCAAGGTTGATCAAATAGACAGATGTTAAGGAGAAAATTATAGAATAAGGAAGAATGAAGAGAAGACACAAGAGTTTGCCAATGCTGGAATCTTGAGCAAGTAACAAACCGCTGGAGGAACACATCCGGTCAGACAGTCAGGTCAGGGAAGGGAATGGACAGGTTGTGTTTTGGGTTGGGTCCAGCCTGAAGAAGCGTCTGACCCAAATACCTCACCTGTCCATTCCCTCGCAAGATGCTCCCTGACTTGCCGAGCTCCTCCAGTACTTTGTGGTTTGAAAAAGATGATGAGGTTCTGGGAGCAAATTCCTGAGCTCAGGGGCCAGGCAGCTGAAGACCTGGACTGGTAATTATGGAACTATAACCGGAATTGGAGTAGCATAGAAGTATGAAGAGATGCTGCCTGTCCTGTTACTCCAGCAGTTTGCGTCTAAGCACAGAAGTATTGACGGTTTACATGGCTGGAGTAAGTTACAGACGTAGTCAAGATAAAGCCAGTCTTTAGGGATGACTGACTTAGAGGGCATTAGCTGTAAGGAGAGATTGGATAGACTTGGATTGTGTTCTCTGGAGTGTTGGAGGTTGAGAGGAGACACAAAGGAGGAGGAGCCATCTTGAGGAACGGCTGCAAAACAGCAGCCGTCCGTTAATTGTACTTTTTTACCAAGTTTTTAGTTTTCTTTAAGTCTTTGTTTTTTATTTATTTTGCCTTCTGATGTGGGGGGAACAAGGGGAAATCACTTCCCGGTCCCTACCTGGTCGGTGAGGCAGCCTTCTCTCCGGCTGCCCAGTCGACCCGTCCTCGCGGCCTACCAGCGGGCGTGGAGTGGCGTTTCCTGACGGGGGCCGCACAGCACCCTCAGCTTCGGTGGCGGCACGGCGCTGGAGCGCTACTGTGCAGCGGAGCGGGCGATGCCTTGCCTGGGTCGCCGCGCTGGACCGACGCGCTGGAGCTCCGGTGAGCTGGACCGCCGAGCTCAACACCTCCGGACTGTGGAGCGGGCGGCGGCGCCGACTCCAACACCGGGAGCCTTGAGCTCCAAATCGGCGCGGCCTTGTCGGCTTCAGGTGCTGCGGACGCCTGCGGGAAATCGGCCGTTCCAGCCGTAGTTGCGGCCTCCGGTGAGGAATGCGGCCGTTCCAGGTGGCCCAGCTGCTGGAGGACTCTCCCGACGCCGGGGCTACATCACCCGGCGAGAACGGCCAGGATCATCGGGCCTCCGTAGAGGCAATAGCGGGGGCTTCATTTGGCCTGACTGTTTGGGTGGGCTGGGGACTGGACATTGTGCCTTCCCCCACAGTGGAAATCATTGTGGGGGGATGATTTTTGTATGTAATTGTTTGTAATTGTATTTGTTAGTCTGTGTTCAAGATGGAGGTCGGAGGGGAGAGTGGACGCTGGCGCGGTTTCGTTGCCGCTGCTCTCTCCTCAAATTGTGCTTCTGATTTTCTTTTTTTGTGTTTTTGGAAGGAATTCTGTCCCTGATTTGTGTATTGGTCTTTATAACTTATTTTTTTAAATTCTGATTATATGTTTCCTATAAATCTCTGTAAGGTGTCCTTGAGACCTCGGTATAAGGCGCCCATAAATAAAATTCATTATTATTATTATTATATAAAGTTATGAGGCACAGAGTCAGAACCTTTTTCCCAGGGTGGAAATATCAAATATTAGATGGCATCATTTCAAGGTGAGAGGGGAAAAGTTTAAAGGAGATGTGTAAGGCATGTTTTCGTTTTACACAGAGGGTGGTGTGTGCCTGGAACACATTGTCAGGGGTGGTGGTGGAGGCAGATACAACAGTGGCATTTGATAGGCGCATGAATGTGCAGGGAAAGGAGAAATATGGATCACGTGCAAGCTGAGAAGATTAGTTTAACTTGGCATCATGATCAGCACAGACACAGAGTCATAAAGCATGGACACAGGCCCTGTGGCCCAACTTGCCCACACCGACTAACATATCCCATCTAAACTAGTCCCACCTGCCTGCGTTTGGCCCATATCCCACTAAACCTGTCCTATCCATGTACCTATCTCGATGTTTCTTAAACGTTGTGATAGTCCCAGCCTCAACTACCTCCTCTAGCATCTTGTTCTATACACCCACCACCCTTTGTGTGAAAAAGTTACGCCTCAGGTTCCTATTAAATCCTCCTCACCTTAAACCTATGTCCTCTGGTTCTCAATTCCCCTACTCTGGGCAAGAGATTTTGTGCGTCCACCCGATCTATTCCTCTTATGATTTTGTACAGCTCTATAAGAATAAGATCACCCCTCATCCTCCAGCGCCAATTGTGGGCTAAAAGACCTGCTCCTGTGCTGCACTGTTCTATGTTCTTCCCCCTCTTCACTGAATGACACCATTCATCATAATAATCAAGAGATGGCACTTCCGATGATGCACAACTTCTCCTCTGTGTTGCACTCGTGAGTCACCCTGCACCCTGTGCTCATTCTGGAGTGAGGCTCAACCATTCTAGGGACATGCTACCACGCTGACGACTACTAGAAAGTTTTGAGTCGCTCAACACAACCATCTGTTGAAACATGAGCTGGATTTCAGCGAGAGTTATAGTGTGTGATTCAGACTCTTCAATTATGAAGTGCACCCATTGAATTATTTGGTTTCTCTTTTATGATTCAGCTCCCAGGATCTTTGTTGTTTTGTCATATGTATATAAATAAATGGTTTGGATGAGAATGTCTGTGATTTAGATTTAGCTCTTAGGCCCAAGGGAATCCAGGGATATGGGGAAAAAAGCTGGAACGGGGTACTGATTTTGGATGATCAGCCATGATCATATTGAAAGACGGTGCTGGCTCGAAGGGCCGAATGGCCTGCTCCTGCACCTATTTTCTCTGTTTTTTTCTGATTAATAGGTTTAATGATGACATGAAGAATGGTGGGTAGACAAAAGTGCTGGAGAAACTCAGCGGGTGCAGCAGCATCTATGGAGCGAAGGAAATAGGCAAAGCTTCGTGCCAAAACCCTTCTTCAGACAGATGTAGGGTGGGGGGGGGGGGGGGGGGAGGGGCACGGGAGAAGAAAGGAAAGTAGTCAGAGAGGAGGTTGTAAATCTGTCTTCGGAGGGAGGAGGAGAACTTCTTCAAAGTAGGCATACCTTGAGGAGATTTTGCAGTGGAGTAGCCAAAGTGTTTAAGAAGGAACTGCAGATGGACAAAGTGTTTAAGAATGGTGGAGTTGTGGATAGCTAGGATGGCCGTCTAAGGATACAGAGGGACATGGATCAGGTGGAAAGTCAGACAGAACAGTGGCAGATGGAATTTAATTCGGACAAGTGTGAGGTAATGCATTTGGGATGTCAAATACTGGCCGGATGCAGTAAACCACAGGGGCCTCGGGAGTGTTGATACACAGGGGAACCTTGGGGTGCAAGAGTTCATAGCTCCCTGAAAATGGCAAGACAGGTGGTCAGGGTAGAGAAGAAAGCATGTCCCTTGCTTGCCCGTTATAGGCATCGGGATTGAGTGTAGGAGTCAGGACATCATGTTGCAGCTGTACGAGACATTGGTTGGAGACCATGCTTGCAATATTATGTGCAGTTCTGGTCACCATATTACAGAAACGATGGGCAATCACGAGAAAGAGTGTGAAAGACATTCACCAGAATACTTTCTAGAATGGAGGGCTTTAATAGGAAGGAGAGATTGGATAAGCTAAGATTGTTTTCACTGGAGCTCCCAAGACTGAGTGGTAAACCTCTCGAGGTTTATACGTTTACAAGGGGAAGATAGGTTAGTCAGTCTCTTTCCTAGGGTACGGGAGTCTAAAACCAGAGGACTAGGTTTAAGGTGAGAGGGGAAATATTTAAAGGGCAGGTTTTTCCACACAGACTGTGGTGGGTATATGGCACAAGCTGCCAGAGGAAGTGGTAGAGGTGGGTATAACTGCAGTGTTTGGAGAGCATTTGGATGGGAAAGGAACAGAGAGATGTGCGCCAAATGCAGGAAAATGGGATGAGCAAACAGGCATCTTGTTTGACATGTATTAGTTGGGCCGAAGGGTCTGTTTCCATACTATACGACTCTGTGTGATTACAGAGAGTAATTTCAGCAACTGAACTGTGGGCAGTTGCAGGGCGCGGCAGGGTTGATAGTGGATAGAGTGCTTCGCCATCCATTCAGACTCCTCGACCCGACAAATCCATGCCAACCAACATGCCTGTTCACTAATTCCATGGGGATCATGACAGAAGCCTCCTCGTGGCGATCCCTGGAAACGAGGACACGATGCACTCTGTGACCCGTCAGGCGACCAATTCTGTCACATGTTGGACAACGACAGAAGCCAACAGCGAACTATACGTTGTCTGACACACGAGCAAATAAACGAATCCCATTTTCCTGCATCTGGCACATATCTCTCTGTTCCTTTCCTAGCCAAATGCTCTCCAAACACCGCAATTAGGTCAACCTCCACTACTGCTTCTGGTAGCTTGTGCCATATACCCACCACACTCTTGTGTGGAAAAACATGCCCCTCAGATCCCGTTAAATATTTCCCCTTTCACATTCAACCTTTTCCTTTTGTTCTGGACCCTCACCCCTCTTTGATAAAACATGTTTTTGTTCTGATCCTTCTCCTGTCCGCTTTAATCTCTGCCCCTTATTGATGACCTTAAGCTACGGCCATGTATGTTTTTCTTATTTTATATGGAATAAAACTAAACAAGCTCTGTTACATGTGGTGGATTCTGCAAGGTAAAGGCCACAGGGTATTTGGGTACAGAGCCAAGAACTGTACAAGACAGACGCCTCCTTCTGAGAGTTCAGCTATTGTTATGACCAATTCAATCTATGAATGGGCTTCAATAGCCGAACATCAGACTACTGTACTTCAGTGAGACAAAAATAGTGCTCCTGATCCTCGAGCCTTCATCGCGAGTCTGAATAGAGCCTTCATCTCATTTGCAAAGCATTTCGACGTGTAGCTGCTTATCAGGCAGTGGGCCAGCATAGTGGCGCAGCGGTAGAGTTGCTGCCTTACAGCGCTTGCAGCGCCAAAGACCCGGGTTCGATCCTAACAACAGGTGCTGTCTGTAAGGCGTTTGTACGTTCTGACAATAGACAATAGTCAATAGACAATAGGTGCAGGAGAATGCCATTCGGCCCTTCAAGCCAGCACCGCCATTCAATGTGATCATGGCTGATCATCCCCAATCAGTACCTCGTTCTCCCCTGGGTTTTCTCTGGGTGCTCCGGTTTCCTCCCACACTCCAAAGACGTACAAGTTTGTAGGTTAATTGTCTTGGTATAAATGTAAATTGTCCCTAGTGTGTGTAGGATAGTGTTAATGTGCGGGGATCGCTGGTCAGTGCAGACCCGGTGGGCCAAAGGGCCTGATTCCCCTGCTGTGCGTCTAAACTAAACTCAAAAAAGTTCCCTGAAAATGCTGGCACAGTTAGACAGGATGGTGAAGAGTGCATATGGCATGTTTGTCTTAATCGGTCAGGTATTTTATAATAGTCTAGCAAGGTCACACTCTCACTATTAGTACAGGAGTTGGGATGTCTGAAGCAGCTGGTCTGGATTTCTCCAGCATGGAGACAATGGATCAAATAACCTCCATTTGCACCATAACTTTCTGATTCTATATCTCTTTGACCCACTGAGCTTGACTGACACCGAGAGAATGTTGTTATGGAAGATACATGAGACGACAGATGCTGAATTCTTGAGCAAGAAAGAAAATGCTGGGAAAAACCAGCGGGTCAGGCAGCATCTGTGGAGAGAATTGGACACTGTTTTGGGTCAGAGACATAGAAAAATGGTGCAGGAGTAGGCCATTCAGCCCTTCGAGCCAGAACCGTCATTCAATATGATCATGGCTGATCATCCAAAATCAGTACGCCGTTCCTGCTTTCTCCCCATATCCCTTCATTCCGTTAGCCCTAAGGGCTATATCTAACGTTCTCTTGGAAACATCCCATGAATTGGCCTCACTGCCAGCTGTGGCTGAGAATTCCACAGATTCACAACTCTCTGGCTGAAAACATTTTTCCTCATCCCAGTCCTAAATGGCCTACTCCTTATTCTTAAACTGTGACCCCTGGTTCTGAACTCCCCCGCATCGTCATGCCGCAGCCATACAGTCATAAAGTCATACAGCTTGAAATCAGGCCCTTCGGCCCAACTTAACCATACTGACCAATATGCCGCAACTGCATTGGTGCCACCTACCTTCTTTGGCCCATATACCACTATAACTTTCCTGTCCATAACATTTCGAAGACATTCAATGAATAATATCCCAGTGGCATCCTCTGTAACAAGGTAACATGCTCTGGATTCTTAAAACACTCTTGTAGGACATCAACAACACACCCGGTACTTGGTATTTTACCCCTGCATGTGAAGTTTCCAGAAAGTTCCAAGTGGCTATTTTAAAAACATATCCAACCCGGACAGAATTAAATTTGTAGTGGATACTTATTGTCAACCTAGAGGCCAGGAGGTGAGCTCCCATGGCATGCTAATCTCCTAAAGAAAACTACAGAGCATTTGAAGGATGTTTAGAAGGATGAGGGGGACCTCATTGAAACTTACCAAATAGTGAAAGGCCTGGATAAAGTGGATGTGTAAAGGGTGTTTCCACTGGTGGCAGAGTCTAAGACCAGAGGCCATAGCCTCAGAATAAAAGGATGTACGTTCAGAAAGGAGATGAGGAGGAATTTCTTTAGTCAGAGGGTGGTGAATCTGTGGAATTCATTGCCACAGATGGCTGCGGAGGCCAAGACAATTGGTATTTTTAATTCAAGGCAAGTCAAGTCACATTTATTTATATAGCACATTTAAAAAACAACTCTCGTTGGCCAAAGTGCTTTACATTTGTTATAAGAATAGCACAACCAAACAAACTACATACATATATACATGTAGCCCTCACTCAGAGGACGTCAGGAAAGGCTTGGGAGTATAGATAAGTCTTTAGTCTTGACTTAAAAGAGTCGATGGAGGGGGCAGTTCTGATGGGAAAGGGGATGCTGTTCCACAGTCTAGGGGCTGCAACCGCAAAGGCGCGGTCGCCCCTGAGCTTATGCCTAGACCGTGGGATATTCAGCAACCCCAAGTCGGCCGATCTGAGGGGCCTGGAGGTGGAGTGGTGGGTGAGAAGACCTTTTATGTAGGTGGGGGCAAGCCCATTGAGGGCTTTGTAGACATGGAGGAGGATCTTGAAGTTTATACGGAACCGCACAGGGAGCCAGTGGAGAGAGGCCAGGATCGGGGTGATGTGGTCCCTTTTTCGGGTGCCCGTCAGGAGTCTCGCTGCGGCGTTTTGGACCAGTTTCAGGCGGGACAGGGAAGATTGGCTGATGCCAGTGTAAAGGGAGTTGCAGTAATCTAGGCGGGAGGAGATGAATGTGTGGATGATCTTTTCCAGGTCATCAAACTGGAGGAATTGTTTTATTTTAGCTATCGTCCGAAGCTGAAAGAAGCTAGCTTTTACCACGGCATTGACTTGTTTGTCAAATTTCAGTGCTGAGTCAAATATCACGCCAAGGTTTTTGACGTGAGGTTTGAGTAGTGGGGTAAGGCTTCCAAGGCTGCCTGCTATCATTTTGATTGAGTCCGAGGGGCCGAGAAGGATGACCTCAGACTTACTCTCGTTTAGTTGGAGGAAGTTCTGGGCCATCCAACACTTTATATCCTCGAGGCAGTGGGTAAGGTTAAACAGATTTGATTGGTTTTTGGGCTTCAGGGGGAGATAGAGTTGTGTATCGTCTGCGTAGCAATGGAAGGAACGAAATTTAAGGCAGAGATTGACAGATTCTTGATTAGTAAGGGTGTAAGGGGATATGGGGAGAAGACAGGAGAATGGGGTTGAGAGGGAAAGACAGATCAGCCACCATTGAATGGGGGAGTAGACTTGCTGGGCCGAATGGCCTAATTCTACTCCTAGAACTGATGAACATCCCAGAAGGAAAAAGAGCAGCAGAGTCAAGATTTGATATTTGTAATGACCAAGTTCTGACACCACAGTGTGCTACCAACTACTGAAGCCTTTGTCTACTGCTGTTGTCGTTTTGGGATCCGATCCGATAAAATGGTGATGACAGTCATGGCCATCTTCAGTAGTAAGGGACAAACATCTAATTCAACAGACACCAATCAGTCAGTAACTGATACCCACACTATGGTTCCCTGCAGTATATCTGCACGCCACGCCTTGAAAATACTTAAATTCAAAGTTAATCAGACAATAGATTATTTATAGCAGGGATCAGAAATATCGCATAAGTAATGACTTGAGTAGTTCAATAAGCATAAAGGTCAAGGTTGCCTACTTATACTGGCCAACGTTACTTGAAGTATGGAGTGTGGAGCATTCACTCTCTCTCCAACCCTACAAAAGATTTTGCTAGCAAATGTTGTGCGGTGTCTGTTAACGTGTTTTCTCATGTGGACCCACTCTCTTTGCATGTTAGCAATATATCACACGCTCTTCACACCTCATGTAAAACACACCAGTGTTTTGACTCAGGAAGACAGAACACAGATTTCTATATCACTGCTCCCAATCTAAGCATAATTCAAATGTTACGGCCAATGCTGAACTTCTGAAATATAATCACTATTGGGATGAAGAAAATAACAGTGACACAGTGGTGGAACTGATAGAGTTGTGGCCTCACAGCGCCAGAGACCCAGGCTTGATCCTGACCTCGAGCACTGTCTGTGTGGAGCCTGCACGTTCTCCCTGTGACTCTTGTGAGTTTTCTCTGGGTGCTCGGTTTCCTCCCATATCCCAAAGACGTGCGGGTTTGTAGGTTAATTGGCCTCTGTAAAATGACCCCTAGTATGCAGAGAGTGGTTGGGAAAAGTGGGATGACATAGAACTAGTGTGAATGGGTGATCGATGGTCGGCGTGGGCCAAAGGGCCTGTTTCATAAGTGATAGGAGCAGAATTAGGCCATTTGGCCCATCAAGTCTACTCCGCCATTCAATCATGGCTGATCTATCTCTACCTCCTAACCCCATTCTCCTACCTTCTCCCTATAACCCCAGACATCCATACTAATCAACAATCTATCTCTCCCTTAAAAATATTGATTGACTTGGCCCCCACAGCCTTCTGTGGCAAAGAATTCCACAGATTCACCATCCTCTGACTGAAGAGATTCGTCCTCATCTTCCTAAAGGAACGTCCTTTAATTCTGAGGTTACGACCTCTAGTCCTAGACTCTCCCACTAGTGCAAGCATCCTCTCCACATCCACACTATCCAAGCCTTTCACTTTTCGGTAAGTTTCAATGAGGTCCCCCCCTCATCCTTCTAAACTCCAGCGAGTACAGGCCCAGCGCCAAACGCTCATCACATGTTAACCCACTCATTCCTGGGATCAGTCTTGTAAATCTCCACGCTGTGTCTTTCTATCGATCAATACTCGGCTTGTGAAGTTTGGTAAGGAACAAATGTTTGAGATGGGGTCGGTGTATCTTCTGAGAGCTTCATCCCCGATGGTGGTGCATTTCCTCAATATAGCAGTGAGTGGATTAGATGCTTAAATCTTTGGATTGGGACTTGAACCTATAAAGTTTTTACTACTTGCTGAGTTACAGACAACACCCAATGAGGCAGAAATTAATGGTCTCTGACACAGGGCTGCTGCAGAAATCTAAATGCATCCACTCGGATGCACGGCACGCCAGGCAGTGATGGAAAAAGTAAATGTATTTACATACAAAATGCGATCGTGGAATATTTTACATCATGAGTTGCCTGCAATCTGGGGATCCAGGGGACGGAATAACATGCAAAGTAGACTTAGCGCCTCATCAATATGGAATGCTGCAGCCTTAAGGCAGACAGGGAACGTATAGCGGGAGGAAGTCATGTTAAGCAGAGGACAGCTCAGTCACACCTCGAGTGCAGTCGGAAGTGGCAGAGTTTACTAAACATTCCGGTCGGCAACCATAGGTTAGAGAGGAGATTAAAAATCACACTCCATCTTTAATGTGATGTGGTGTAGATCTTGAGTCATCCTGGGAGGCGACGTTAGCAAGGCAGGCTCAAGAGATTGGGATCATTTCCTTAGGGACTGAAAAGGTTGAGAGGATATTTGATAGAACTCTTTGAAGCCCTGGTGGACTTCAATAGGATGATGGAGACAGACAACTATCCCTGTTTGATTGGATCGATTGAAAGATACAGCATGGAAACAGGCCTATTGGCCTACCAACCACGCTGACCCTTTAGAGATACAGCATGGAAACAGGCCCATTGGCCTACCAACCACGCTGACCCTTTAGAGGTACAGCGCGGAAACAGGCCCATTGGCCTACCAACCACGCTGACCCTTTAGAGATACAGCGCGGAAACAGGCCCTTCGACCCACCGAGTCCACACTGACCAGTGATCACTCCATACACTAACACTGTCCTACACACTAGGGACAATGTTACAATTTTACCAATCAACCTACAAACCTGCGTGTCCTTGGAGTGTGTGAGGAAACTGGAGCACCTGGAGAAAACCCACACAGTCACAGGGAGAACGTACAAACTTCGTACAGACAGCACCCGTAGTCAGGATCGAACCCTGTAGCACTGTAGGGCAGCAACTCTACCGCTGTTCCACTCTGCCGCCTGT
Organism: Malacoraja senta; assembly: GCA_038087875.1. NCBI lineage: Eukaryota > Metazoa > Chordata > Chondrichthyes > Rajiformes > Rajidae > Malacoraja > Malacoraja senta. The sequence goes on from CM075982.1 coordinate 26,006,807, forward strand.
TCACAATATTTCTATGTTAACTCATTTTCACATCCACTCCCTACACACTAGGGGCTACTTACTGAGGCCTATGTGTGATTGATGTCTGTCGTGGACTGGGTGGCACGAAGGACCCGTTTGCATGCTGCATCTCTGGAGTGAAACTACACCAAACTATATTCTGCACTCAATTTCCTTTCTCTTTTTGCATCACCTTTTGTACTCATGTACGGTTGGATTGTAATCATGCATGGATGATTTGCCTGCAACTGTATTTCACTGTATCTTGGGACACGTGGCAATAATATACCAATACCAGTTTAATGCCTCCAGGATACAGAACAGCAATAATTTAACTTAATGTGTACGAAGGAACTGCAGATGCTGGTTTAAACCGAAGATAAGCACAAAAAGCTTCAGTAACTCAGCGGGACAGGCAGCATGTCTGGAGAGAAGGAATGGGTGACAATTCGGGTCGAGACCCTTCTTCACAGTCTAAAGAAGGGTTTCGACCCTAACTGTCACCCGTTCTTTCTCTCCAGAGATGCTACCTGTCCCTCTGAGTTACTCCAGCTTTTTGTGTCTATCTTTAATTTAATATTGGAACAATCTTGAGAAACCAAATCACTCACTCACTCACACACACTCTCACATACTCATACACACACTCACTCACTCACTCACTCACTCACACACTCACTCACTCACACACTCACATACTCACACGCACACTCACTCACTCACTCACACACACACTCACATTCACATACTCACACACTCACACACTCACTCCCAATTCCCTCCATATATTTTGCATCATCTAACTATCTACATATTACCACTGCATTCCCCCCATGGCTGTGCAAATGCCTCCCTTTTAAAGCTGTGTCATATCTGAGTGAAAGTCATTATGGAAAGCAAAAAGAAGGAAACAGAGATAAGGGAGAAAGCGTGGTAAAATGGACTGAGGTCATGGCTTCCCCCAACCTCTGATGACGATGTGTTATCTGCTTCAATCACCCTGTCATGCAATGTGCCCTAGGCCATCAGCACGCACGACAAGAAAAAATTCTTATCTCCCCACCAGCAAGATTATCTGTGGACGCACTGACATACAGCGCGTACACATGTAAGGGATTCAGTTGGGAAGAACATTGCAAAGGGCTTCTGTCCATTTGCTGCTGCCTCATACTTGGGCTCAGACACACATTCATTTGTAAACATTACATGCTTTTTTAATTTTCCAGGCCTGCTTTGAAAAGTACGGAACATCCAATAGTCCATACGGTGCATCTTAACTGAATAAAGAGCAGAGTGATAACGTGCTTTGCTCCTGATGCTGCCAACTCATGCTCAAGGTCATACATTTAAATTTGTTCCTTCAGCTTATCCCCACCACTTTGCTCCAAACTCACTTTGCCTTTGCCTCATAGCAAGTTGTATTGATATTTTAGTGTTAACATACTAAGCTGTCCCAAACCACTTCACTGGAGCGTTATCCAACTCCGTTGAGTGTTACCCAACGAGTCACCAACTCTTGCCCAGAGTAGGTGAATCGAAGACCAGAGGACATAATTTAAGATGAAGGGGAAAAGATGTAATAGGAATCTGAGGGGTAACGCTTTCACACAAAGGGTGGTGGGTGTATGGAACAAGCTGCTAGAGGATGTAGTTGAGGCTGGGACTATCCCAATGTTTAAGAAGCAGTTAGACAGGTACATGGATAGGACAGATTTGGAGGGATATGGACCAAACGAGGGCAGGTGGGACTAGTGTAGCTGGGACATGTTGGGCGGTGTGGGCAAGTTGGGCCGAAGGGCCTGTTTCCACACTGTATCACTATGACTATGACACTAAAATATGATTTTGGATCACAGGTGGAGGTGACTAAAAAGTGTGGTGAAGGTGGGCTTTAAGGACTGCTCTAAAGGAGGAGAGGAAGACATGCCGAAGGGTTTAGGAAGGGAATTCCAGACGGTAGAGGGCTTGACATCGGAAAGGCATGGCTGGCAACTGTACGCAATGGTTATTGGGGATCATCAAAGGGGTCAGAATGGGAAAATATTTGACACGGATGAAAGCTGTGGAACTGGAGATGGCAGATTCACACCTCGAGATTCAGGGGCAGTTTCTTCCCAGCTGTTATCCGGCAACTGAACCATCCTACCACAACTAGAAAGCAGTCCCTGATTACTATCTACTTCATTGGGGACCCTCGGATTATCTTTAAGAAAGAACTGCAGATGTTGGAAAAATCGAAGATAGACAAAAATGCTGGAGAAACTCAGCGGGTGAGGCAGCATCTATGGAGCGAAGGTCTGAAGAAAGGTCTCGAGCCGAAACGTCACCTATTTCCTTCGCTCCATAGATGCTGCCTCACCTGCTGAGTTTCTCCAGCATTTTTGTCCACCTCAGATTATCTTTACTGGCTTTACCTTGCACTAAACGTTGTTCCCTTATCATGTATGTGTACACTGTAAATGGCTCGATTGTAATCATACATTGTCTTTTCGCTGACTGGTTAGCACGCAATAAAAGCTTTCCACTGTACCTCGGTGCACGTGACAATAAACTGAACTGGAGGAAGGATACGGAGATAGGAGCAGGGGATCTTGACAAAGGATTTGGAAACATGAATTAAAAACAGCAACAACAGGATGTGCAAGAGACCTGATATCTGTTCTTAATAAAAGACACAAAAAGCTGGAGTAACTCAGCGGGTCGAGCAGCGCCCCTGGAGAACAAGGATGGGTGATGTTGCGGGACCCTTCTTCACACTGGTATTTCTGATATTTGTTCCCCTCTTTTCTATTTAAACTGCTGTCCTTTCCTTTATCGCTTCCATGCTTCTAGTTGCAGAAAATAGTTCCCATTCAAGCGACACCTTGACTTAGTTTCGTTTAGTTTAGAGTTTAGAGATACAGCGTGGAAGCAGGCCCTTTGACCCACCAAGTCCGCGCCGAGCAGCGATGCCCGCACACTGAAACATTGCTTTTGGTCATATCGTGTCCAGCTCAGTGTTGTGTATTGGTTGCGTGAAGCCTTCTTCCGCTGTTTTAAGGTGGTACATAAACAGAGGTTGTGGGTAAATGAGCACATGGAGGGTCACGTGACGCAGAGCTGTGACAGGATTATGAAAACAGGAGTCAATAGACAATAGACAATAGGTGCAGGAGTAGGCCATTCGGCCCTTCGAGCCAGCACCGCCATTCAATGTGATCATGGCTGATCATCCCCAATCAGTACCCCGTTCCTGCCTTCTCCCCATATCCCCTGACTACGCTATTTTTAAGAGCCCTATCTAGCTCTCTCTTGAAAGCATCCAGAGAACCTGCCTCCACCGCCCTCTGAGGCAGAGAATTCCACAGACTCACCACTCTCTGTGACAAAAAGTGTTTCCTCGTCTCTGTTCTAAATGGCTTACTCCTTATTCTTAAACTGTGGCTCCTGGTTCTGGTCTCCCCCAACCACGGGAACATGTTTCCTGCCTCTAGCTAGCATGTCCAAACCCTTAACAATCTTATATGTTTCAATGAGATCTCCTCTCATCCTTCTAAACTCCAGAGTGTACAAGCCCAGCTGCTCCATTCTCTCAGCATATGACAGCCCCGCCATCCCGGGAATTAACCTTGTAAACCTACGCTGCACTCCCTCAATAGCAAGAATGTCCCTCCTCAATTTAGGGGACCAAAACTGCACACAATACTCCAGGTGTGAGTCATACGGCAGGGGAGGAAAGAAATGGACAAGAACACTGGATACGGGATGTCCCCCAGGCTGACGGGACGCTGATCTCAATCCTGTCATCTGAAAGGCTACTGAATAGTGCCAGGCCATTTCCATCCAGGTCTGACAGATGATGTGGCCAAACATTCCCGTACTAATTGGCTGACTGCACACTGCTTCATGAATGAATCGGACAGTCCTCCTTTCATCTCAGCATAAAAGTGGAGGCCGAAATGTATCCACCTCTTGGTAGGAGGACAATCTGACCCCTTAATCAAAGAGTGGCACGGACATTATCTTATGAAAACTGGAATCAGGGGGTGGTCCATGTTTGACTGTGCACAAAGCAGGATTCAGAGCAGTTCACCCAAAGAATTTCATTGGCTGCTTTGAACCAAGATGGTAAACCAGAGAAATTTTTATGGCTTCTTTATCCATTCCTTAGCATCAGTGTAGATCCAGTAGGGTCGTACCTTGGATTCCAAAAGAAACAAAATAATTGCTGCTTAGAGAAGCATAATGTTTTATTAACTACAGTATAGACAAATGTCATGGTTTTGAAAAAATTTATAGTTTAGAGATACAACATGGAAACAGCCTCTTCGGCCCACCAAGTCCACGCCGACCAGCAATCCCCGTTCACTAGCACTATCCCACATACTAAGGACAATTTCCAATTTTTACCAAAGCCAATTAGCCTACAAACCTGTACGTCTTTGGAATGTGGGAGGAAACAGGAGCTCCCGGAGAAAACCCACGCGGTCACAGGGAGAACGTACAAAGTCCGTACAGACAGCACCCGTAGTCAGGATCGAACCTGGGTCTCTGAAGCTGTGAGGCAGCAACTCTACCGTTGCGTGGCTGTGCCACCCCAAAAATGTTGAAACCCTTTCCCTTTAGACCTCAGAGAATACATACTGTTTTCCAACAATGAATTATTGGGATATTTTAAGCCACTTTTAAGTTACTTTCTTTCCCTCCCTCGAACCTGAGGAATTGTTTTTCCTTCTCTTGCGATAAATCTCTGTCCCAAGGCCTAAGCAAACTGAAGAGGCACGGAGAGATTGCAAACAACAAGAGTGGCACAGAATCAGATTTGTCTCGGCGCAAAAATGACTCTCTCAGATCCTCCCTCCCCATGGGACAAGTGCAGCAAACAAACACACGCAGACAGTCAAATGAAACACAATCAAGTTTCACAGACTCATGCGTCTCCCGTGTAGGGCATGTTGCCCTCAGCTACCAACACACAAGAAATTAAACAGCGCACAATATACATTGACTGCTGTCACAAAGGGGAATGAATCCGAAAGGGTTGGATTGGAAGATAAAAAATTCTGTGAATGTTAGTATCAAGCTTGTGGCCCTTCCTTCCCTATTACGGAATCAGGGATTCGACCGTACTGGATCCTATTCTACAGTTATGCTATGAGATGCATAAAGAAATAATTTGAATTTCTAGAGCTTACCACAAAGGCTCAAAGCAACCATTAGAATTATTTTACAGTCTGGTTTTAAGACAGGAAACAAAGCAGTCAATTTATGCACAGCAATGTGATAGAACATTGAACATTGAAAAGTAGAGCACAGGAACAGGCCCTTTGCCCACAATGTCCGTGTCGAGCATGAGGCCAATTTATACTAATCTTCTCTGCTGTACATGATCCATATCCCTCCATTTCCGACATATCCATGTGCCACTCTAAAAGCCTCTTAAATACCACTCTCATAACTGCCCTCACCTCCACCCTTGGCAGCGCGTTCCAGGCACCCACCACTCTCAGTGTGAACATCTTACCTTGCATATCTCCCTTAAACTGCCCCTCTCAACTATGTGTTCTGCCCTCTAATCCTTGACATTTCCATTCTGGGAATAAAGTTCTGACCGTCACCCCTATCTATGACTCTCATCATTTTATAAATCTTCTATCATATTACCACAAAATATTTTCTTTAAGGGATAGTAATTGGACGAGGTAGTTTCGGGCCAAACTACTCTCGTCTTGTCTGTGAAACAGTGTCATGGATTCAGAGATGGATAGATTCTTGATAAGTACGGGTGTCAGGGGGGTTATGGGGAGAAGGCAGGAGAATGGGGTTGAGAGGGCAATATAGATCAGCCATTATTCAAGAGTCAAGAGTGTTTTATTGTCATGTGTCCCAGATACAACAATGAAATTCTTACTTGCTGCAGTACAACAGAATATGCAAACATAGTATGATATGACAAATGAGAGAGAGAAAAGAAAAGCTCAGTGTGTATATATGCACATACTCACAACATACCTATATATATATATATATATATATATATATATATACACACATACTCAAAAACTAAACAAAACAGTGCAACAATAATAATAATAATAGTCTATTGTAGTTCAGAGCCTATATGAGGTTGTAGTGTTTAATACCCTGATGACAGTAGGGAAGAAGCTGTCCTGAACCTGGACGTTACAGTTTTCAGGCTCCTGTACCTTCTTCTCGATGGCAGGGCTGAAATGAGTGTGAGGCCAGGATGATGTGGGTCTCTGATGATGTTGGCTGCCTTTTTGAGGCAGCAATTCCGATAAATCCCTTCGATGGTGGGGAGGTCTGAGCCAGTGATGGACTGGGCAGTGTTCACAACTTTTTGCAGTCTTTTCCGCTCCCGGACGTTCAAGTTGCCGAACCAAGCCATGATGCAACCAGTCAATATCCTCTCTAGTGTGCACCTGTAGAAGTTCAAGAGAATCCTCTTTGACATTCCGAATTTCCGTAATCTTCTCAGGAAGTAGAGGCGCTGATGTCCATTCCTTATAATTGCATCAGTGTGCTGGATCCAGGAAAGATCTTCGGAAATATGCACGCCGAGGAATTTGAAGTTTTTGACTCTCTTCACCATCGTCCCATTGATATAAACAGGATTATGGGTCCTTGAATGGCATTGAATGGCAGAGTAGACTTGATGGGCCGAATGGCCTAATTCTGCTCCCATCACATGAACTTTCCCATACGATGGAGAGCAGGTTGCATCTTGGCGCAATGTGTCACCTCAATACTACAGGAGACTATTTGGTCCCTTGAATCATTTACAACTCTTTACTATGGCGTTCTGAAGCTGAACGGAAGCCAGAAGTCCCAAAACACCAGGTTCAGGAACAACTGGCAGGTTCTTGAGCCGACCTACACAACCCTAATCTTACCTCGACAGCACCTCTTGTAGTACTATGATTTGTTTTTTATTCTAATTCTTTTTTTTGCACATCTTGTCTTTTAAAAAGTCTCCTCTCCTTTTGAATTTTATTTGTAATTTATGTTTTTACGAGGACATTGCCAGGACTCGAGGGCCTGAGCTATAGGGAAGGTTTGAATAGGTTAGGACTATTTCTTGGAGCACAGGAGGATGAGGGGTGACCTTATAGAAGTGTACAAAATCATGAGAGGAATAGATTGGGTGGTCATGGACTTGTGGTAGACATAGTTACCCAGAGTAGGGAAATCAAGAACCAGAGGACACAGATTTAAGGTTGGGGGGGGGGTGGGGAGATTTAATAAGAACCTTTTTACACAAAGGATGATGGGTGTACGGATGAGCTGCCGGAATAGGTAGTTGAGGCTGGTACTATCGCAACGTCTTATGAAATATTTAGACAGGTACCTGGATAGGACAGGTTTAGAGAGATATTGGCCAAACGCAGGCAGGTGGGACTAGTGTAAATGGGACATGTTGGTCAGTGTGGGCCTGTTTCCACGCTGTAAGACTCCATGTCTCTGTGTATAATTAGTGTTTGTGCCTGTGATACTGTTGCAAGCAAGATTTTCATTGTACTAGTAACTTCACCGTATTCGTGCACAGGACAATGAACGACTAGAAGTTGAACCGATCCCACATCCCTCGTCTCTGCTGTGGCTCTTGTGAGATCTTTTACTTGAAACATTCATCCAATTTGGCTACACAAGATGCAACGGCCCTTGGATCAGCCACTCATGGCTCCACACAATAATGCTACAAATGTTGGAATCCAGAACTCCCCACATAAAATGTACTTTGGTTTGCTTCATTCTCTTATTTTTTGTGTGTGGGCACATCTAGCCGGGTCACCGTTTATCCTCCATCCCTAGGCGGAGAAAGTATTGGTTAAACCCCTGCAGTTTTTCTGGAGAAGCTACTTCCACAGTCCTTTTGGGGAAGGCGTTCCAGGACTTAGGACTCAGCAACAATGAAGGATTGATGATACGTTACCGAGTCAGGACAGTGTTTGACTTGGTGGAGAACCTGCGGGTGGTGGCGTTTGCAATTGCCCATTGCTTTTGTCCATCTTGTGGTAAAGTTCAGAGATTTGTGCCAGGCAGCCTCTGTGGAGGGCGGAGGCTAATGTCTCAGATCAATCACCTTTCTCATAACCATAGAAAACCAGAGATAAACCAGTATTTAAGAGTAAGGTCATGGTTTCACAGAGTTGTGCAACATGGAAACAGACCCTTCTTGTACAACTCGTCCATGCCCATCAAGATACTTTATCTAAGCTAGTCCCGTTTGTCCACATTTGGCCTATAATCCCTCCAAACCTTTCTTATCCACGGACCTGTCCAAATGTGTTTAAGGGAGAGATGAGTGTCCTTACATCTATAGCAAGCTGGTTTAGAAAGAAAAAGATCATGACCCACAGCACAGATGCCGACAACCAGCAAGATATCCTGGCAATAGACCAACTTTCTCCCCTCTACCCGGCATCATTCCCTCTGGTCTGAAGAAGAGTCCCGACCCAAAACGTCACCCGTTCCTTCTCTCCTGAGATGCTGCCTGTCCCGTTGAGTTACCCCAGCGTTTTGTGTCTATCTTCGATTTAAACCAGGATCTGCAGTTGTGGTTCTACGTTTCACTCCCTACCTTCCTGTTTTGATCATATTCCACCACGTGCAACCCTTTTGTCTTGTCCACTTGCCACCTCCAGCTTTGCTTGCTGTTTCCATCCTTCTCTCCCCGACCAGACCTGCTATCCAACACCTCCTTCCTTGGATCCACCTACAACTTTGCCCCACTCCTTCCCCTCACCTCTTTCTACCCCATCACTCAGAGGCAGGGTCCTGACCCTAAACATCATCTGTCCAATTCCCTCCACAGATGCTGCCTGACCCGCTGTGTTCCTCCAGCATTTACTTTCTTTCTCAAGGTGCCCGCATCTCTGGTCTTGTGTACCTTCTTTAGCAAAATTCTGTTGGTGAGAGTCAAGTTCTGTAGGTCAGAGCGATACAGAAACAGAAAGACATGGTGCAAATGGAGGTCAGCTGGTCCATTGTCTCCATGCTGGAAAAATCCATTGATGAACCAGATGGGCATTTTATGTTAGTCTGGCAAGCTCACTCTCACTTTTACTGTGGCGAGCTTTTTAATTCCAGATTTTATTTAATTAATTGGATTTAAATTGCCCGAGTCCTGCCATGGGATATGAACCTTGTGGCAGATTTCCATCATCTGCACTAATTTGCCTTTGGATGGGATCTCATGTCCTGGATCAGAGTCCAGTAACCTCACCAGTTTGCTGCCCCACTTTGCATGCCCTTGGTTCAAGTCCCATTCGACAAGACCTGAGCACAGAAATCTCGGCTGATCCAGAGGGAAGGCCACATTGTGGGATGTATCAACTATCTGATCAGAGCCCTGGCTTGCCTCAGAGGTGGGCTTTAATCATCTGGTGGTGCTATTTCAACAATGGATCCTTGGTAATGTTGCAGTATAGACCGAGATAGGGATGCAAGCACATAAGTACACATCCAGCATAGTGGCGCAGCGGTAGAGAGTTGCTGCCTTACAGCGCTTGCAACGCCAGAGACCCGGGTTCGATCCTGACCACGAGTGCTGTCTGCATGGAGTTTGTACGTTCTCCCCGTGACCACGTGGGGTTTCTCCGGGTGCTCCGGTTTCCTCCCACACTCCAAAGACGTACAGGTTTGTAGGTTAATTGTCTTGGTATAAATGTAAATAGTCTCTAGTGTGTGTAGGATAGCGTTAATGTGCGGGGATCGCTGGTCAGTGCGGACTCGGTGGGCCAAAGGGCCTGATTCCCCTGCTGTGCGTCTAAACTAAACTCAAAAAAGTTCCCTGAAAATGCCGGCACAGTTAGACAGGATGGTGAAGAGTGCATATGGCATGTTTGCCTTAATCGGTCAGGTATTTTATAATAGACTAGCAAGGTCACACTCTCACTATTAGTACAGGAGTTGGGATGTCTGAGGCAGCTGGTCTGGATTTTTCCAGCATGGAGAAAATGGATCAAATAACCTCCATTTACACCATAACTTTTTGATTCTATATCTCTTTGACCCACTGAACGTGACTGACAACGAGAGATGGTTATTATGGAAGATACAAGAGATGGCAGATGCTGAATTTTGAGCAAGAAAGAAAATGCTGGAAGAACTCAGCAGGTCAGACAGCATCTGTGGAGAGAATTGGACACTGTTTTGGGTCGGAAACATAGAAAATAGGTGCAGGAGTAGGCCATTCGGCCCTTCGAGCCAGAACCGTCATTCAATATGATCATGGCTGATCATCCAAAATCAGTGCCCCGTTCCTGCTTTCTCCCCATATCCCTTGTTTCCGTTGAGCTTTATCTAACTCTCTCTTGAATGCATCCAGTGAATTAGCCTCCATTGCCTTCTTTGGCAGAGAATTATACAGATTCACAATTCTCTGAGTGAAAAGGTTTTTCCTTATCTCAGTCCTAAATGGCCTACCCCTTATCCCTAAACTGTGACCCCTGGTTCTGGACTCTCCTAACATCGGGAACATTTTTCCTACATCTAGCCTGTCCAATCCTTTAAGAATTTTATATGTTTCTATAAGATCCACTCTCATCCTTCCAAATTCCAGTGAATATAAGCCCAATCGATCCATTCTTTCATCTTATGTCAGTCCCGCCATCCCGAGAATTAACCTGGTGAACCTACGCTGCACTCCCTCAATGGCAAGAATGTCCTTCCTCAAATTAGGAGACCAAAACTGCACACAATACTCCAGGTGTGGTCTCACCAGGGCCCTGTACAACTGCAATAGGGCCCATCTTCAGTTAACGAGATGCGAGTGAGAGAGTTCTCGGAGTCTTATTATGGTTGTCGAGCTCCAGGGAGGATGTGGGTGGGGGCAGAGGAGATTCACAAGGATGTTGCCGGGATTGGAGGGCTTGGCTTGTCAGGAGAGACTGGAGAAGCTGGAATGTCGGTGGCTAAAAGGTGACCGGATAGAAGGTTATAAAATCATGAATGACAGAAATAAGGTGGATGGTCGCAATCTTTTTATCTCAGGGTAGAGGAGTCTAAAACTGGAGAACATAGGTTTAAGGTGAAGGGGAAAGATTTAAAGGGAACCTAAGGTGCAAGTGTTTTACACAGAATGCAGTAGGTATATGGAACAAGCTGCTGGAGGAAGTGGTAGAAGCCGGCACAATTACAATGTCTAAAAGACATTCGGACAGACACATGGATAGGGCAGGTTTAGAGGGAAGTGTGCATGGACAAGTTGGGCCGAAGGGCCTATTTCTGTGCTGTATGACTCTATGAGCAGGGGAACCACCCCTGACATTCCGGCTAATATATAGTGATCAACAAGCCCTCCCAAAAATTAGTTCCTCAATACTGCATTGCTATTTGAAGGAACTCGATGGCGTAAATCAGCATTTCATTTCATGATAAGAGAGACCACAATTCAAGTAAAGTCCCCAGCTTGTAAAATGCTTTGGAACATACTTAGGTGGTGAAAGGCATAGCTCAAATGCTTCCATTTAGAAACACATTCACTCACACATGCACATAGATACACAGACACCTCACACGCACAGAAACCTCACACACACATAAACCTCAACGCACTCTCGTACATAGACAGAAACTTCACTCACCTACAGAAACAGTCACTTCACGCATGCACACGCGCGCACACGCAGACACCTCAAACACACACTCTCATACACATAGAAACCTCAAACACACTCTCAGATACACACACAGACCCCTCAATCACTCTCTCATACACACAGAAACCTCACCCACACATAAACCTCAAATGCGTTCTCGTACATTGACAGACACTTCACTCACATACAGGCAGAAACCTCACACAAGCACACAAACAGACACCTCAAACACACTCTCTCATACACATAGACAGGAACCTTAAGGGCCTGTCCCACGAGCATGCGACTGCATGCGGCAAGCGCGACCTAACGTGGTCGCGCTAGCCGTGCGGCCTCGCGGGGCCAGTCCCACTTCGATCGCCGGAGCCGCATGGAGTTGTGCGGAGTTGGTCCCGACATCGCGCGGGGCTCCGAAAAACTGACAGTGTTCAAAAATTCCGTGCGGCAAAGGCCTGCCGGCCCGCTGCCGCATGGAGGCCGCACGCACCGTCTCGACGGCGTACGCAGCGTCTTGACGCCGAACGTCACGCGCGAACTTCCCGCGGACTTCGCTCGAACTTCACGTCAATCACTCGACCTCCGTGCGGCCCCCGCTTCCGGTTTGGTCGCGCTCGCCGCATGCAGTCGCATGCTCGTGGGACAGGCCCATTACTCGCACACACACACAAACCTCAATACATTCTCTCACTCACACACAGACACTTGACATGCAGGAAGTGGTAGAAGCCGGCACAATTACAATGTCTAAAAGACACGTGTCTAAAACACACATACAGGCACACACATGGAAACCTCAACACACTCTCTCACTTCATGGAAACCTCATTTGCACACACACAGAAACCTTATTCACACAAATACCTCACACACACACTCACACACAGAAACCTCACTCACACAAATACCTTACTCACTCACACAGAAACCTCTCACACACACACACTCACACACAGAAACCTCACTCACACAAATACCTCACTCACACACACACTCACGCACAGAAACCTCACACACACGCACTAACACAGACAAATCTGCTTATTGCTTCAATATCCTGTAGCAGTGCCGACCCCCACTGATCCACCCACCACCTTACCCAGTGGGGTAGAAGCGAGATGCAATCAACTGACGTGCGTATTCTGTTTGATGATTATACCTTCTTTGCCTTGTTCTGCTTTGCAAAAGTCACTCTCCCTAATGAGACATGGTTTGAAGTGTAATCGGCGACGGGGGTTGCAGTCTTTCACTTCAGTGTCATTAGTCGGAATATAAACACCGACTGCAAACAATTCCTGACAATATCAAGTGTCCCTTTTTTCCCTCTTTCGGTCTGAAAATCAAACTTTCTCTGAAGCCGATTTGTGCTCCCACTTCAGAGAGAGTAACACAGAGTTAGGATCGCCAGTGTCCAGAATTATACAGGGATCCCTTGGAATGTAACTTTAATCTAATAGACACTGCTAGGAACAACCCAGAATAAACATCATCCATAGAAATAGTGTTTCTTACCTCCTCTTCTTTGAATATTTTTGTTCATTAATCATAATATTGTACCAGAAGCTTGGCATTGAGCGTGGAAACAAGGTGGCCTGCCCAACGTAGCCCACTGGTGTATTTAAGCCACAATGCTGGGGATGTTAGACTGGAGAGTAGGCTGATGTCTCTCAGAATCATAGTTACACGGCACAGAAACAGGCCCTTCGGCCTAACTCATCCATGCCGACAAAGGCCCCATCTAAGCTAGCGTCTGGCCCATATACCACTAAATCTTTTTGAACCTGTACTTGTTCAAATGTCCTTTAAACATTGTAATTGTATAGGCCTCAACTACCTCCTCTGGCAGCTCATTCCATACACCATTACCCTTTGTGTGAAAAGGATGCCTCAGGTTCCTATTAAATCTTCCCCCTCTCACCTTAAATCTATGCCCTCTAGTACTTGATTCCTCTACTGTGGTAAAAAGGACTCTGTGCCTTCACCCTCTCTACTTCCCTTAGGATTTTATACACCTCTATAAGGTCACCCCTCAGTCTTCTGCTCTCCTTGGAACAAAGTCCTAGCCTGTTCAACCACTCCCTATAGCTCAGACCCTTGAGTCCTGGCAACATCCTCGTTAATCTTCTCTGCACTTTTTCCAGCATAATGGCCTCTTTCCTACACCAGAGTGACCAAAACCCAGTTTTTTCTTTGTACCCCTTCTTAAATAGAGGCACATTAGGCAGCCTCCAATCTTTCGTCACTTCATCCGTGTCTTTTTTTTTTTTTTTTTTTAATTTTTATTTATTAGAAGTACATTACATTACAACCACATACATTAATACTCGTCATTTATATCTTCTTACAATTAATGTACTCCCTTTATTTATTTTACACTAGAGAAAGAAAAGATTGAAAGAGAGAAGAAAGTGAAGGAAAAAGTGCAAGTGTAGAAAAGTGTAGAAAATGTAACAACAAAAAAGGACGAAGACCCTATAAGAGCGAAATTAAAATCAAAAAGAAAAAGAGTTAAGAAATAGGCCCTAAGAAAAGAAAAGAGAAAGAGAAAAAAAAAGAAACAAATGTTTTTTTTTTTGAGCATCACGTAAATAGGACATACCAACTCTTCAACTATCATCCCCCCTTACCCGACCTCAATTTTTTATTTTTTTAAAGTACTTTTGCACCCTATGTTTGTAATAATTCTATAAATGCCGACCACGTCAGGTGGAAGTGATCTGGTTTACCTGCTAGGAGGAGTCTTATCTCTTCAAGGTGTAATGTTTCAAACATATTTGAAATCCACATATTTATAGTTGGTATTGGAGCCTTCTTCCAAAATTTTAGAATTAGCTTTTTTCCAGTTATTAACCCATAATCCATTAATTTCTTTTGAAACACATTTAGTTCTGGATCATCTTCCGTTATTCCGAAGATAATCCATTCTGCTTTGGGTATCAGTCTTGTTTTAAATAACTTTGTAAAGATTTCAAAAATTTCATTCCAAAATTTTTGAATTTTTGTACAGAAGACAAATGAGTGCGCTATAGTTGCTTCTTGGGATTGACATTTATCACAAATAGATGATACGTTTGGGCAAATTTTATGAATTTTAGTTTTCGAATAATATAATCTATGTAAAATTTTAAATTGTATTAAAGTGTGTCTTACATTAATCGAGCATTTATGCACTTTTAATAAGTATTCATTCCAACTTTCCTTTGAAATTTTAATAGCTAACTCTTGTTCCCAGTCTCTTCTGATACCCTCCGTAGATGGTATTTGTGCATTTAAGATAATATTGTACAAATATGATATTAAGTTTGCTGATTCCGCTTTTATCTGCATTGCCTCGTCCAGTACATCTGCTGGGTTAATGATGATTCATAGATCTCAGCCAGGACTCCAGCAATTTCCACTCTATCTTTCCACAGTGTCCTTTGATATATCCGATCAAGTTTGGGAGATTTATCATCTTCTGGCATCTCTCGGCAATGAGTTTGGAGTCAAGGGAAGACATGACCATGCAGGCAGATAAAAGGATCCAAAAATGTGTTCCACATTTGTGTGATGTGATGCCAAGGGTCTCATGGCCCATGATGGCACGAAGCAGAGTAGACGCATTCAGGCTGGTCCTGAGAAAGAAGGTCAGGCCTCAGGAGTGGCAGAGCAGCAGACTAGCTTGCAAACTACTCACTGTCCACCCCGGCAGCCATTTTCTGGCTCGTCTACGGCCGTAGAGTGGATAGACAGCCAGAATCTTTGTCCAAGAGCAGGTGCTGTGGGCTATGAACAACTGATTATGGGCACCCCCTACATATGAAACAACCCTCTATAATAATATTAAATTCAAATGTTCAATGTACGTATAAATGTTCATTTCTACGAATGAGCAGAACCAGCTTCTTCTCTCTCTCCCCACTCTGGTCATTGTTCTTTCCTATGTCTTATGGACTTTTGATGCCATTCATGACAATACTGTGGAGGTAATAGTAATTGATCTAAGTGACTTTTGTGTATTTTCCAATTTACGGACAAAATTGAGTTATGGGCATGTTCTTTACTAGCATGCTGCCTGGATTAGAGGATATTGACTGCAAGGAGAGGTTGGACAAACTTGGATTGTTTTTTCCAGAATGCTGGAGGTTGCGGGAAGACCTGATAGAGGTATATAAAATTATGAGAGGCATCTAAAATTATGTGAGGCATAGATAGGGTAGACAGTCAGAGCCTTTTTCTCGGGGTGGAAATGTCAAAGATTAGAAGGTAAAGCATTAAGATGAGAGGTGCAAAGTTTAAAGATGTGCCGGGAAATGTTTTTTACACGGAGGGTGGTGGAACATGCTGCCAGGGGTGGTGGTGGAGGCAGATATGATAATGGCATTTAAGAGGCTTTTAGATAGGCACATGGATATACAGGGAATTGAAGGAAATGGATAAAGTGCTGGCAGAGGAAAACTGGTTATCTTGGTTAAATGATCTGCACAGACATTGTGGGTTGAAGGGCCTGTCCTGTGCTATGTTTTGAAAATAGAACCCATTTGTTACTCAAGGACGGGCTGTACTTCACTATTTACCCTTTGGGCATCACAGAGAGGATGTGAAGGGCGCTCTAGAAGTGAAGAATTTTATTTTTTGCATTAGCCATTCAAACTAGAATCAGCAATGGGGCTACAACCTTCTTGTGTAGGGAGGCACTGGAGATGCTGGTTCACACCAAAGATAGACAAAAAATTCTGGAGTAACTCAGCGGGACAGGCAGCGTCGCTGGAGAGAAGGAATGGGTGACGTTCGGTCGAGACCCTTCTTCAGACCTTCCAGAGATGCTGCCCGTCTCGCTGAGTTACTCCAGCATTTTGTGTCTCTCTACGACCTTCTTGCCAAGATCCTATAGCGAGCAAGATAGTCCACTCGACGAAAAAGACGTTTAAATGGTCATGGGCAGATTCATGGGTAATTTAAGGCCCCATTTCTGCAACCGACTTCCGTCTCCGCACCAAAGATCCCATAGGATACTAGTGCGGAGACGGAAGCCGGTTATGGAAACATCCTCGTAAAAATAAAAGTTATTTGGTAAAAATCTTCTCCTCATTTTCAGAATTTAAATTTATTAACACAAACCGTTCCCCCCCGCAACATTGATTACACTGCGAGTCGGGTCGGGTCCGGTTACGGAAATGGATGAAAAAAAGGCCCACATTCCGTTCCGTTGCATACTACACGTCAGCCCATTGCATTTAGCAGTAGTGGTCTATCTTGCTCCGCTATAGGATCTTTGCTTCTTGCTGTGCAATTTTACTTCGGAGTCACGTGAGTGACTCCGTGAAGAAGACCCCGTCCAGCTGCACACGCGTCATTATCGATCAGACGCATAGCGTTCATGACCGTGTGTGGAGGAGCAGGAGCTCCTCCAGCGGTGAGTAAAGCAAATTTAAAGTAAAAATCGGACAAGGTAAGTGGTTTCGTTTTTACTCACAGGGCGCTTTTCTTCCGCTCAGACGTGTTGGCAGAGGTCCACACAAACTCAGAATGGAGAAAGAGCGTAGGGTAAGGAGAGGCCAGGGACGCACCGCAGGTAAAACCCCCGATGCTAAGGGTAGCGGGCGTCAGGAAGAGGAGGCAGTGACATCGAAGCCATCAACTCCCGTTACGGTCGAATGTGCCGTTAAAACCGCCGGCGGCGGGGCGCAATCCTGGACAAAAGTCGGCCCGACCTGTAGACTCGGAAGAGTCAGACCCGGAGGTATACCCCTCCTGCAGCAGAAAACGTTATGGCTGCAAGGGTCGCCAGTTTAGAGCTCCTGATGGAGATTTACAAAGAACCCCCACAGGAGGAATCAGGTCGGTGTTGGCCAATGGAGGATACAGCACAGGGTGTGCCTTGGTTGGGACAGGCACAAGGGTGGCCTACAGGAGAGCCATCAGAAATGACTGTGCAAAGGTATTACAGTGGTTGGCCTACAGGAGAGCCAGTGCCAGAAATGCCTGAAAAAAGGCAGTATATGTGCTGGCCTACTGAAGAGCCAGTACCAAAAATGTCTCAAAATAGACAGTACAAACTTACTTATGTGCCAGCACCGAAAGTTCCTAAAGGGAAAATTATGAAGCGTTGGCCTAGAGTTGAGCCAGCGCCAGCAGCACCTGAAACAGGGCTGCCTATCCGTGGGCCTATAAGAGAGCCCGCGCAGTGGGAATCTGGCATAGACTTACCTGAAACAGGGGAGCCAGAATTTACCAAACCTGAATAGGAACATCTAGATTTAGAAGATGAATTCTATGAGGATGAGAGCCCATTATCAGAGCTGAAAGTTCCAGGACTAGCACAAAAGTTTGCTGTTCCTAGAATAAAGGGGGAACCTTTGAGGGAGGAAATAGCAATGACTATAAACTATCTACTCTCCATCAGCTCCAGGAAGTAACTATGGATGAGACTATGAAACAGTACGAGGCCCCAGCAAATTGTGAATTGCTGACAGTTCCAGCAGTAAATAACTTGATTTGGGGTTATTTGAGCATTGTTTACGCTCTACAAGAATTGAAATTGCAACGTGTATTGAAATTGCTGGGGTCAGGCATCACGGGCATTTGCCAGAGGTTTGGATGATGATTATGTATCAGATTCACAACCAGATGCTCTAGCACTGATGTGTGGTGCACATTTTTGAAATAATTATATTCGTAAAAATGCAATAAGACCAAATATTCATCCTAAGTATGCAGGGCTCTGCAAACCAACCAACACACAAATGCCTAAGCTGCTGTTTGGAGAAAATCTAGCAAAGAAGCTAAAAGGACTTGAATGAAGTCAAGAACCTTGAGTGGCATGATGATGAAACCACCGATGATGAGCAGAGCGGTGCGAAGGCAGTATCCCTACAGGCGGAATACTGGTGCTGGAGAAGGAACAAGCCGATCATTCTCGTATACACGTTTGCGTGCTGCACCGGGGATACGTGGAGGTTACAATGTGCCTACCAAAAGCGGACAATTGCCAGTGGCAAACCCCGAGGTAGGGGGTCCAGAGAAACTGAGTTTGATCACTGAGAAAGCAACCACAAATTCTCATCAAAAAACAAAAAGCGTCGGGGGAACTTAGTGGGTCACGCAGCATTTGTGGTGGGAATGGACAGACGATATTTCATCAGTCTGAGAAAGGTCTATACCCGGAACGTCGCCTGTCCATTTTCCTGCACATTTGCTGCCTGAGCTGCTGAGTTCCTCCAGCACTTTGTATTTTTGTTCAAGGTTTCAGTATCTGCAGTTTCTTGTGTGTCTCCATAAAATTCATGCCTTTCCTATCTGGGAACATCTCCTGCAGTTAGTTAGTTAGTTAGTTAGTGAGTTTAGTTTATTGTCATGTGTACCGTGGTGCAGTGAAAAGGTTTTTGTTGCGACATAACCAGTCAGCGGAAAGACAATGGCATGATTGCAATCAAGCCATTCACAGTGTACAGATACATGACAAAGGGAATAGCATT